>CM034149.1:132431025-133031025 GCA_019776745.2 Taxus chinensis
TTTGATAACAAGGGGAAAAGAACCAACTTTTTCTCCGACGGTCCGTTTACCCCTAGGACATGCAGTAATCTAGTGCTCATTTATAAACCTTTTCTCTATTTAACCCTTGAATCAATGCCATAATGACACTTGGCATTATCCACTTACACCTTTATACTTAGCCAATTTTGAATCCCTTTTCTGTCCACCTTTTGACTATGTTTCCTCCTATGTGGGATCATGGTTGATCCAATATTTTTCCTGGGGGTGAAATATGGATAAAAAATTTGTAACTCACAAGGGTATCTGCCTACTAGATGAAAATATCAATTTCCTTGTCGTATCCATTAGGCATGGAGTTCAGAAAGACGATCTGGTATTGATTCTACCTCTAATTCACGAGCCCAACTGCTTGCACTCTCAGTTTTCATAAGAAATCTCAAATGATGGTCTTTGAGAGTAGAAAATTGTTTTAACTGATGCTTTCATCTATCTTTCTGAATGGACTACATAAGAGCCACAAAATAACACCAGACTATATATAAAATTTGAAATCATACATTCTCCAAATGGAACATGCAGAGTGTGCAAAGCACTTAGGAGAAAAGGAATCTACACTATAGCAAGATAATGTGCATAAGTACTTAGAGGAAAGAGAAAACTAAACTAATATGTACATGGTGAGAACTCCCCTTTTAGTAATAGTGCTTAAGGTAGATCCCATTTACTAAAATCTGCAACTCTTCACCCTCCAATGTAAAAAATTGGAAAGCATTTCTACTTTTTCATCTTGTGATCATATAGGGGCCACTCCAAATGGCGTCAAATTTGGAATACTTTCCTGGTTTTGCTCGATCTGCATCCCATTTCAAAACTAGGTCTCCTTCCTGGAAGGTCCTTGCTTTTTTCTTCTTTTCAAAGAATTTATTGATTGAAGCCTGATTCTTCTCTATTGCTTGGAGATCATACTCTCTCGTTTCTTTGAATTCTATCAACTCCGCATACCTAGCCTCCATTGGTCCAAATTCAAACATCTCTAGTTGCTTTATGAGCTCCAATACCGGCCACTCAAGTGATATAGGTAACATTACCTAATTCCCATAGATGATCTGGAATGGAGAGTTGCCTATAGATCTCTTAGACGTTATTATATCAGGCCATAAGGTGGTTTTGAGATTTGTGTGTCAGGTCCTCTGATTCTCATAAGAGTTCTTCTGATGATCTTTAGTAGGTTTTTGTTTGTGGACTCAGCATGGCCATTACCTTGAGGGTAATAGTTTGATGAAGTACTCAAATAAATCAAATTCCTAAGAGCCCATCCTGTGATTTTGGAACCTATAAATGCTAATGCATTTTCTGATATGATGGTGGTTGGCACTCCAAATTTGGTCACTATCCCTTCATAGAAATCCAAGATGCTAGACTCATTTTCTTCCTTGAGTGCCACTCCCTCGGACCATTTGGTAAACTAATATGTTGCTATCAGGATCCATTTGTGACCTTGGCTTGAGTTTGGATTGATGAATCCAATGAAGTCCAATCCCTATTGCATGAATGGTTGGTCGACTGAGATTGGGTGCAATGGAAGTGTTGTTATCCTTTCCTTGCCTTTGAAGAATGCACAATTCTTGCACCTTTTGATCCATGTGTAGCAGTCACTAAACACTCTGGGCCAATAATATCCTGCTTTCATGATTTTGAGTGTTATCACTCTTGGAGAAAAATGGCCTCCAACTGCTTCAACATGGAATTCTTCTAGCACTCTCTCCACCTGATCTGTCTCAATACATCTTAGTATAATGCCATTAATGTCTCTTTTGAACAAGACACCATCGAAAGAACATATGGGATGGCCTGTAACCTAAAACGCCTTCTTTTTGCTTTACTCATCCCATGAGGACACATGCCTATCTAAAGGAACTACACCATATATTGGTTCCAACAAGGAGCAGGTACATCATCTCTCCCTCTTCTTGTTCTTCTTTTAGAACAAGAACAACCTCCTTTTCACTGTCTATTTCATTTTGTTGACATAAGGCTAGTTGTTCACACAACCCCTTCCCATGGACCAGCTTGGTGACCTTGATCTCAATGTCATATTCCATGACACAGGTGATCCATCCTATGTGCTTTTCATCCAAGTCCTTGCTGAGAAGGAATTATTTAACTCCTGCATGGGAGACTAATATTTGGATTTTGTTCTTTGAAACCAAATGCTTAAACTTCTTCAATCTTCTAATTACCGCTAGGACCTACTTCTTAATGAAGGAGTACCTCACCTCATAATCTTCTAGACTTTGGATGAAGAAAGAAATTGGTTGTTCTATACTTTCTTTGTTCTGCTGCCACCAAAGGCATACAATATGAAGTCTTTGGAAAAATATGGGTTCACAAGAGTTGGGGCTTGTGATATGGCTTGCTTAATAGCCTCAAAACTTTCTTTTCCTTCAGCTATCCACCAAAATGTTAAGCTCTTCTTCAACATCATCGTTATTGGCTTAACAAGGGAAAAAAAGTTTAGAACAAACCTGCAGACAAAATAGATTTTTCCCAAGAAGCTTTGAAGAGCCTTCTTGTGACTTGGCAATGGTA
This sequence comes from Taxus chinensis, assembly GCA_019776745.2. NCBI lineage: Eukaryota > Viridiplantae > Streptophyta > Pinopsida > Cupressales > Taxaceae > Taxus > Taxus chinensis. Next base: position 132,433,597 of record CM034149.1, read on the forward strand.
GTGCTTTTATTGCTTCAACTTTCTCTAGGTCAATTGCCAGACCCTCCTTAGACACAATATGGCCTAAAATCCTGCCCTCATGGGCCAATAATATACATTTTTTAGGGTTCAAATATACACCAAATCTCTCGCATGTTTGAAAAACTTTCCTTAGGTGAAAAAGATGGCCTGCTACATTTTTGGAGAACACAGTGATGTCATCCAGATAGATCAGCACAACATTTTTTAGTATCTCTTTGAACGCCATATCCTTGGCTCGTTAGAAAGTAGCCCCAACATTAGACATTCCAAATGACATTTTTTGTATACATAGGTGCCCCATTTGGTGGTGAAAGTATATTTGAATTGATCATCTTCTTTCACCATGATCTGGTTGTACCCTGAGTAGCCATCTTGGAGGTAGAAAATTTTTGACCTAGACACTACTTGTAAGATCTACTCCATTAAAGAGAGTGGGTAGTGGTCTTTGAGGGAGGCTTTGTTTAAAACCCTGAAGTCAACACACAACCTAATTTCTCCATTTTTCTTGTTGACTAGGACCAGATTTGCAACCCAACTTGAGTGTTTGATTGGAAATATGATGCTTTCCTCTATCACCTTATTTAGCTCCTTCATTAGAGGCTCTATATGTGGGTTGACTGGTCTCTACTTCTTCCTGATGGGCTGAGCAACTTGATCTAGTTTGATTGTGTCTTGTGCTAGTTTTGGATTGAACCCTCTTAGGTATTCATAACTCCAAGGAAACACATCAGGAAATTCTTGGCAAAGTTGTATGAATTCATACCTTTCTTGCACAGTGGCCACCTTGCCAAATTGAAGTGATTTGTCTTCTCCAACTGGGATTGAGTCTGAATCTTCTCCTTTGATATGAATGTTAGACTTCTCTTTTCTGAATTGATCATTAGAATTGAAAATGGATTCTAGTGACAATAAGCCTTTGGTTAAGCTTGTTTGTATGCAGATGTACTATCTGATTCTCGTACTACTGCTCTAGTGTGTTCTAGTTTATAGCTGAGAATTCATCTTCTTCTTGTAGAATGTTAATGATCTGTTGATAATTCTCAAATGCATGCCATCATGTATTATTATCTAGCACTATTGGCCTCACAACCACATGAATATGTGGTTATTCTCTATCTCTTTTGATGTTGTCAACCACATCAAACGTTTTCCTGATTGCTGCAAGTCTGTCAATAGCTTCATTCTCCTTCCTAGGTATGGACACAATACTGAAGGCCTCAAAATCCTCCATGAGATCCCATACCCTACTCTTGTAGTTCTTGAGCAGGTCATTTTTGACAGCATTTAGTCCTCTGACTTGATTTTTTCACCAAATGCTTGCAAGTTCTTGATTCCTAGCTTCCTTTCCCAATGAAGACCTTAGACTAAAGCCTCATATAAAGTAGTGTCGTTTGAGAAAGAAAACTGGAATCTGTAGGCTGAATAATATCTCATACCTCTGGGGGACACAATCATGGCTCCTCATCCAAATCCTTGTCTACTCCTTAAGCCATAAAATAATAATTGCCATACCTCATTTTCATCCTTGTATTGTGGCTTGATTAGGTTAGGAAGACGCTGATTCTCTTCATGTAGAAAGTAGACACCCAGTTTAGATTACTCCATCTCCTTTTAGGGGTCAAAAGCATGTTTTTTGTTGTCCCACTCATCTAGGGTCAATTCTAAGATACATCCCACCTTGGTATCTATTTCATTAGTGTTTAGGAGGTCTTCTTGATCAAAAGCTTAGCAGTTGGCATTGATTGGGATAGGCACATAGGAATCAATATGATAATATACAATAGGTTTAGATTTGATTGTGGCCTTCATTCCACACATTGTCCTAAAGAGCATATGTGACCAATCAACAGACAGGTAGCCTCCAATTTTGGTAGTGAAGTCTCTCGACAGACAAAGAAAAATCCGGTGGCAAGTATATGATTAACACATTTTGCAAAATAGTCACATTAGGGAAAGCATGTAGAGTGAGACTCAGATCCTTGATGATTCCCACAGTATTCACTACTGTCCCATCTAATTGGACTACTCCTCTAGAGATGACCTCATATTGGAGACCCAACTGATTAGTTATTTGTTTTGGCATCACAGAACTATTGGCCCCAAAATCAATCATACATTTATGCACCAATTTCTCTCCAATAATCAATGAGACATATAAGGGAGGAGGTATTAGGTTTTTACCTTGTTTTTCTCAATGGTTTCTCCTTGGTTGAACCACATTAGCAAGCACTCTCTCTTGCTGGTTACAGGGTTGATTTGAACTTGACTAATTTTGCATGGTAGTCTGCAACAGAACCCTTTTCCCTGGAATTGCTAGTGACTCCCATAGTGAAATTTTCACACTTTTCCTTTTTCATCTGCTCAATAATATTGAATGAGCTATCTTTTTGTTGCCCCTTCCCAGACACATTTCTCTCTTGCACATGGGTTGTTACAACCAGTTCCTGACTGGGTTTGGAAGGTGGTCTAGATTGGTTTAGCATGTTGGGAGTTGCATTTGGAACACCAGGACCTTTTGGAGTCATGGAAGGTTGAGGGTCACCTTAGTTCAGTGGTTTTCCCTCTCCAATAATTCTCTTTTTCGATCGTATATTGACATCTACACTTTAAGAAGGGAACTAATTCATCCCACAAAAGTATTCAGCCTGGCAATTGATAAACATACTCTCATTTGGGGGCCCACCTTATTGAGCTCCTTTTTTTTAACCTTCCTCTTATCCAGGTTCTTATGGCACCATACTGGTTTGCACCATCAAGTCCTGATTTAGAGTACCATTAAAACATGTTGATTGGTTATGTGGCTGATCACATGGAAAACACCAATCATATTCCTATGCCATATTTCTCTGTGCTAGGAAAAATGCTCTTGTTGTTGAAGTTGTGTTAGGATCATACGGCTTGAAAGGTCTAGTAGCTTGGGGTTGTCCTTGGTTCTGGATCTAATTCACAGTCTGAGGTGGTGGCCTATTATGTTGATACCGAGGTCTAGCTTGATATTGGGCCTAGGGCCGGTCTAGCCTGGAACTCTGAGCTTGTTATCTTTTGATGGTCACTAGCTCATTCCCAAAGTTCTGAATTTGCTTCATCACTCCTTAAAGCTCTTTATATTTATTATATGATGAAGTGGAAGCTTCAGCTGAGCTTTGACTCCTGGGGGTGGGTATAGGAGCTAATGTAGGTGATTCACTAGTACCTGGGCTTCCTAACTCAGGGTACAAAGGCATGGATGGCCTAGGAGTGGTTTTTCCACCTTGAATCAAATGGTTCTCAGCCCCTATGGAGAGGCTATAGGCTGCAGATAATGTAGTTTCCCCCCATTGAATGAATCATCAGAGAAATATCAAAATTTAAATCCCTAAGGAAGTATAAGAAGTCACCTTCATTAGTGGGCTTTACTGCTGTTGGAATCCTATCCCAGGTCTGCTAGAATCTGAGGTTGAAATCTGTCAACTACTCATTCGGGGATTTCTCGATTGTTGTTAGTTGCTCCAACAAAGACAAGTTATCACCCTTTTCCCCAAACTAATTATGAAGAGCCGTGCACAACTAGTTCCATTTCTGGATAGAGCCTGCTTCAAGACTCCTGAACCATTGTGAAGCTTTCCCTTTGAATGAAGAGGTGAGAAACTTGACTGCAATGTCCATCTCATGGATCTCATGGATTGTACATACATTTGCAATATCTTGGACATGGTCATCAGGAGAAGTTTGACTTTCCCTAGTGAAATATGGGATGCTCTTTAATTCTTCAATCAAGATTGGGTTTTGTGCATTCAAGGTGAGTGGAATACTACCGGTGAAGTTGACATATAGATTCGGTTGTGCCATTTTGATTGGCATAAGAATCCTTGCAGACTGAAAGAAAGGCCTTACAGGTGGAGGTGTTGACAAGGTTATGCTTGGTGGAGATAGAGACCTCTAAACTCTTCTTCCTCTCTTTTCTCTGCCTGGAGATAGATGTAAGTATTCAAATATACCTTCTTTCCTTACTCTAGAATGGGTTTTTCTCATGAATCTCCCAAGCTTGGGCTGCTAAAACCAATAGATTTGTTTCCTCTGGAGTCGCCAAATGTATAATTTTAAGGCTTCTTACAAGCCAAAATCACAGCAAGTGTACATCAATCCTTGTTGGCATCCTAAAATTGTTAGTGTAGAATCACAACACCCCCAAATGAGCTCTAAAAGATCTAATTTTCTAAGGCAGACTCATTTGGTGTGATTTCATAACATTGAACTTTCCCCAAGGTGTGGGACCTTACAAAATGGGAAAGCTCTCCAGATTGAAGGCTGGTTTCTTATTCATCTATTTAGGTGCATACGTAGAAAATTGCAGAGGGTATGTTCTTAATCCTAATATAAACTTTACCAAAGAGACAGGGATAAAAGGAATACATAAATTAAAACAATTCTAAACTATGAGGTGATGCACCAAAGGAATGATGAAAACTTATTTTGCTAATAGACACAAACCAAAAAAATGCATACAATAAACAAGCATAGATAGCCAGGTATATTATGGGATACCAGATGAAAGTAAAAGAGACAAGAGAGGATCTAAAATTGATCACAGACATGTTTTATTGCTCTGTAGATTGATATAGTCCATTACAAGGTAGCCAAGAGGTAGAAACGTAATGTAATTTTTGATGGAAGGCCTGAACCCCACAAATCCCTTTGCTAAGAGGAGAAGGGAGCCTGCAAAACAAATAATGTCCAAACCCTTACAATGAATCATGCCTCTGTATTTATAGATTCAAACTAAAATAAAAAGAGGGAGAAGATGGAAAAGTAGGTTGAAGCTCAACCACCGTTGTTAATGCCTCTGATGAAATCTCTCCCTAAATTTCTCTTTACTTCATCGATTTTTGGTTCGGCGTGTTGAAGGAAGAGGAAACAGTGAAACAGATCAAATTTTTTATGGTTGTTGGGGCAAGAAGATCCTCTATTAAAATTCTGAATACGTTTCCACTCTTTTTCTTCACCTCACCTCCTCAAAATTAAAGTTTCAGAACTCCATGGCATGGGTGATGCCGAGATCTTTCCAACGGCATCGGATTTACAATATTTCAAGCCTTGAGTTGAAGGATATGCCCCTTCGAAGTTAGTATCGGGTCCCTACATAAGGGTGGGAAAACAACTTTAAAAATGGGTCCCCTTTTGATACGGGACATGTGGCAGCCAGATTCGAAACAAAAATTAGGCCTACAGTCCACAATTTATCTTTTTCCCTTTCCTCTGATTCCCTGCTTGGCTTGACTTTTTCCTTGGGAGGAGTTGTGGGCCATTTTGTAACTTTTACGGACACGTGGCAATCTGGCGCTCATTTAGAAACCTTCTCTCTGTTTACCCCTTGAATCAGTGCCATACAGACACTTGACATTCTCCACTTACACCCTTATACTTAGCCAATTTTGAAGCCCTTTTCTGTCTGCCTTTTGACTCTATTTTCTCCTATGTAGAACCATGGTTGATCCAATATTTTTCCTGGGGGTGAAATATCAATAACAACTACCGTGCGTTTACTGACACCTGAGCTTATTAACCAGACATTTATTTATGGGTTGTGAGGTATGGAATACTAGAACTATGTAGGAATTTGAACCACGATTGGCTTCTTTGGGTTTCTCCTCATTATATCCATCATCTTTTTGAGCTGCAACATGTCCCTTCTACTTCCTTCAAAAATGGCATCTTTTCAATTTTAGAGAATCCTCATGTCCAGACGTTCTTTCTTGACTTGAATACCTTTGTTTCAAGCAATTATACTAGTATTTTTTCATGTCATGGGTGTTAATTATATAAATGTGATACCACCTCTTTGAATTTTGAGATTTTTGTTGTTGTGGAGATAGATGTTGTTACTTTTTATGCAGTTACTTCTCTGGGGGTCCCTTGAGGAACTTTTGAGGATGTTGCACTTTGAGATAAGGGATTTGTCTTATAACTAATCTTGGATTGAGTTGATGGCTTCTTCTTACTGTAGAAGGTTCACAAGTTCTTTGAATGAGATTGTTCGCTTCGAGACATTTAGTGTAGTAACGAACACTTTGAATTGGGAAGGGAGAGATCTCAAGGTGATTAGGACCAAGAATTTGTCCTTGATTTTCTCACTGAGTGCTAATAATTCCATTTACATCTCAGCCACTCGACGTAAGAATTACTCAACTTTCTTGTCAGACTCCATCGATAGGGTGTTAAGCCTTAATTGCAGATAGAGGATCTTCATCTGATTTTTCACCTCATAGATGTTCTTCAATTTCTCCCATGTTTCCTTTGATATCACTGCATCCCAAACATGTGGTTTCACTTCATCAGTTATGCTTAACATGATCAACATCAAGGTTTTGGCATCATCCCTTGCATACTTTATTAGCTCATTAGGGTCAGTGGGGACTGGCTTTATTCTGGTGACGATGCCCAATAGTTCCTTGAACTTAATAATGGTTTGCATATTTATTTTCTAGGTGGCATAGCTCATCCCTTCGAGGAGTTGAGGATCAGAAAAAAGAAATTTTGGAGCAGACATTGTAAATTATTTTTAATTTTATTACTTTATGGGAGAAAATGTAACAAGGATTTTAGCTTACTGACGAGAGAATCGAGCATGAATATGAGCTTGATAATCATGTGTTGAGAGATGGGGACATTTCTTGGGGAATTCAACCTCATCTTCGTAGTTTGTGTCGTATCTGGCTTCAATTTCTCTTTATATTCTCTTTTCTTGGAAGTGTAGATCCAATAAGAATTATTCCTGAAGGCATTGGTGGATGAGCTCATCAAACTGAAGGTTTTTAGTGTCACAAAGGGCTTATAATAAGGTGAAATAAAACCTAGAGCTCTCTTGAGCATCACAATGATGTTTCACGGCATGTGAGTCTTCTAAACGGATTTTGATGATCACAATATTTTCCTGTACGCTTGACATACGTGACTTTGTGCTTGTTTCCCATCTATATATTTTTTTTATTGACACCAAAAATAAATTGTTAGGGTAAACATATTAATTATGCATTCTATTTAGGTATTTTATTATTACTTTTGTATGGTTATGATTATATAACCATTATATTTTGTTCTTGCATATGTGAAGTTTTATTGTTGCATTGTTGCAACATCATATTTGTTTGTACCTGCTTCCCATATGTATTTTATAAGCTTATGTAATTTTGTTACACATGTGAAACATTTTGTTTGTATGTACATTGGTTGTCCAATATCTATAAGTATTGCACCCTGCACCATTGTCTTTGATTTTCCTGAATATTATTAAATAAGTAAGGATTTCGCCCCTGTTTGCTAAACTACATTTGGTATCATAGTAGGTGACCCAGTAGGTTGGAGAGAGGTTGCAGAGGTAGGAAACGTTTTTACAATAACATTGCGTCACAGGAGAGCTAGTGTTCCCTCCAGCAGCTTCCCAGAATGCCTTGCATCCCCAAAACCTCCTACCATTCTCCAGGTAAAAGAAAAAAAAAAAAAAATTTACCTTAGTGCTCCATACACTAGGAAAATTTGCTTCTTCGATCCATTTCTGGTTTATGGAAATCAAACTCATTTTTTTAAAAAAAATCATTTTTCCCCCTCCTATAGGAGTTTTACAACGAATATTAGTTGTTTGTTTAGTCAATGTTGCATCTAGCAACCCTATTTTATTTGGAGGACAATGTGCAAAAGGTCGAGCAATTTAAAGACCACCGAGTTGCTTGTTTCAAGGTGAGTTTTCTTTACAAAGACCGAGTTTTGGAAAACATTTGGACCGAGCCGTCCATAAAAGCCCCTCCTGTATTAGCGTTCGAGCCATCGTTGTATTGGTAAGAAATCTTTGAAGGCCAAGTTGTGTTTGATTCATAGAAAGAGAAGATCAGGACATCTTCGAGCTCCTTTCCCAACTCACATTGTGCGATTTTTGAATCCATCTTAACATTTGAAGAATCCGTTCCAAAACTGATTCGTTTCTTGGACACATCGAGCTGCATTGGCTTTTCATAGAGCTACAGGCCGTCGTTGTTTGTTTCATTCAGTGCCGAGCCCGTATTATCCTCCACAACGTAACAGACCCTCCACAAATCAAACGACGTAGGTGAAAAAATACCAGGCCAAACATTGAAGGATCGGCCAAGCACCCCTGCCACCAGTTGAATGGATTGGCCACCTCCAAGTGATGATCCTGCACAAAACAATTGCACACATTGAAAAAGAAAAAAAAGACGGCATCAAATACAAAAAATTAGATCCGTTCCCCTGTACCGAGCAAATAGCTCTCCTCACCAGGCAATCAAAAATAACAACAATTTTTTTTTTAAATAGTAGCGAACAAACATTGCAAACTGCAAAGAGGCGGATCAAAAAAATAAAAAGGAGAGGCAATTAAAGGCGTAAATAGGAGTAAAAAGTATTCAAAGAAATGCAGATCTCATTTCACGCAAGACCTAAACATATCTGCCCACTCTACCATGTGGAGACGTCGACTTTGCATGCACGACCACGTCATTTATTTTGAAGGTTAGTCACGTTTGTTCAATTCAAATATGTACTGCTTCACTTCGTAGCCTAAGCACACAGTGTTGTTGTGATTAGAAACATTACTGAAGGAGAAGCTAGGATTGTGTTCAAACCCCACTACTGACACAATCTTTTATATACATTGAGACTTAGCAGCCATTTAGTGTAAATCACCAAAGTAAGCGGCCAAAAATCTCACTAAACCGCTTAGTCAAACCTAAAATCACTCTATTTTTAGCAGAGAAAACCCTCAAAAGGGTAAAAGAAAATTCTCCCACTTCACTTACTTTTTCATTCTGAACAACATTTGCCGAAGGAGGGGACATTAAAAACAACATTTTTGAGTTTTTTTTGCGGTTTTTTGCTCAGAGAACTGTATTGAGCTCCAACGGCCACCAGGGCCCCCTAAAAACAAAAAAATTGTCTTTTACTCAATTTTTTCAAAATTTTGGATGTAATTGCATATTTCAGTGTATTGTACTAATTTGCAGATTGCCACATTCAACCGCAAATCATTGTAACTGCTTTAAAAATTGAAGATATTTGTACTCAAAAATAATTAAAAAAAGGTTTTCTATCACTCACAAGATCTTCAGATCTCTTTCGCATTGTTCGGTAGAGACATTGCCTCTGGGAAGCGCTTACAAGAAAAGTCATCACCACTACTACTACACTTAATGCCTAAGGGAGTTACAAGAATGTCATCTAGGCATTGACCCTTTAAATCAACGAGGAGTAATAAGGACAGAGTCACTACAAGAATATGGGTTTATTATCCACAAAGTTTTCACAATATTTTAATAGATATCTTATTCATAATTGTGAATCCAAATTTGTGGACTCCACCCACAATTTATTTGTGAAAAAAGATAATGTGACAAAGATTGTTGCAAAATCCACAATGAAAAACAATGTGAAAAATCTATAATCTTATAATTGTGGCATTTCCAACAATTCTAATATTGTTACATATCTATAATTGAAAAAATTGTGACGATTTTCATAATTTAATAATACTATAAATCTAGTATTTTAAAATTGTGTTATATATCACAATAATAATAAATTCATATATAGCTCTATAATTTACTACTTTAACTATTTTAAATCTTTTACAGTATCATAATTTTAATAATAATAAAAAATATTTTACAATTTTAATATTATTTCAAAAAAAAATTATTTAATTTTGAGAGAAACTTGTAATAAAAAAATATTACATTTATATTTATAAAAATAATTCAAATTATATAATAATATATTTTATAATTCTTATTTTTTTTAAAAATGTATAGTTTAAAAAATGTTGTATTTAAAATAGAAATTATAACATTTACCTAAAAATAAAAAAATAAAAAATCCAAAAACATATTTATTAAAAAATAAATTGGAAATTAGAAAATTAAAGTATTAAAACCGACTTCATTAATAGATGCAAGAACATAATAATTAAACAATAATAATATATTATAATGTGCCCATTGCCTCGATTTTTTTTAATTTATAAAAAAAATTATGAGCTTGATGTGTTTCAAACATGCACTGATATTGTTTGGAACAAATATTTGAATTTTATTTATTTATTCATAAAAATAAGTTTCACAAGATAAATCATTTTTAAAATACCGAATAAAAATACTTTTATTACAATAAATATCTTTAATGTGCACATGCATGTAATATTATAGTAATTTTATTTCATGAATGCATTGAAGTTTAGAATTCTTATATTTTATAAAAATTCATTTTCAACTGGAATTTTGGTTGCGTTCCTAAAGTTTTCAATTCCTCTTTCCTGGATATGAATTCCTGAATTTGGATCTACTTCAATTTTCATTCCTGCATCTCCACTCCTTCAGGTAATGTAGATCCTAAATGCTTTCAATTTCCTTCACTCACCATGATAACTTCTTTCAGTATATTGTTTTTAAAATATATTTTCTACTACAATTTTTTTTATTTTAAGGAAAGAGGAATGTAATTTTTTATATGAATTAATGAACCTATTTATGAAAACAAATCTCAAATTTTTTGTTTAGATATAGAGAAGAATCCGCTGTAAACTTGTTATCTCCAGGATTTAGAGAAATCCGGCATAGTGACGGATATAAATTATCCATTCTTTCAGGTTAGAATTTCAATTATAATATCTCTGGATACTTGATACGAAGAGTCAGAAAGTATAGGGTAAAGATTATTCTTGTGATGACTTTGATAGATTGGATTCCGTTTAGTTGGCATTACTTAGCGAAAGGAAGACTTTGATATAGACATACGCTTACTCAACAGGTGTACATCAGCTAAAGGTAATCTTCATTCTAATATGGGATAGAGATGTTGATATCTATGTAAAATAATTTTTTCCCAAAAAAAAAAAAATCGGAAAGGAATTTTTGTGGTTATTTCTAAAACAACCTTTTTTTTTAAATTTTATAGTAGTTGTAAGTCCCCTTCTCACCTTTTCTCACCCTTACAAACATTATAGTCAATGTACTAACCTTTACACTTATTTTAGTACCACCCATATACCCTACTTCAACTACTTCTTATGGATGTCCATTATAATGTACTAGTAAGTAATCCAAAATTGGTTGACAGGATTTCTCCATGGAAATGTAAACCCAAAACTTCCATGATTCCTATGTATTTTCCTACTTGATCTTCCCCTCTCCTCCTTTTTGGATGTAAAATATATACAGTACATGTACATTTTCCTATTAATCTTTGGATACACCTGTTTATTGCATCCTTGAATTACTTCTTATATAGCACAAAAAATTACACATTAAAATAATGAATCTTACATAATTTGTTAGTAAGCAATGTATGTAGCAACATATAAACATACAACTTAACATAGCATGAACCTTATGCTAATAAGGGTAATGCCAAAATAGAAGTTGCATTCCTACCGAGATAAATCATGTGACAAAAATATCACATATTTTCATCTTCAAATAATGTAAATTAACAATAATAAGAGTTAAGCAAAGTATGAAGTTATGTTTCATATATATTGTGAAAAAAAACAATCATTAAATTGTATCCATCTATAATTATATATTTTTGTAAAAAGGAGTTTTCATATTGAAATTCAAGAATGTGGATATTTAAAAAAACTTAAATTGAAAAATGTGATTTCCCCACAATGAAATTTTAAAAATTGGGATATTAAAAAAAAAATGTCTTTTATGAAATAATAGGAAATTGATATTAAATATTATAAAATCTATCTATTTATATTGGTAAATTTTAATTTTTTTTACAAAATCATATTTTTATCAATACGAATGTAGATAAATGACCCTATTTCCAATAGTAATTCTATTTTTAAAAGTTTAGTTTTTAAAAATATGAAAAAAACATGAGTTTTAATAATTAAACTTTAAGAATATAGATATTTTAAAATTAAATATTTGACTTTTATTAGATTGTGAAATATTTATATAATATTTGAGAGAAGGCATTGATTTATTGTAGATAATTCACAATTTTATTTTCAAAACTAGTGTATTGTGGACTATCAACAAATAATATTTTCAGTTTATTGATTATTTATAGGTAGACTTGATTAATGATTGTTATTATTTTTGGTTTCATAAATTATTCTTAAATAGTATTTGGGTTATTATGTATATTATCAACGCAATGTTAAACTTGGAAGTGATGTATAATACTCATGATTGAATAATTTTACCTTGTTTAAGGATTTATCATCCATGAGTAAATTATAGTAGTGTAGATTATCTACAACTATAGTTTTACTTATATTTCATTAGTGTATATTACTAAAGAATAGAAGTAACTACCATATTAAATTTCCCACAATGCATGTATTTCAAATTTTGTTGATAATACAAACTCAATATTATAATGTGTAGAATTTTCACAATTATATTTGAACCTTAGAAATTGAGCTAAAATTTTGAATCGTAATAAAAAGTATATACTATAGATTATGAACAACTAGTATTCAATGGAATAGCAAATTATCTAAAATATATGTATAATTTATAAATTATAAATAACACACAATCAAATTTTAGTGTAGACTTTTTATATTAAAATATATAGGATCAAATCTCATCGTGATATACTATATGTGCGTTATGTTTTGTATCTATACTTCTATTTTAAAATTTGTAGCTTCTTTCAAAATATGTGGAGAAAAATTGATTTTATTACAATGGAATTTCAGCAATGTGGATATTAATCAATTTTAAAATTAATTTTATGAAATTGTAGAAAATCTAAATTTATTTTAATAGAAGGTATTTATTTAATGTTAGTAATTCACAATTTTTCCACAACATGATTTTTTTTTGGATAACGATGTGGATAAATGACCCTACTTCTAGTAGTGACATAACACTCTCACAACAAACATGCAAAATACAAAATTCAAGCAATCATTCTTTATTTTCCATACTATACTATAGAAACCAAAAACAAGAGATACGATACCTACCTTAATTAAGAAAATCCAACTTCAAGCACAACAATCTCCCCCAAGCTCCAACTCCAAACTCCAAACTCTCCAACTCCCAATAGAAAAATGACAAGTAAAATTTCCTACCCCTCTCCATGAGGTAGTATAAAAAGAAGAAAAATTCACCAATCCTCACAAATGAGAGAGTGACATGTGTCACCCCTCTCATCTCCCAAACAAATACTCCTAAAATCACAAAGAGCATAAAAAAACATATTTTGGAGGTAATCTCTCAAATTCCCTAAAATGCAAATAAATTCAATACACTTCATATTTTAAGAAATCACAAGAATCCGATATACTTACAATATGGTGACATGAGAGGGGTAATATGGGAGGGAGAATTCCATTTGACCATGAAAAGAGACCCCCTTACACATAGGTAGGGTCCAAGAGTCTCTTTTCCATAAAAGGGAGACCCCCAAAGTGAAAAGAGGTCCCTAAATTTTCCACATTTAGCCAAAATTCTAGTTTGGGTAAAGTGGCTTAAGAGAAGAGGTGGTGGGGCCCACCCAAATGATAATTAGGTGGTCTCAAACCACTAACAACAAAATAAATTAACATTAAACAACTCTAATGCATGTGGGGACCATTAGGTCCCAAAACTAGTTTATCACAAGACTTAACATAATTACAATTAGGAATCACCAAAGGTGTCCAAACACGAACATGCCACAAACACATAAGGCTACTCATAATCATGCATGACTAAAGGACTCAGCCCAGTCAATTGCTTGTGCAACTTGAGGTACCACTCTAAAACCCATGTTCTCTTTTGTGCCCTGTAATCTACACACTCAATTCAAACATTAAACATACCTGCTCGATAAAAATATATCAATGAATCAATTAAGGAAACTCACTCTAACTATACCATAATAAAGGTGAATATGAAATGGCTAAGTGTTAAACATGTACATCCATATTAATCCAAGTTATCATATTCATCTAAGCACTACATGACAATATTCAATTAGCTATATAAACCAATGATATCAAAGTATATGAACAAAACCATACGTCTATACATCATATATGAAATAAAACCAACTATGCCACAACCTGCTAATATCCAAAACTATACAATGCAAGAATTAAGATAATGGTTCATAATGTTAACTTGGCACTACGCGTCATAATCATCACAAGTGTCATCAAAAGAACCATAAAGAAACCACGTAGTATCCAAATGGTTGTAAAATCCATGTCCATAATCTAGTAAGAGAAAATGAGTCAGCAAGTAAACTGATGTAAGAAGATGTGGGCACTACATCCCCCTCTCCTAAAATTAGACTTCCTCCTGAAAGTCACTGGAAGAGATAAGGATGTCGAGCCCTCAATGGTGTAGCATCCTCCCACGTAGATGTTGTCTCATCATATCGGTCCCACTTTACTCCACCTTCACTCTAACTTGGTCCAAGTCTCACCCCTGAAGGGCCAATATCTTGTCTCTAGGATGCACACGGGCTCCAATCTCCACTATCCTTCTTCCTCCACTTGTAATTCCAACCAATCTAATACATGAGAAATATCAGGTACATATATATGTAGAATTGAAATATGAAACACATCGTGGGCTTGGGCTAGGTGTGGTAGCATAGCTAAGTGGTAGGAAATTGGACCTACGACCTCTAGGATCTCAAATGACCGCACAAAGCAAGGCAAAATCTTAGAACCCTTTCCATAAAAAATTGGGCTCTTATATGGCCAAACTCTCAAGATGACTTTGTCACCCACTGCAAAGTGACAATCGGTCCTCTTGGTGTCTGTATACACCTTCTGGTGTGCTCTAGCCTGCTCAAGATCCTTCCTAAACAAAATAACTTGTTGTTCCAAGTTCTGAAGGTAAGTTGGCCCAAACATGACCTTTTCATCTAGCCTATCCCAATTCAAAGGTGTCTTGCAAGGTTTCCCATACAAATCCTGATAGGGAGCCATATCGATAAAACTGTGATAACTGTTATTGTAGGAAAACTTGACAAGGTGCAAGTAATCCTCCCACTTCTTCCGTTGATCCATCACATACATACACAACATATCCTCAAGTACCTGATTAACCCTCTCTATCTACCCATCTATCTCCAGGTGATATGTTGAACTGAAATTAATTTGTGTTCCCAAAGTGGCCTGAAAGGAAGTCCAGAAGTATGAAGTATAGATGGTGTCTGTATCATTAATAATGGTCTTCGAAATACTGTACAATCTGAAAATATCCTCCATAAATACTTTGGAAATGGTGAGTGCATTATAGGTGACCTTGGTTGGTGAAAAGTGCACAACCTTGGTCAACTTGTCCATAATGACCATGATGGCATCATGATGATAAGAAGACATAGGGAGACCAACAATGAAATCCATGGAGATGACGTCCCATTTCCACTCAGGAATTTTGTGAGGATATAAAAGTCCTACGGGATGAGAATGCTCGGCCTTGACCCTTTGACACTCAAGACAATGAGCTAAAAAATTTTTTATATCCCACTGGAGACCAGGCCAATAATATAACTCTCTCATATCGGTGTGCATCTTCTTCACTCCTGGATGTGCTGTATAATGGGGCTTGATGATCCTCTGAAATAATAAAGCTATGAAGATCACTTTCCTTAGGCACGTAAATGCCTCTAAAACTAAAGTAGACTATTTGCCTCTAAAATACACCCTGAATATCTACCTCTAAGGAACCTTGTGACTCAAACATCTACTTAGCACCCTCATAAAATTTGTCCTCTAGAAGATGCTGAAGAATCCTGCCTCGAAGGTCTGACTGTAGAGTCATAGTGGCAATCACATGTCATCATCTACTCAAGGCATCTACAACAACATTCTCCTTTCCTTTGATATACTAGACATCCATGTCATACTCACATAATAACTCCATCCAACACTATTGATCGGTGTTGAGGTTCGGTTGTGAGAAAATATGTTGAAAGCTGCGATGATCGGTCCTCAAAATGAAAGGCCTACTGAAAATGAAATGATGTCAATGCACTAGAGCATGAACTACTAATTTAAAATCCAAGTCATGGGTAGGATAGTTAAGCTCATAATCCTTGAGCTTACATGAATCAAAAGCAATGACTCCTACATGAGAACTATCCTAGACCCTCTAATGCATCACTGTAAACCAAAACTCTCTACTAGAACACTAAGATAGGTTGTGGTCAACCTTAAGTAACTGAAAATATTGCCCACACTTTTTTGATCAGTCAAATTTCTTCCCTTTTAACTGAAGATAAGTAATAAGATGCGTAATTTTAGAAAATTCTTGTACAACTATGTGGTAATACCCTGCTAATCCCATGAAACTCTTCACCTTTGTCACTGATGTGGGCACTAGCCAATCAAGAATGGATCAAATATTAGAGGGATCTATCAAGATACCCTCACCTGAAATGATGTGACCCAAGTATTGAATCTATGACTGAAAGAAACTACACTTCTCTAGGTTCCCAAAAAGCTTTTGATCTCTCAAAACCTGTAGTACCTGTCTCAAATGCTCCTCATGTTCCTCCTTAGAATGAGAATATATCAATATATCATCCAGAAACACCAAGAAAAAATGGTCCAAAAAGGTCCTGAAAACCCCATTCATGAGGCTCATGAAAATAGTCGGGGCATTGGTTAAACCAAAAGGTACAACAGTGAACTCATAATGCCCATAATGAGTGTGGAAAGTTATTTTGTGAATATTTGCATCTGCAATGCACAACTGGTGATATCTTGACTTGAGATCAATCTTAGAGAACACTTTGGCTCCCCTCATTTGATCAAACAAGTTGTCAATCCTCAGAAGTGGATAACGGTTCTTAATTATGACCTTATTAAGCTTCCTGAAATCAACACAAATCCTAAGAGAACCATCCTTCTTCACAAAAATAACTTGTGCCCCCCATGGAGACACACTAGGGAGAATAAGACCCTTCTCCAACAACTCCTCTAGTTGAATCTTGAGCTCATGAAGCTTTGGAGTCATCATTCGATAAGGTTCCCTAGAAACTGGCACTTACTCCTAGTACTAGGTCTATGGTGAAATCCACCTCTCTATGGGGTGGTAATCTAGGAAGCTCACTTGGAAACACATATGAAAACTCCCTCAATATTGCATGTTCATCAAGAGGTGAATTCTGGAGTACTCTCTTATTGATCATTGATCGTAATCACAAATAACTAAAATCCCTTGCACATGCTCTGCTATTCTTGAGTTTCTTAGCCAAGATCATACGCAAGGAAATAGAAACTAAATTCCCAAGGTCATCATGACACTCAATGATCTTACTTTTACAGTCTACTTTATCCTGATGAGACTCAAGCCAATCCATGCCCAGAACAACCTCGTAGGATCCTAAAGGTAATACTCGAAGTTCCAAGGGAGTGGATAATATTCCCAAATTGAGTATAAAACTCTACATGTAGATATCCACCTAGAGTTTGGCCCTAGAGGCCAATTCAACTTGCCAATTATCTGGTTGCCTAGCCACCACTAGCCCACACTGGTCCACTATAGATTGTGATATAAATGAATCTGATGCACCTGAATAAAAAATAACTGAGAAAAAAATACCCCTGATAGTACATGTCATCTTGATAATGGTGGCCTGATGCTCAGGCTGATGGTTATCTATTGCTACCTAGACACGATGAGTGCATCCTACATCTACCATTGTTTGCTCTGATACCGGGGCTCTCTTCCTATCAAAGGTGGTGGGTTTGTGTAGACACATACGCACATAGTGATCAGGGGACCCAAAAATAAAACATCCTTTTAATCCTCTCTAAGTAGGGGTCCCTCATGTACTCTGGTGTACCGACCCTGCTAACCCGACTTTGGAAGCCTACTGAGTATGGTTTGTTTGTGCCTACTAAGTACCACGTCTCTTGTCTCTACCCTCACCAAATCCTCCTCGAACTCCACCTCTCTACATACTCTATATCTTCCTAGTCCTCTACTGCTTGATTGTGCATGGTGTTGCGACTATGTTGGGTGTGAGGCGGAGTCTTCGATACTGACTGTGGAGGCCTGAATTCCTCCTCTATGGGGTGGGGTTATACCCCATGACCTCTAATCTTGAAATGACTACATATTCTCCTAAAACTTACCCCTATTCCTGTCTTTGTGCTCTTGGGCCTTGTTCCTATTCTCCTCAGCTAGGTAGGCCTTCTCTATGGCCTTCTCAAGTGTCAGAGGAGATAACATCTTGATGGCCCTGGCTATATCTACATTCAGTCCCCAAATAAACCTACTTAACTTGTAATTTCTCGTCCTACAGATAATCTACATACTGTGATAAATCCAAAAATCAACTCTCATACTGTGCAACTGTGCCTAAACCCCGTCGGAGATCGTGGAACTCATCGATCCTCTTCTAAACAAAGTGCTCAGACATGTATCGAGCTCTAAAGTGCTCCTCAAATAACTCCCAAGTCACCGTATCTATTTTCAAATGGAGCTTTTGCTCCTCATTCCTCCACCATACGCTTGTTACGTCACAGAGGAGGTGTATAGTAAACCTAGCCTTGACATTGCTCTCATATGAGTGCAATCCAAAGCAACTATCGAGGCTCAAGAGCCATGAAGTGGCCCCAAATCCATTTGAGGATCCATTGTAAGTAGGCGGCTGTAGACAAATGAGATCCCTAATCACACTTCCTATGTTGTGATCTTGACATTGATGTCCAACCATCCTCTCAACTGGAGAATGTGATCATCCCTCATGAAATGGTCCCTCAATGTTGTGAGAGCGGCTCTGACGAAGAGAGGCCACTCTCTCAAGGTGAATGGAGGGGCTACGGGACATATCCTGTCTCTAAGTGTCATGTTGATGTGGCTCCGAGTGTGTGCCCTCATCTAGCGGTGTATCCTCTCCTTGCTCTTGCTTTGGAAGAAGACATTGTTGCATGACCTACATCATCTTTTGTAACGCCTCCAACATCTATGGTCCTAAATAAGGGCCATGTGGCTCAGGTGTAGGTGACCTATGTCCAAAATCATTGACTGACTGACATCTCATACCTCGTACATGAATCTTGTGTATGAAGGGAAGGAAAGTTATGAGTTTGTATAAGGTAGTGGAAACAATTTAAAGGGTTTTCATTTATTGATTTAACAATCATTAATTTAATGTTAAAATTATGCAGATCATCCATTGTAGTAACCCAAGCTCTGATACCAGATGCAGTACCCCATACTTGGTACAACCAAAACCAACTATAGACACCTAAAATTCCTGATAATTTTTTTTAAAACATGTTAACTTTACTTCTAATTTAATTTCCCTAAGGTTACCATTTTAGGGTACACCCTTAGCCCCCATTTAATTTATTTAAATATATTATTAAAGTCCAAGCTAATATTTTGATCACTCCCCCCTAAATAATTAATTCAAACCCATCCCCATTAAAATAATTACTTATTTATATCCCTAATCAATTAAAAATTAACATTAGGTTTTAATGGGATTTCCTCTCCCAGCAGGACCCTACAGTGAAAGATGCATCGTAGGCAATGCCCCAACAAGTCATTTTAACCTCAAACATTACCCCAAAGCATATGGTTTATTTTTATCAAACTTATATCCTTAAAAAAACCAGCTCCAGATCTGTAGACAGGTTCCTATACAGATGCAACCAAATGAACAACGTGATCTGTCAAAAATCCGTAGACACTCGACCCCCTGAGGTTGTGCTTGGACCTAGTCGAAGTTGAACAGTGTGTGGCTAACTATTAGGAGGATCAATCAACCCCTAAGATATGGTATCCTTGATGTAGTCTCCTGGTATCACTCGAGTTGACCAACAAGGGAGAACCATTAGAGGCTATGAACTAGTAGCCTAAATTCCCTATGGTTTAGTCTACCTAACTTGGATCTAACTTGTTGATCTCCAGTTTGACCAGTGTCCAAATTACCCATAAGCTGAAAAATAACAATCTATAGCCATATTTGGTCTGAAAGGGAAACTATACTAAACAATATTTAAAAAACTGAAATATTACAATCACAAACAACAATTTACCTCTACTCTAAATAATTAAGATATTTCTACATCTGGAAACTTAAACAAGTGAGATAACCCGGTGTGGTTATTCACCTGTGCTGAGTGTCTTAAAATTAAACTAGCTTAAAACCACAGTCAACTTTTCCAAACTGATCTATGATATGTAGACAACCTCCTACAGATATTCTCTCTCTTTACCATCCGCATGGATGGGAAGAAGAGGATCCATTACAAGGGATTTCTATGAAAGATTTCTACTACCCTCTTGGAAATTAGAGGTAGATTACTTGCAAATGAAAGGAAACTCATATTTCTACTCTATTTGATAATGGATATAACACTGATAAATTACATGAATGAAGGAAATCAAACCACAGGGTCCCAACCTAGAATTCATTGTCCTATCAGCAGTTAAATCCAGTTGTGGCAGTAGTATGTCCAAATATCAGTTTGTTACCTTTCTTTCTTTGAGTGTTCAGCCTATGAGTCCAAGGGATTGGGAATGAAAGATACTGACAAGAGGATGGTGATTTGGATTATCAACACCCGCAGCTTGAAGGTAGTTTGGGTGCAACCTGTAGGTAGACAGTCGACCCTAGCATAAGGGATCAGAGCTCATGCCCTATGCAAACTTACATTTAACACAGATAAATAGTAGGAATGTACAATGCACCAGGTACATAAAATTCTCAGATCCCTTTTGCTTGAGCTACAAGCATGGATATATAGGAATGGAGGCTAGGAGGTTACTTCATGCACAAGGCAAGAAGAGGTAGTTCTAACTAATTAAATCTCATCGTAAAATAGAAGGAGCAAGTTCTAGAACCAGAGTAATCAAAGATCAATTTTAGACCAATTTGGCTCACAGATGTATGCACTAGCAATCAAAATTAAGTGAACCATCGCACTGTCCCAAAACATGTGTGATGAATCTAGAAAGAGCGTGCAGAAATCGCCGCCCTGTGCATGTTGGTGGTTTCGGGACTGAATGCCCATTTTATTTTCGGCGGTATTTGGCACCATGACCATGGTTTAATTTTTTGAGGACAGAAAGAGGGGGGAAGATGGAAAAATGCATGGACCCAGTTAAGTAAGGCTATCTAGGCTACAAATATATAGTGCGAATGGGTCATTGGAGCTCGAACATCCTTCTTGAAAGGATTTCGAATCATCATTGGGGACTTTATATGGTACCCTTGGATTAAATGACAATGTAAGCACATTCAGATTTTGGGTGCATACAGTTCCCTGCAACCCTAAATTTCCTTAAGGAACTTTTATAAATTTCTCATTTGTTAATTGTCCCCTTGGAATCATTATATCCTCATTTGTGCAGGGTTTGGTACCAAGGATGGAGGAAGGAAATGCTTCATAAAGGCTCATGGAGGAAGATATCTTCTTTTTCATATTAATCAAATTTTTATGGAGGGGTAGTACCCCATATCAAGGGTTATTGTGGGTTTCTATATTTCTAGATTACAAATTTCAAGAGATATGTTTTCCTTTATACATATAGTATGTCATACATACATACATACATATATACATACGTACACACATACACACACACACACACACACACACATGGATTTTACATTACCCTTTTACACACATCAACAATCAGATTTGAGAGGAATGTCCCAGGTATTTCCGTGCACGCGTTTGACTATGAAGATACATCGGGCCAACTGTATACTAACCGTAGCGAGTGTAGGGCCGTGGGAATGGTATGAGGGGTGGAGTGGGGTGGTGTGGCCGTGGCCACACCACTTTCCGAGTTCTAAGGAATGGAAGAGACAGTTGCCGTAGCCGGTCTCCCCCAAATCCGTGTCCTAGATTATGTCATATGCTCATAATTGAAACCAAATCGGCACATCCAAATATCATTATCATAAGATTTATTATTATTATTTAAAATATATTAACATATATATATATATATATATATATATATATATATATTTGTGTATGTGTTCCTATGTATGTTAAAATAAGATGACATGGATTGAATTTTGGTTTGAAAACTATACAGAGTTATTAAGGAGAGGAGAGTACTATTAAAACAATAAGTTTATTGTATATCTTCCTAATTCTCATTTTCCTCTAAGGGAAACACAAACTCATAAAATAAAACTAATTATATGGGCAATAATTCTTCAAGAGAATAGAGGGATTAAATCATTCAACCAAGATCAAACACTATTCTTTTGAATACAAGGTAACAAGGGGGTTCTTTCACTATGAGACATATTTTCAACTATGAGAGCTCTAGTATTTTAAGATTCCAAAGGTAGTCAACTAAGTTGCTTGAATTTTAATATGGATGAAGGATTCAAAATAAATTGTTATCATGAAACCTTCAATATCATTTTTATTTCTAAGGTCAATGTAATGAAAGTAACCACAGTTGCAATTAAGTGATTATTCTTTGGAGTATAACCTTCAATACTTATAACTTCACTATCCCTATACACTTCTCTACTAACATATACTAAATAAATAAAACAACAAAAATATGCTTTCCGTATTTCCATAGCTCATACAAGTATGAGCATCAATTTGATAAACACATTGAAGCTAATAATTTGTGATCCCCTTTCACTGTAATACAATCAAGGAAAGACAAATAGATACAAAGGTAAACCAAGTTTATTGCACTCAACATACATCCATTCCTTCAAATATTCCATTACAATACCAATGAAAAAAGTTCAATCCTCCCAGTCCCAAAATCCAAGCCTTACAATATCCTATTTTCAATAGATGAAAGCATAACACCAACAATCTCCTATAAAACAATGTTTACAAGCATGTACTCAAAACAAAAGAATAAGATTCTCATTACAACATGGAGGAACAAGCTATTACAATATACCAATATCGTTCTTCTCAAAGAGAGGATAACAAGACTCAGCATATTCAAATTCACGTTTCAAGATTCATCCCAAGGTAGGATAAGACTTAACAACTATAAAAACATTATAACAAAATCATACTAAATTACAAGATGATAAGCCTCCCTAAAATGGGGAACAACATGTCAAAATTTCAAAACTTTTCTTCTCCAAACTCCAAGCCAAATCTGCAAGTTTCCACAACAAGATAGTCTTCAAAGCACAAGAGAAAAGGGGCCTGGTTTCCTCCCAACCAAATTGAACATCATCACATGCCATCTCCACCAAATGGAGGACATGCTAGCCTCCCTCCAAGCCCATGGGAGAGAGAGTAGCAAGCCTCAAGAATGCACAAGTAAGGTGAGACAAGGGTGAAAATCACATACACACAAATTTTCAACACACAACAACCAAAAGAACAATACTTATCACATGACGAAAAATCCATGTTTTTCCCAAAGGGGAAGAGTGGAAAGGAGCCCATAAGAATCCATAATGTGAACCAACCAATCCAAAATACCCTCCTTATCTCTCCATTCAAAAATACCCTCCTTATCACTCCATCCCAAACACCAAGCCTCCTCCTTGGGAGGATTTTCAAAACATACATGGTTTCCTAGCCAAGGATGGATAAGGAGGTTCAAACCATATGAACAATCCGTATACCACATCAAAGCATATGAGGGGAGGAATAAAACATGGACCATCATCACTTGCACATCAAGCCATGTGATGTAAGAGGAGTGTTCCTCCCTCTTCCCCAATAATTCCAAAATCCACCACTAAAGTAGGATGGATGGAGAAAAAGAAAGGAACAAGAACACCAAACACTCCCACAACAAACATGCAACATACAAAGAATTCAATTTAAACCATTTTTCTTTTCCATAATTCACATCATATAGACATCCAAAACCAAGAGATACGAAACCTACCTCCAATAAGCAAATCAAACTTCATGAACAAAAATATCCCCCAAGATCTAACTCCAAGCTCTCCAACTCCCAATAGAAAAAATGATAAGTAAAATTTCCTACCCCTCTCCATGAGGGAGTATAAAAATAATATCAAATCACCAATCCTCACAAATGAGAGGGTGACATGTGTCACCCATCTCATCTCCCAACAAAAGATTCCCAAAATCACAAAGAGCATAAAACAAAACACATTTTGGAGGTAATCTCCCAAATTCCCTAAAATGCCAATAAATCCAATACACTTCATCTTTTAAAAAATCATAAGAATCCACCATACTTATAAGATGGTGTTATGAGAGGGGTCAAATGGGAGGAAAAATCCCATTTGACCTTGAAAAGACCCCCCCCTACACATAAGTAGGGTCTAAGGAGCTCATTTCCATGTAAGGGAGACCCCCAAGTGAAAAGACACCCTTACAAATTGCCACATTTATCCCAAATTCGAGATTGGGTAAAGTGGCTCAAGGGTAGAGGTGGTGGGGCCCACCCAAATGATAATTAGGTGGTCCTAAACCATTAAGAACAAAATTAATCAATATAAAACATTTGTAATGCATGTAGGGACTATTAGGTTCAAAAACTAGTTTATCATGCAACAAGACTAAAGAAATTACAATTAACATAATTACAATTAGGAATCACCAAAGGTGTCCAAACACGAATATGCCACAAACACACAAGGTTACACATAATCATGTATGGCTAAAGGACTCGGCCTAATTAGTTGCTTGTGCAACTTGAGGTACAACTCTGAAACCCACGTTCTCCTTTGTGCCCTGTAATCTGCACACTCAATTCACACATTAAACATATTTCTCAATAAAATATATCAATAAATAACATCAATAAGTCAATCATGGATAATAATTCTAACTATACCATAATAAATGTCAATATAGAATGGCTAAGTGTTAAAAACATACATCCATATCAACTCAAGCTAAAATATCCATCAAAGTACTTACATGACAACATTCAATTAGTCATTATCAACCAATGATATCAAAGTATATGACAAAATCATACATCTATCCATCATATCTTAAATAAAACGAAATTGTATCACAACATGTTAATATCCAAAACCATATAATGCAAGAAAGTAATACAATGGTACCCATGATGCTAGACTTGACGCACTACGTCCGCTAATAACCACGAGTGTCATTACACAAGAACCATAATGAAACCACATAGTATCTTAATCATGCTAAAATCTATGTCCATAATCTAGTAAGAGCAAATGAGTCAGCAAGTAAACTAATGCAAGAAGAGGTGGGCACTACAGATTCCCTTTCTAATAGACCTATAGAAGAAAAAATGATCGGTAAGATTACCATTGAGTTATGATTTTCTATTTGCATCCTAGAATAGAGGGGTGGTCATATTCATTTTTTCACCTAGTTTCCATCATCAGATCGAAATTAGGATGTAAGAGTTCGCGAAAAAATGATTTTGGAAATAGCTTTGTCAAGAACGTATAGTTGAAGTATATAGTCCATGAAAGAGGATAGGAATTTTCAAACGTGTTGATGTGGATCAATCTTACCATTACAAAATTAGAATTATTGTGTAGAAAATACATGTGGTAGTGAATAATTTAAACTCTTAAGGATATTGGGTTAGTAATTAATATAATGGATCTCATGGTGTATTGTGATAAATATTGTGATAAAAGATGTTTTTTCTTGTATTTGTTTAAGTTTTTAATAGTGGAATGGGAATAGGATCTTAAGTGATATGTGATGTAGTAGGTCCAACTATACAAACAATGTATTATTTAAGTATAGTTTTTTTCAAAGAAAATGTGCAATGTCCCCATAATATTAGGTGTTGTAAGTATTGATTAATCACTTGAGTAGTAGCACCTAAACAGGGAGGAGATTTTGTAATAGTTGGATTCGTATTATATGAGGAATAAAATTATCTCCAATAATTTCATTTTTGTTGTTTATATTAATCCTTTATTTCTAAATTAAATCATTTTTAAAAGGCACAATTAAGACTTGAATTTTATTATATTATTGTATGCAATTTTTAACTCTATATAAATAATTTATAAAACTAATCTTATAAATTGATTATTGTAATTTATTGTTTGTTAAAAAATTAAGCCACTTTATTGTTACTCATATCATACTATTTTTTTTTTTTAAATGTGTACAATACATCCATATGTTAATAATGCGGAGAAACATTTTACAACTACTTGAAATATTCTCCTTTAAATATATCCTTTATATGGCCATTGGAATGCGGTTACTTAATCTGGGAATGTAAATTCTGGAGCGATTGACCACCTCTCCGACTTTCCTCGGCCGTGACATTTACCACATAATACAATTCAACCCAACTGAATTTTCCCCAGAGTGACATTTCTAGAACTTTCGTGGCGACAGTTCAACCCGCGTTTGAACGAGATTTTTTCAGTGAAACCTAACAAGAATTGCTCATCACTGGTCGCCATCTTTTGCTATTTATCTTTCTACAGTGCAACTTTTTATTTGCAAGTGATCGTTATTTTTGGAGTAGAAAGTACACAATGCACTTCAATACTCTGTGTCGTCTTGATGTGAGATCACGCATGTTGAGATCAAAACTCCACATTATTGCAACTAGTTGAGATCAAAGTCGATCCTCAACTTGAAGAAATTATTTGTGGAGGTGGCCAACTTCCCCAGCCAGAAGAAAAAATTATTGGCAGAGGTCTCCAGCTTCCCCAACTAGAAGAAGAAACTGCAACTGTAGGGAAATGAAAGTGAAAATACATCAACTTTTTGATCGCATTCCTCGGAATATCTGTTACCATTATCTTTACTAGTGAAAGGTTTGGGTCGCTAACTGATGAGCCTATCCATCACACAAGTTCGCAGTCAACGTGAACCTGCACAAAACTTTGACCAATGTTATCCTTGTTCCCAGCTGGTCTTGAACCTGGGACCCCACGCCCTATTTCTCATGCCCCACCATCCTGCTGCGCACTCACGTATGACACCATATGGTGCCGGTTCCTTTTAAAAAACATCAAACGGAAATTTGACAGAAAAGGAAACAACGTATTACGTTGTTGCCTATATAGGTAACAACGTAATACGTTGTTTCCTTTTCCGTCAAAACTAATGGCGATGCGAAAAAACTAACGACAGCGTGACAGAAAATACTTTTTCCCTATTGTGCGAACTTGCGTGAGAGATAGGCCTAGCCGTCGCTAACTCCTTTAATACTATTTTAGATGTCAATATTGGTTATCTTTGTAATATTAGGAGTGCTTTTTTATACGGTGTATAAGATGATTATGCAGGAGTGGAAACTAATGCTAAATTATATACAGATTCTTCATCGCCCTCCACAAGAAGCAGTGACCCGCACGCTGTACCAGATAATTTTTCTCATCATATCAGTCTGCTTGACATTCATAGTATGTCTTTCCATTTTCATATCTTCCTATCAGAAGCCACCTCCTCGTCCAAGCGTTGGACAAGATTCAGCTGTTCATTTTTCCATCTGAAAATTATCTATTCACAACTTTCTTTACTAAATTCTCTGGGATTTATCACGAAAAATATGTTACATTTGATTGTTCACAATCATTATCAACGAATTTATCTAACCACTGTCTAACGCTGATTTTTTGGATTTTTATTTAAATTTAGTGTTATATTTGATTGTATGAATTCCTATTCAACAACTCCTTTTAACATTAATTTTTAAGTTTTTTTACGAAAAAATATGGTTACATATGATGTTGCGAAGTCTCAATTAATAAGTCTATAATTAACATTTATTTTTGAGATCTATGATGAACATTTTGGCACTTTGCAAAGTGCAATGTTCCGTGGCATTCTCTTGGGGTCTGACATGCTACGAACCATGCTAGTAACAAAACACATCTGGAAATATAACTATAACAATTGTAAGAAATTTGCAGTCTAGTTATAGTGCCCTGCCCCTGTTCGCCCCATCGGTGAGAATATAGATTCTTTCACGATAGTTTTTTTTTCGTTATGTGGTCGCTTTTAAAAAAATGTTCTATTAATAGTGGTATTAACAATAATAGTAATAATAGATAAATATAAACTTAAACCAAAAGAGAAATTATCCAAATGAACATATATATATATATATATATATATGCATGCATATATGTATACATATATGCATATGTGTGTGTGTGTGTGTGTGTGTGTGTGTGTGTGTGTGTGTGTGTATATATGTATATATGTATATGTATATGTGTATATGTGTGTGTGTGTGTGTGTGTGTGTGTGTGTGTGTGTGTGATATATATATCACACACACACACACACACACACACACACACAGTGTTAACAAAAACAATATTACACACACACACACACACACACACATATAATAGCTTAAAATGAATAAATAAAACAAAATTTAATAAAAGAGAATCAAGAAAGTAAAAACAATAAATAAAATTTAAAAAGAGGGTAAATTGGGTGAGTGTGTTGGTGGAAATTGATGAGGTTTGACATGTGGCAGGGAGCATAAAACATGTACCTATCTGTGAGATTTGGAATTGGGTATGGATAGTCCATTTAAAGCTTATAGGTGGTCATGTCCCTTGTCAGGAAATAATAAACACAAAGCATTCAAATAATGTCAAGGACTGAATTACGACTTATGGCAAGTTTGTAAAGGGTTCCTTGAAGGAGACAGCAAAGCCCAATAAAGTAGGCACAATTTTATTTGAGATGGCATTTTGTGTAACATGCCCTTCATCTAGCTGTCATTAATATGTTTTGGAAGGGGAGTGGAGGTCGCTTAAGAGGATTTCCTTCCATTATGGGAACAAATTGAGGAAACCATCTCAACAGATTCATTGATAAATTTAACTTGCCCGGATACAATGTTAGCCATGTCCAAAGTGCTCGAATTTCTTCCTAAGGCATGTGAGGTAATAGTAGATGTTGTGGCATGTTTTCAAAAACTCTTTAAGGCGATGAATTATTTATGTGGATGTAGGCTTGTTTAAATTGCCTTGGGAACTTAGGACAAGGCATTCAACACCCATTGAGGATAATGGAAACTAGGCTGTTGCTAGATGTAGCGTAGTGCCCAATCCTCTTTGACACTTATTATATTTTGATTTGGATTACAATTGACTATAGACATGGATATTATTATATCATTTTGGTTTAGCATGATGTTAGATGATAGAGATACTCTGATTATTAATGGATTTTGATTCATAGTATGATTGTGTGGATTCTTAGATACCTAGAGACAATGTTTATATTGATGATGATGATGTGTTGTTGGCATATATATTACTGACATTCAGAATTCTTGTCATGTTGAGTAGGATTTAGCATTTGAACTAATCTCATGAATTTACTGAAATTGATAAAAGATAGAATTGAGATGATGTTGAAATTTTAGACAAATGATATTATTGTTTAGTAGAGATAATGAATTAGCTATATGAGGATGTTTATTGATTGATATGCATATATTTTATCTTTGATGTTTTTAATGCAGCCATGAGGCCGAAGGATGTATTGTGTCATTTTACAGGTAATTATATCACAACATTTAAAAAGGGGATTGGAGACCAACCACAACAGAATACTAGATGGATACATCGAAGGTCACCATGACAACTTGTGTAATGCTGTTGTTTGGTTTTATTTTTTTAAGGGCATTCCCATGGGGAGGATGGCCTCCAATTGTGACCATGGGCTTGTGTGTAATTCTTTCCCTTGTATTTTATTTATTGTAGAGTATGTGATTTATTTTGTGATGTAATTTATCTAATCATTGTTAAGTAGTATGCTTTTATTAAGTAATTTAATCATGTTATTAAGTGATATGGGGATGTGACAATGGATTCATTTATTAGAGTTGTTGGTCTTTTTAACTATGTGATTTTGATTGAGTATAAGTGACTTTGAGTGTTGTACACTCTACCTTACCTTGGAATTTCAGATTTGGGCTTAAGGGCCATTTTTAGAGGCTTATGGGACAAGATAAGCTTGTCCCACACATCTTAATTTCATATACCAACCAGACCTATGAATTTGGGGGTTCAAAAATATATTCCATTATGTGTTTTGCAAAACAAAAGTGGCATTTATTGCACTTTTCTTACGTGGATTTTAATTTTTCCTTAGAGGGTGTGGGTTTGGATTGTCTTTGTAAGAGGCTTATCATTCCTCTCAACCACCAATTTATTGTGCATTAGAGTTGAGGTTTGACTTGTGATGTGGAATTGAGGATAAGTGATGTGGCATCATAGATGGAGACACCTCACCCTCCTCTCTCCTTTTTCTATATATACAAGTTTAATTTTTTTATTTGGGGGTTACTTCATTCCATTTGTGCTCTTGTAATTTTTGAATTTAGAGATTTTTTTGGAGTACTTGTTGAATTCTTGGAGCTTGTTGGAGTTGGATTGAGATTGAAAGTGCTTGGAGTGTGATTCCATTGATCAATGTTCTTACGATAGAAAAGGTATGCAGCTATACGCTTGTTTTACTTGTTTGTTATTATATGTGTGTATTGCATGTATGTGAATGTTTTGTATGTTTGTTGGGTTCTTGGGTAGAATTCCTAAGTATGGTGTAGGAGATGGGTATGGGGATATTATATGTAGGGATTCATGAGAGTTTATTTCATGGTTTGGGAGGGATTTGGCTTGGGTGCTCCACCTTGGATAAGAGAATGCTGACATTTCTTACTTGGTTATTTTGAGGGAGACATAAGAGATTATAAGGATGCATAAGAGGATGTGGGAGGTATAAGAGGATCTTGAAGGAGGCATAAGAGTTATATAGGGGTTTTGAGATTGATATTGGAGGGTTTTAAGGTGGGAACCTAATCCCATTAGGAGGCATAAGTGATCTCCACATAGATCCTTACTCCATTGGCTTTGCATTTTCAAGCCTTGTGCATTTGATAGTTTCATGTTGTGATTGTATCTTGTGTTGAATGTGTTCTGAAATGGTTGAAAAAATTTCGATTGTGATTTTGAAGCATTGTGTAGTTTCCATGAGTTGGATCCATCCTTTATTGCATTTTGGTTTGGGCTCGAGGACCAATGAAGAGAATAGCTTCTTTTCCTCATTGGATTATTGATTTGGGTGGAGAGTGTTGCCTCTCCCCCTTTTTTTGTTGTTTTGATCAAGTGAAGAAATTGTGGAGCTCTTGTTGAAGAAATTTAACTTGGAGCATTTTTGAAGTCAAAAGAAATCCTTCATTGCAGAAACTTTTGTTGTGATTCCCACTTAAGTTGGAAGATTAGTAGTATTGTATTTAAAAAGAAAAGTATTATTGTCTATTTGGTTTATAAGTTTAAATGTATTGTAGAAAAGAAAGCTTCTTGTATTGAAAGAAATGAGCTATGCTCAAAGAAAAATAAAGTTCGTTATTATTTGTTGAAGTTGCATTATTTGAAATGAAGAACATAGAAGTTGTAAACATTAAGGATGTATCCTTAGTAAATTTTAAATGTAAAATAGTTGTTGTGTTTTCTTGAATAAATGGTGGTAGTAGTAATCGAAGGATGTGTCAAAATATAATGAGTTATTTTTTTTAGAAAAAAATGCATTTTGTTGTGGAAAGGAAAGCATTGATAATTAGAAATATATTAAGTTTCATTCCTTGAGTGGAAAATAATTTTGTGGAAAAAATAATCTTATAGTGTTTTCTTGTTACTATTGAAATAGAAAATCTTTAAATTTAGTAATTTTAGGCATGGAATAAATAATTGGTTAAACCATTCAATTGGATTCTTTAGGCACATAAATTCAATGAAGGATAAACTTTAAAACACTCTAGTAAAACATTTTTTTGGAAAAAGTGTGGAATTTATAGTTATGTTTTTAAAGAACATGACCGTCACCCTGTGCAGAGAGGTAGTCTTTGAAATACCGTTCAAGAAAGGAAGCGGTTTGTGAATTGTCACCTAGGTAGGGCTGCGGTTCTAGGACTACTAGTCTGCTTTGGGTAGAGGTTTCATCACTGATGGTGGAATAATATAAATTTTTGTCTGTGTAAATTTAAACTTGTTTTTTTACAAATTTACGCTTGCAAATTTGAAGATGAAATTACCAGCAAGCCATAAGGGACTAAATTCATTGTTTCAAACATGTATATATTGAAATGGGCATATAAATGTATGGAATATCTTGGATTAAATGGAAAAGGGTTTTACGCAAGTAGAATACAAAAATAAAGAAATAACTAAGTAAACATTTCAGATTTAGGGAAGAATCCCTACAATCCACTACTAGAAAACAATGCAATAATAAATCCATAATCCAATATAAACCAAGCTTTATTTTTATGAATTCCTCCATGGTTCTTCCTTTCTTTCTCCCACGGGTTCCATTTCTCCAACTTGTAAATTAAACAAAAGAAAAGTGACCAAATGAGGAGGCTAGTGCAAAGAAAAAGGTTTAATAAGATTTCATAAGGATATTTAGGGTCAGAATGGAACCCTAAGATCTAGTCGCGATAATTGATTTGATCCAAGGGTTGAGAATCAACCCTACAATTGTTAGATAAGAATAAATATTATGGGTTTTTAGATAATTTAAAGGTATGTGTAAATGGGTGAATGGGGACATTTAATACCCTTGTATGTTAAGTTATTTGTTTAGTTCTTAGTATATTTTACGAATTAATTCAATGGACATTAAAGAAAATAATTTAACTGCAATAAGGTAACTAAGGATAAAGATTTATTAGATGTGAATTGAATGCTAATTCCCAAGAGAGAAACTATTTAACCTAGTGAAAGGAATAATTGAACACTTGTCTAGTAATGATAATTAAATTGACTTTAGAATTGTATTAAGCATATTTAATTTATAATCTAGAATGGATCTAGCCTATGAAATGTAACATTACTGGTAGGAATTAATTAAACATATATTAGGGTTTGACACCCTTGCAACCTATTTAAAACAAGAAAAAAAATGCCGCAACTTTCTGGATAATTATTTAAGAATTAATGTGGTTTTTGAATGTATTGCATAGTGGGTAACTCACTTTTGTGAAAATATGTGTTGAGGTTGATCTTAGCAAATGACTTCTAGACAAGATGACCCTTAAGATGGGTGATATGTCACATGTTCAGCCTCTTGACTATGAAAATATGGATTTCAGATGCAGAAATTATAGGACACTAGGTTATCTTCAGTCTTTTTGTCCTCATAAGAAAGTTCAACCTGCCAAGAAAAATCCTTCTATCTACTGGAGCCCCCCATACCTCAAGGAGGACTCTGATTCGGATGTGGATGTTTAGGAAGCTAAGAATATTGGCACAATGGTCAAGGCTCAACCTACATCAACAACTAAGGATGTTTAGCTGGGTCAAAAAGTAGATTCTACCCATCTGGGGGAAAGATCCATCTTGGGAATCAAAAGACCTCATGAATCTGATCATTCTGATTGAGACAAAGAAGGCCCCTTTTCTCTTAATTAGGAATAACATATGTTTTCCCCTTGTATTTTGGCCATCTCTAATGTGTCAGACTTAGACGAGCATTTAACATAAAATTGGCAGTTTGTGTGCTCAAAGAAGGGAAAGAAGGGAAGGCTCTGATTCCATATCCTTTGTTCCCTCTTTCCCTTCTTCTTTTTTTCTTGGGGATATCTTTTAGTGGCCTCCACTTATTATTTTGGAAGCTCGTTATTTTTTTTTCTTCTCTTCTCCTCTTTGTTGTTCCTTCTTGTTGGTTTCAGTTGCAGCTAAGGATATTCTTCCTTCCTTTTCTGATATGTCTTGTTTGATGTTGACTCTATAGCTTTGGCTAATTCCTCTATTCTTGATGTGGTCTTTTCTATTATTTCCCTTGTGTTGTATAGGAATTCTCTTAATCCTTTTCTCTTCTCTCTTATTCTTTGTACAAGGTTGTGGGCCCTTTCAAAACCCTCACTTTACCCTAATCCAAAAAAATGTGACTTTTGAATGTCGAATTTGTGGGCAGTACAACTTGGTATCAAAGCTAGGGGTTTAATGCTTGGACCCTGGGCACACTTAGAAACATAATACATAACAAGAAAACATAGTGCAACTCTAAACCTAGATCACACAACTTGCATGATATTGTAAAGGAAGAAAACCTAGAAAACTGAAACAAAATCTAGATTAATAAACTAACTCTCATGTTGGTCAGGATAGAAGGCACGGACCAGATGAGTGGTTCTTGGATGTGGACCTAGACTTACCACCCCTATATCAAGTACTATCCACCATATTGCCTGAGATACTTCAGATGTTACAAGATGTTAATGCCACTATACGTGGAGGATCCTTGGGAGGGAGACACAGCAGACAGGACAGAGATCCATCAATAGAGGCTTGTGCACCTTCCTGACATAGTAATGAGCATAGGGTAGAGAAATCACAGGTGGAGTTAGTCAGACAAGATTCACCATAGAGAGGTATTAGAGACATGGCTACAGGACACAGGGAGAGATATAGGAGCCCTAGGTAGTGTGATGAGCGCATTGACAGACCTAGAGGTAGAAAGTCTACATTGGTAGTTCATATCAGAGAGATACTGAAACTCCATCCGTCTCATTTCATTGGGGACACTAGAGGATTTCAGGAAGAGGCATGGTTGGCTAGCTTGAGCAGATGCTTCAAGCTATGTTTGTGTACCAACAACACGAAGGCTCGTGTTTTCATCCACCTTCTGAGAGAAGGAGTCGGGGTTTGGCAGAGGACCGAGAAGAAAAATATCCATGTGGATTCTAAGAAAGTCACTTGGCAGCTCTTCAAGAATCGATTCAGGAGCAGATACTTGTCTAAGAGGTTCATTCAATAGAGGATAGATGAGTTCCATGACCTTCGTCAGGCATCTATGATAGTGATGGACTATGAGAGTCATTTCTTGGATCTAATTTAGTATGTAGACTATATGCAGGATGAGAAGGTAAGGATCCATAGGTTCATCAGGGGCCTAAACCTAGACATTAGAGGGGCAGTGTTCATTCGTTAACTACAGACTCTAGCAGAGGCCGTTGAGAAGGCCTATATTACGGAGGAGACTAAGGGGAAGACATAGCAAGTCAAGGATAGACTGTGGAGTCGTATCCAAAAAATGCAAGATAGTAGATCGAGGGGGTCTACTCCTGCTCCTCATGGTGGATATGGTTCTACTGTATTCATTCAGACCACCACAACAGTCACCTCAGTAGTAGCAGTATTAGACTCGATCTGAATTTTAGCTTCCATAGAGATTGAATTCTTAGAGGGGACGTAGTATGGGGCCTCCTCTTAGGGGGCCAGTCAGGACTCAAGCACAACCTAGAGCTTAGTCAGCAGAAGCTCGTCAGTAGTAACCATAATAGTCCATAGAAAGATCATCAGGATCCATAGCACAGACCTCTTGACTACCTGCATGAGCCACTTTTCATTAAAGCAGACCTAGTATTTTCTATGGGTGTGGCGTATAGGGACATCATTAGAGAGAGTGCCCTCAAAACACTAATAACAAGGGCAAGGCACCATTTTCAAAGCTTGCAATAGGGGACATGACTAGGAGCCACATGATATATGTAGAAGAGCACAATGATTGAGTCGACGGGTAGCATTAATGGCATTTTTATTCCTATTTTATTTGAATCAGGTGCCTCAGATTATTTTATTTCCCTATTTGTAGTAAAGAAATGAAAGCTAGTGGCAGTTAGGTAGAGTCGTAATTGGGATGTGGATATGGCTTATGGATGTCGTTATTCCCTTCATTTAATCAACTTCTTGTTGATGTCATAACAAACTAGGGGTGTGTCTAAATCTATATGCAACAAGAGTAATTTTATCGATCTAGTAG
The DNA here is from genome assembly GCA_019776745.2 of Taxus chinensis. Lineage (NCBI taxonomy): Eukaryota > Viridiplantae > Streptophyta > Pinopsida > Cupressales > Taxaceae > Taxus > Taxus chinensis. The sequence continues at coordinate 132,469,280 of CM034149.1, forward strand.
TTGATTGTTGTTATTTTTGTATTTTCTGGGGGATCTCTTCAATGTCTTAAGGACTTCTTGGTAAAACCTTATTTAAATCAAACTATGAAAAATTGCTAAAATTAAACACACTAAAAGCTTTTCCGAAAGGAAACACACTGTGCAAAATGGAAACACACTTGCTTCTGAAAGTAAACACACTCAATTTAGAATGCTTGAAAATAATTGCAAGAAATATAAGAATCTATCTAAACACCTACAGAAATAAGTATACAACAGAGTTTAACTGAAAGAATTAAAACAATACAGAATCAATTGATCTAAGTTATTTTCTAAAGAAATATAAATACCAAATAAACGAATATCCTAGTCCTTGGGGGAGTGGGCCCTTACTCCTCCTCGAAATCAGGTTTTAATAACTCATAATTCTCTCAAATAGGAATCACTGTTTTAGTGATAAAACATTCGGTATTACAAAACGTACTGGATCTGAGTACTTAGTCTATATTTCTCTTCTTTTTTCTATTTCTATCTCATATCATATTTTATATATTATCTATCTACTGCAGGTCTACTTTTATATACATGTTACAATCACAGTTGTCTCAACGATTATGATGAAATAGAATCATACCCAGAATAGATGTTGAGTCGGATTGTGGTTGATTAGATAGCTGTAGGATAAATCTCCCTGGATCTATGTTCAGAAATCTTCTCATCCTTGCCTAATTTAAAGGGTCGTGGATGAAAATTCTTTGTATGTGGTTAGAATAGATAACTCCCATCAGTTTCGAAACTTTAGAGAAGTTCCAAAACCATAGGAAATATTTAAGGTTAAACACCATGAGAGTTCTGGAGCTATCCCCAGGATTTCTGGAGCTAAGTCTAAAAATTCCAGAACTAAATACTGGAGTTCCAAAACTAAGTCTAAAAGTTTCAGATCTAGATGATGACTGTGTGATGGAGTTCCAGAACTAGCTTGGAATTTTTGGAACTAAGCTGTGTAGGAACAGATGCTACCAAAAACATATTGTACGCTATCTACTTCATTTCCTCGACTGATTAGACCTTCTTTATTACAAAATTGAATTTCAAACACACACTTTGTCAGGAATTCTAGAGCTTTTAACATTAGAATCACAATCAATCAAAAGACAGACAATTACATCCTAACTCATATCAGATCAACTAAAATTCATACAATGCAATCAAACTTAATAAAAAGGAGAGTAAGATGAGATCATATATTCATGACTCATCATTTCCCCCAAACTTACTTGTTTGTAAGTCCCTTTACAAACTTCATTCTTCAAAAGTTGGGTTATAAGTTCTACATTCCATTTGATTGCCTAGATCAAATGGCTAAAACTAGATTTTCTAATGTTTAAAATTAGATGTACGGTACCCTACTCCTGCTTCTATTTTCCTCTCCCACTGTTCAAATTCAATATGGTCTTAAGGTTCTTTGTTTTACCAAGGAGACATGGGGGTGAGAAGTGGAGGGGGCCTCGTTCACACTCCCATCCATATTTTCCCGTAGGTTTGATTGACTTAGGGAATTATTGTGCATAACGTCTTTCCCCTTTCTAAACTCCAGATCAGATTTGTAGGGGAAATTACTTCCCTTCTTCTCAAGGAAGTAGTAAGGATTTCCCACCTCTTTGAGCATCTTCATAAATATCTTCAAACTCTTCCTCCTCATAGGAGGTCAAAGCATCAATACTCTTTTGTAGAATGGAAAGATAGTGTGTCTTAAATCTCTCATTAAAGGCATGAGTTCTACAATGTGTGAGGAAGGCAGAGGGTTTACCATAATTAGCTCTCCTATAGAGACATGTTGAGCTAGCTTTCAATAAAAATTTAGATTTCCTTCCCTTCCATGTAATTTACTTTTGTAGAATAGAGACAAATGCATTGAACTGGCTCTCCCCTACATACAAATTGATTATAAATCCTGTGTTTTTATCTAGCATAAAATTACAAAGATAAAATTCATGCAGAAGATTTTTCTACTCAGGACTAGATAGAGAGTAAGCTGCCATGAATTCAGATTCATATTTTAGTTCATGTGAAAGCCCACATGCAATCCTTGAAAGCTGCCAGCGAATGAACTACTCTTCTAAAAACACACTATATGTAGGAGAGTGTTAGAGTAGGTATTTACCTTAGGTCATGTTCACCTAGGTACTTTATTTACCTTTATTGTATTTATCCTCACCCACTTATGTGTGTGGATATTTCTTTTATCTTATTTAGATATTAGGAGATATTATCTAGTTGTTAGGTATAGTTCTTTGCTTGATCTATGGTATTGAATAGATCCTTGATGTATAGTTCTCTCCTAAATCTATGGTCTTGACTAGTTCTTTGATGACTAGTTATTTCCTTGATTTATGGCTTGATCTACGACCTTGACTGGTTCTTAGATTTTTATTCCTTTCCTATTTAAGCAAGGCTCATTCTCAATGTATTGCATTGATTTTTGTAATAATATATGATGTTGTTGCTCATTTGTTTGCAAATGTTTTATGTAAAGCTATTCTAGCGAATTGCTTTCATCTTATCGATCATGGTGTTTGATTAGCATCTGTTTTTTTGGCTTGTACGATTGTATTAAAATCCTTAGCCCTTGGTCATATGGGATGGTCATATGAGGGCTTAAAGCTTTTGATTCCTACTAGTAGGTTCTTAACTTCAACCCCCTTTAATTTTATTTGTGTGGTGAAGGCAACAACAATTTATTTAGTTTTAGTGGCAACTAAAATAAATAACAAAGTAAAATATTAAAAAGCTTGTAACTTTTGATTGGTAACTCAGCTTTGAGTGCCATTTTTTGCAAAAGTGCTTGTTTTTTCATGCTCTTTCCATTGGATTTATTTATTTTTAGACTTGCACTATAATTATAGAGTTTCAAATATGGAAGAGTGTTGTAATCAATTGTGGACGCAATTTCGGCTAAGCCCGATGTCCTAAATTTTTAGGAGTTGTAGTTTGTACCTATCATGGATTCTGAGAATGATATGATTTTCTCTGAAGTATGTGGACTTCAAGAGGATATTGTAAAATTTGTGGAAGAAAATAGATCACTCAAGAAGTGAAATTCTCTTTTACAATCACTCATTCATGATAAGGATACAATAATCCACTTTCTGCAGAACAAACTTGCTAGCCTACAACATCACCATCATATTGTGGACAGCCAAAACCATGCTACTAGTCCACTTGTAGCTATTTCTCCTAAACCCATTGACATTGATCTGCTAGTCTTTGAGCCTAAACATTATTTTATTGCTTCTAAACCTGTGAGGATTGTTACTGCATGCTCTTCCACATCTGTGCCTATTACAGTACCACATGTTGTGTATCCTACTTATGCTCAGTTTCATGGATTTTTTTGAAGCATACCACTGCATTCTATTCTCACATGCTCTGTTCTATGGGTCTCACTAGAGGAGTCATTGGTAGACATTCACAAGGTATTGTTTCCTCTATTCCACATGTTAAGTGGAATTCTTGTCATGACATTGGTTTTCGAGAAGATACTTCATTGGGACCACACATTGACAGAGCTCCTTTTTTTTCACTCAAACATTTCTGAGGATCATGAGCAACACATGAGTTCTGCACCTTCACTCAGGATTGAGAAACCTGAGATTTCAGCTGTCAAACATGATCAACCTGACACACATTCTAAAGTTCTTTTACATGCACCCATTGTGCATTTTGCACTAAGTCATATGTAGGCATCTTCTTCATCCATCCGTGTTGATTTGGGGTGGATATCTAATCACTCATGGAGGTGACATAGGCATTCGTTGAGAGGAATGTACAGGCATGGCTCCTTCACCATTCGGCCTCTTGCTCCACTTTCTATACCTTATGTATTGTGATGCTTCTTATTTTGAGCATTTTTCTTTAGCACGTGTAGTGTATCTCTCTTGTTTGTTGAGAGATTTTATAATTGTATTTTTGACACTTTTGGCATGTTGAGAGTATCTCTTAAGGGGGATCGATTATGGTGCATTCTAGTATTAGTTTTTCAGTGTTCAAGTAGTTGTTTTGAAAACTCATACAGATTTGTAGTGCCACTCTACCCATTCAATAGTATGGGAGGGTGTGGTGTTTATCCTTCTTCTTCGGGTTTTGTGTCCTTGCCTTGTTACATTGGCTTTTCTTGGATCGTGACACTCTAGATTTTTTGTCCTTGCCTTGTTGCTTTGGTTATTGTTCTTGGATCGTGACACATTTATTTGCAGCACTTGACCGAATTATGTTTAGTGTTTTTTTTTGCACTTTCGACATCACTCCATTGACAGTCTCCTTGTATGGAGCTATTCTAGTGGAGCCCAATGTCGGTTGTTTTTTAGTTTTGTGATCGAGTAGTGGATTCAGACCACAGTGCACACAAAACTTCTTTAACATTGTACGAGTTTTTTGAGCTGAGCTTCTTGGGATGCCTTGGAGTGGGTCTTTACTCTCTTTACTTTATTGTTACTGGTTTTGGGTACCTTGCGATGTCCCTTTTTTCCACTTCTATTTTGGCCCCTAGCTTCACTTGAGGGGGGGTGTTAGAGTAGGTATTTACCTTAGCTCATGTTCACCTAGGTACTTTATTTACCTTTATTGTATTTATCCTCACCCACTTATGTGTGCATATAATTATTTTATTTTATTTAGATATTAGGAGATATTATCTAGTTGTTAGGTATAAGTTCTTTCCTTGATCTATGGTATTGACTAGATTCTTGATGTCTAGTTCTCTCCTAAATCTATGGTCTTGACTAGTTCTTTGATGACTAGTTATTTCCTTGATTTATGGCTTGATATATGACCTTGACTGGTTCTTAGATTGTTATTCCTTACCTATTTAAGTAAGGCCCATTCTCAATGTATTGCATTGAGTTCCATAATAATATATGATATTGCTACTCATTTGTTTGTAAAGGTTTTATGTAAAGCTATTATGGTGAATTTCTTTCATCTTATTGATCGTGGTGTTTGATTAGTATCTGTGTTCTTGGCTTGGTACGATCTGGTTATCATTCCTTTCAGAGAGGGCCCCTTGTAGGAAAGTAATTTTTCACTCATAATAAAAACCATATGAATTTTTTCAAGAAATTTATATTTATTTCCTTCTTCATTATAAAACTTTTCCTCCCATTATTTTTTTGCCTTCATCTCTTCTTTCATCTTGGTCTTCAATTCTTCATTTGATGTTTTGGCTTCTCTAAATTCCCTACGAGTGTCATTCCATAGTTGTTTGAGTGGAAAATAGGTTAACTTAGTTTGTGCAGAGACTGTGGACACAACACTCTATTTTCTGGAAGTCTAAAATTCTTCCTCTTTTTCTATCAGTTGTTTCTTGGTTACTGATAATTCCTTTCCTGGCTGCAAGTTGATTTTTTAGCTCTTGGAATTTCCCTTTGTTCCAATTTGAAGGAAATCCAATTCCTCATCTTTTTCTTTGATAATAGCTCTACTCTAGACAAGAACAAACCCAACTTGTGATATCACTCGAAACAAAACCCTTGTGTTTATTAGCATATACTTGAACTTTGATTTGCCCTAATTTTGACTTGCTACTTGAGATAGACCTCCAGAGAAAGCTTGTTCTTGCTCCTAAACTACCTGCCACAATCTAAATGCAGGGGAAAACTAACTATTCTAATACTAAATTTCCAAGGGACCATGCTTACACTAAAGCGATGATTACACCTTGAGAGTAGTCTCCAAATGAAATACAGAGGCAAAGTGCACACTAGAAGAGGTGATAGTTCTCCATAATCTAGCAAAATACATTCACAACAATATTCCAAGAATGATAATGGATCCCTGCAGAGAACACCAATAATATATTCTTGTAGAAATATTGAATGTCTTTGCTTCATGATAATCCTCCACTTACAAGATAAATTGCCAGGATACCACTTGACATTGGAGTTAGGGAATACCTCTACAAACTCTATTAAAGAAAATTTTCATTAAATGGATTAAAATGATTATATATTACTTTCCCAATACTTCTCCAGGATGCCAATTGCACTCTCAACCACCAAATGAAACACTGTTCTGAACTCGGCCACGTTTTATAAAAAATATCTATCAATCTCTCACCAATTCTAAATTTCTTCTTCTTCATGTGGCAATGTTGAAGGTTCGGCCAATTTCTTAAAATCCTACGCTTCAAATATTTCTTCTCCTCTATCCATTTCAACTTGACTTGACTCAAGAGGATTCATGCCCATGCTGCCCAAAATTTCAATAGCTACATTTTCCATCCTTTCTTGATCACTCCTTCCCTCTGTGGTTTCCATATACCTCTTATGAATTTTTCTTCTCTGGGGAATTTCAACATGCCCAGTGGTGGATTTCCTTCTAGAGCTTCTTCTTACTATTCTTCCTTGCTCCTGCACGAGTGAGCTATCACAAGAGGAGTCATCAGAGACAGATATTGGCTCCCCTGAAGCTACTGCTAGAAGAAGGAATTTCCACAAGTACAGGAAGGCTACCTATTGTTTTGATCTTTCTCACCAACCTTCTTCTTTTTGGTATATTTTTTCTTTCCATTTCCCTCTGTTCTTCTATAGGGGCATCAATTTCTAGATTAGTTGAAGGAGAGAATGGGGTTGGAATTGTCCTAATAATATTATGGTTTTTCTTGAACTTGCCAGGAAATTTGTTCCAAATTTCTTCTCCATTCTTCTTTGATAGAAAATGGTGTTGGCATATTAAATGAATTAGGCCATGATGCCTGATTATCCCAACACCCTAGAAATACCTCTGAGCCATGGTCTAGATAGAATCAAAAAGAAACCCTGGAAGTTTTCTTATGTACTCAGGTTTTGTGGCTCCATACTTCAGATATATGAGCTCATTTTTATAACTTCTTTTCCCACAGACCCAGATTGACCATCACAGGTTAAATATTTTACCATCCAAAATTTTACCCTGTCAAAGGGTTTTGGAAAACTAGCCCTTCTGACCCCTTTTATGATTTTATTTGTATTATAGATGTACTGGGGTTTAGTTTCTCCTTCTTGCAATAAGACTTCAACCAATTCTTTCAAAGTCCCTTTGGCAGGTTTTAGGACATGCACAATTGGCACTCCAGACATGTTACTTATAGTACTATTCATAGAAAAAGGAATAAGATATTTCTCACCTTTTTCCTGGATCGCTCTAGGTTTATGACGAATTCTCTTACCAAATCGTCATTATGCCTTGAAAATTTCTTTAGGAATTCTAGCCATCTTGCATGCTCAAAGATGGATGCCACTTCTTCATCTACGAGTAGCTGAGAATCATCCTTTGGTTCTAATTTCTTTTTAATCCCCATATTCGCTCGAGTTATGTTTATTTTTATTTTGTGCAAATTGGTTGCAGGCCCTCTTGCTTAGCTACAAAACTGACAACTTTAGCTACAGAACCTCTGTTCTTAGCTGTGGAACTTCTATTTTTAACTGCTCCTTCCTCAAAATATCTCTGCAACTTATTTCACTTAAGTTTGAAATAATGATTATTAATGATAACAATGCCACCACTTATTCCATCCAAATCAATTTCATGATTACACCCTTGTAATCATAATGTATAAATAGATGACTCATCATACCTACTTTTAAATTAAGTCAAATCACACATGCAAACATTTAATCAACCATAAATAAGTTACAAGATATAATTACCATCCTTTATGATGTAACCTTTTTTCTATGATGACTCATCATTCCTACAAGTGGAAAAAAACATGATTAGATAAGACAACTAGAATTCAAAAGAATTCCCTTATTTGAACTAGCCAAAAAGAGATCAACCGCCATTTGCTGGTTTTCAATTGACCTTTGAGAGATTTTTTATTTTTTTATTTTTTTGGAAAAGAAAATGTCATTTGCTGGTTTTCATCTTCTTCCCTTTATTCTGAATCTATCATCTGGTTATTTGATCATTATGGAAGAACTGGGTTCTTCCATATGATCAAATTCTTTATCTGCTTCAATATTCTTCAAGAATTCATTCTTAGTGGGAGGATTCCTATAGAGTTTCAGCCTATGTCCATTGACCAAGAGTTTTCTACTACTGCCATCAATGGGAATTAACTGAATAGAACCATGGTCAAATATCTTTTGAATCTGATAGGGTCCCAACCATCTAGTTCTCAATTTTCCCTTGAATTTTTGGTACTTAGAATCGAACATCAATGCCAAGTATCCTACTTTGAATTTTCTTTTCTTAATATGTGTGTCATGTCATTACTTCCTTTGCTCTTGAATTATCTCTGTCTATTGAAGTTCTTCCATCCTTAATTCATCCAACTCATTGAGTTGAAGGATTCTTTATTTTTGAGCTGCATTCAACTCAATTCCCACCTTCACTATTGTCCTCGATTTCTGAAGTTCAAACTCTATAGGCAACAAGGGATTTTTCCCATAGACTAATTCATATGGTGAAAACCTTCTTGTAGTTTTCCAAATTGTATTATAAGCCTAGACAGCTTCAGGTAGTCTCTTTACCCTATATTTTCTCCCAGCTTCAACTGTTTTGGTACATATGTTCTCCAATTCTTTGTTTGTTACTTCAAATTATCCATTTGACTATGGGTGGTAAGGAGATGATTTCCTATGATTGATTTGATAATACCTTTTGAAAGCTTATATCATATTAGACATGAATTATGGTCCCTAATTTGAAACTATGCTCATTGGTGCTCCAAACTTTATCATAATTATGTTCCAAATGAAATCAGCAACTACTTCCTCAGTGGCATTTGTCAATGCCTACACTTCTACCCATTTTGTCACAAAGTCAGTAAACACAAGATTATATTCCTTCCCTTATGAAGGATGATTAAAGGGACCAACAAAATCCAATTCGCATCTCTAAAATGGTCCAACCACAACTTGAGGTTGAAGAGGCATTTCATTGGTGAAATTTGGTTGTCCCATCCTTTGACAAGGATCACACCTCTTGATATATCTGTTCACATCCTTATACAAGGATGGTCAACAATAACCAATGTCAAGTATCTTATGAGCTGTTATTTTCACTTAATAGTGTCCTCCACTTGGTTCATCATGACATGATCTGAGGATGTCAAAGATTTCATCCTCTCTTACACACCTGCGTAAGACAAAGTCAGGACCACATTTAAATAGCATTCTATTTAACCATTTTAATTGTGCACTAGTTTTAATTAACTTATCTATTTGTTTCTTAGTGAAAGAAGGAGGAAACTTCCCTGTTCTAAGATAATTTTCCATATCAACAAACCATGGTGTACTTGCTGAGATTGCAAACAGTTGTTTATCTGGAAAGTTATCCTTGACTGGATATTTCTTAGCTATGGTGGTTAGTCTTAACAAAAAAATCAGCTACCACATTAGATTTACCTGGATTATCCATAATGGTAATATCCAATTCTTGCAAATTAATAACCATATAATTATTCTTCCTCCAACCATCGGTTTGTTCATTAAATACTTAATTATTGAATGATCTGTATGTACAAATATCTTGTACCCTGTAATTTAATGTCTGAATTTATTGATTGCATAAATCACAACAAGAAATTCCTTTTCAGTGGTGGTGTAATTATTTTCAGTGAGAGTAAGATTCTTGATAAGATAATAAATGGCATACGTCTTTCCTTCCTCATATTTCTATCCCAATACTGTATCAATGGAATAATTTGAGGAATTTGTTTGGATATGAAATGGATTTTCCCAATTAGGTCCTCTCAATATTGGGGCACTGATTAATTTATCTTTAATTTCTTCAAAAACATGCTTGCACTTTTCATCCCAAAGAAAATCACAGTCCTTGGTTAGCAAATTAAACATGGGGGCAGAAATTTTATTGAAATATTTTATAAAGCACCTATACTACCCAGCATGTCCTAGAAATGATTTGATATCTATGGGGGTCTGAGGAATAGGTAAATCTGAAATGATCCTCATTTTTTTTTTATCCACCTTAATTCATTTTTTTGAAATATGGTTTCCTAATACAATCCCCTCATCCACCATCGTCAAACACTTTTCATCACTAAGAGACAGGTTGTGTTTTTCACATCTTGTTAACACTCTGTCCAAATTTCTTAAAGCATCTTCAAATGTATCTCCGTGTATAGTGAAGTCATCCATATATACCTCAACACAATCATTTGTTAGATAAGAAAAGATTGCAAGTACAGCTCTCTAGAAAGTTTCATGAGCATTGCACAAACCAAATGGTAACACCTTATAGAAAAAGGTTCCCCATGGACATGTAAATGTAGTTTTGTCCCAATCTTCAGCACCAACTCTGATTTGATTGTACCCACTAAATCCATCCAAGAAAGAAAAGTATTGTTTACCTGAAAGGTTATCTAGGATTTGATCTATGAATGGTAAGGGAAAATAATCTCTCATTGTGGCTTTGTTCAATTCCCTATAGTCAACATATATTCTTAATTTTCAGTTGTTTTTTGTAACAATTACAAGAGGAGACACCCACTAACTATCTGAGATAGGGTAGATGAAACCTACTTGTAATAGTTTTTCAATTTCTTGTTTGACTATATCCCTTAAAGCTGGGTTAATCCTTCTTTGAGGCTGCCTAACTAATTTAATGTCGTCAGTATAGATGTGGTGAGTGCAGATACTTGGGTGAATTCCCATCATGTCTTTTTAATACCAAGTAAAATATTTAGTATGATTGTTTAGAACATCATACAATTTGGCTTATTTATCATCCTTCAACCAACTATTAATGTTTAAAGTTTTACCCTATTGATTTTCAACATGCTTGGTTTCAATATGTGATGAACTAATTTTTGGGAAGGGTTTCATTAAAGTATTTAATAGACATGCATGTGGTAACAACATATGGTATGTAGCAACATCTCCAAAATTTCCTTGAGACAGAATACTGAAAAAAGGACAGTAATGAGAATTATGATACTTGTCTCTTTGCAAGCCCAATTCTTCGTCACTGCTACTTTCCAGAAATTCTTCGCCACTTCTTGATGTACTTGAAATTGAAGCTACTGATTCATCCTCTCCCCATGAGAAATCTTGTTCCTTCGGAGTGAAATTATTCTCAATCAAAGATAACTGCTATTGTCTTGGTTCCAGAACTAAATATGGTGGTTCTGGAACTATGTTTGCAGGTTCCAAAACTAAGTTCATACGTTCTGGAAGTAAGTTCATAGGTTCCGGAACTAAGTTTATGGGTTTCGTAACTAGGTTCGCAGGTTCTGGAACTAAGTTCATGGGTTCCAGAACTATTTATGATTGCTTTGAGGACAGCTGGTTCTCCTCCAATGATGGATTAATCATCTCTTCTATTTCTCTTACATGATCCTACAATGTGATCATAGCCAAAGAAGACAAATTTTGCTTATTAGTTTTAGGAGAATTAACCCACAATTTTTCATGATTGTCAGTAAAAGGTCATGCAGTAGGATATAAGAAAATTTGTTTAGAGTTCTTACCAATCAAGATTGTCATATCACCTGACCTGCAATTAATTAAAGCAGCAACTGTAGCTAACCATGGTCTACCCAAAATAATGGGATAACCCAATGTTTTACCTTTTGGCTATAGTATAAGAAAGTCAATTGGATATTCCCATGACTCCACCATAACCGCCATGTCTTCAATAATTCCTTCTGGTTTTGCTACAGACTGGTCTGCCTCTACAATATTGTATTAGTAGGTTGTATACCCGTTAATGGTAATGTTTTCATAGTATCCACTATCATTACATTGATATTTTCTTCCCAATCTACCAGAACATTATGTACATCCTTATTTCTTATAGAGACAGAAATAACAAGACTTCCATGATCTCCATATTTGAGAAGTAAAAGTTTTCCTGCTAATAAATCAGTAAGTTTCCCATCTACTTTGATAGTCTTGGGGTATTTGATTAATTTGTTCAATTCTGGAATGTCCTTAATTGCTTATAACAGTGGTATTTGAATATTCAATTTTCTTAATTCCTGTACTAATTCAGGCTCCTTGATTTCTATAGCTTCTTTAAATATTTCTGGAAATGGAGTCTCAGTAGTGTTGCTATCTGGCTCCTTTTCTTTTCTTTCTATATCCTCTTTTGGAACAACAGTACTAGGAATTTTATTTTCTTCTGTCCTTTCGGTGATTATAAGGGGTGGATGGTTAATGATTTTCCCAGATCTAGTTTGAATATCCTTACAATCCATAGCATGTAAATCAACTAATTTTTCTGGTTCTATTCCCTAAACAGGAGTTGTTTGTTTGTTTCTTGGATTTTCTACTATCTTTGCTGGCATTTACGTTTGGACTACATTCTCAGTTTGTTAATTTTGTGACAGGGATCCCATGATGGCCTATTGATTCTGATTTGGATATGTTCTTCCTTGAGCATAATTACTAGGGTTCCATCTAGGTTGTGATCAAGCATAAGGATTTCCTTGACCAGCCCATGGTTTTTGATGCCCCCTGAGCCTTGATTTTCCCAATCTTGAGGGTTCCAAGTTGGTTGAGGTACCCAAGGTGGTTGTCCCCAATTTTTTGGATATGTTCTTCCTTGAGCATAATTTACTAGGGTTGAACCATGCCGAAAAGTAAAACATATGTCATAAAAAATGGTACCATCTAGGTTGTGATCAAGCATAAGGATTTCCTTGACCAGCCCATGGTTTTTGATGCCCCTGAGCATATCAAGCTTGATTTTCCCAATCTTGAGGGTATAATCTTATAGGCGTTTTTCCAAGTTGGTTGAGGTACCCAAGGTGGTTGTCCCCAATTTTGCAATATGATGTCCACGTATGACCCCCTTTTTGTCCCCCAACTTGCTGCACTTACCCCTAACTAAGCAGCCCACAACATCATCCAAGGATTAGGAGCTGATCTTGGCATAAACTACCCTTTTTTAGGTTGTCTCTGAACAAAATTCAATTCTTCTATTGTAGATAAGGCACTAGTTTGTTTAAGCTGATTCTTAATAATGGGAAGTAAAGAACAAACACTAGTATCATGTTATTTAGATTCACGGATAAGACACATTTCTATTTTATCCAAAGGATGGTCTCTTAATGCATGCTTCTTCCTGCATCTAGGACAATACATATCCAATGGTTCAAGTTTGGAATTTTCTTTAGCTTGTAATCCATCCATAGTAGAGGTTAATTGCACTAAAATTTTGATTTTAAAATTTTATAACTCATCCATTAGTTTGTTCATATCTGGATTCAAACTTTTCACTGATTTTCCTTTTCTAGGTCCACCTCTTGTTCTAGAATAGATTCTACAAATCTCCTTAGTTCCATTCATTATTATCTAATCAATGTCTCCAGATCCTATCAAGTTAAGGGATTACCTAGATTCATCATCCAAACCTTTAAGAAAAATGGTTTTACGTAACTCCTCTGAAAGCACAAATCCACATCTCTTGCTTACAAAGAGGAATCTGTCTAAATAGTCTTCTATGTTTTCATCTTCCTCCTGCTTGATTTTGAAGAATTCTTCCTTCCTATTTATCCCTCTACAATAATCATGGTATTTGTCTAGGAAGGCAGTCTCCATTTATGCCCAAGTGCTAATAGATTTGGATGGTAATCCCAAGAACCACCTCATTACTGCATCCTTCAAAGTGGATGGAAACAACTTGACTTTTTGATTATCTTTCTTATAATCATAGGTCTAACATAGTACCTTGAACTCAAACAGAAATTGGTCAGGATCTTCAAATGACATCACTCTAAATGAGGGTAAATGTGCAAGTGAGATATTTTTCATTAATGTATCATCATCTCCCAATTGGATTGGATAAGTAAAGGTCCTATCATGTACTCTTTCAGCTTCTCATTCCATTTTTTAAAAAAATTATAGATTTTCCTCTCAATCAATGTGGTAAGCGATATGCCATGGGGAAGGTGAAAAATTAGAGTAGGAGGTTGACAAATTAATTGAGAATCGAAACTCACCCTAAATGGATCTTGAGTAATAAGCCTTCTCCTAAAAGTTCCACTTCCTTCGGGTGACTAATCTAAGAATTCCAAAAATGGAAATTTTGTTTCTTGTCTGACAGGGGATGATGGTGCTTCTAAATCTTGATCAATTTCCTTAATTTGACAAGAGGATGTTATGAATTCTTGTGAAGATGTTTTTGGGAGGAATCTACCCTATGATTCTCTTGGTCTACTCATATATTTTGTGATATAGTGGGGAAGATCCTTCAACTACCAGATGTATGATTTGTTGCTCTTGCTAGCACTTAATTAGAAAGTTCCAACTAGTGTCCCTGACAACGGCACCAAAAATGATGGGTGTCATTATTCCCTTCATTTAATCAACTTCTTGTGGATTTCTTATCAAACCAGAGGTGTGTCTAAAGCTATATGCAACAAGAGTAATTTTATCGATCTAGTAGTTGATTGTTGTTATTTTTGTATTTTCTGGGGGATCTCTTCAATGTCTTAAGGACTTCTTGGTAAAACCTTATTTAAATCAAACTATGAAAAATTGCTAAAAGTAAACACACTGTGCAGAATGGAAACACACTTACTTCTGAAAGTAAACACACTCAATTTAGAATGCTTGAAAATAATTGCAAGAAATATAAGAATCTATCTAAACACCTGCAGGAACAAGTATACAATAGATTTTAACTGAAAGAATTAAAACAATACAGAATCAATAGATCTAAGCTATTTTCTAAAGAAATATAAATACCAAATAAACGAATATCCTAGTCCTTGGGGGAGTGGGCCCTTGCTCCTCCTCAAATCAGGGTTTAACAACTCAGAATTCTCTCAAATAGGAATGGCTATTTTAGTGATAAAACATTCAATATTACAAAACATATTGGATCTAAGTACTTAGTCTATGTGTCTCTTCTTTGTTCTATTTCTATCTCATATCATATTCTAGATAGTATCTTTCTACTGCGGGTCTACTTTTATATACATGTTACAATCACAGTTGTCTCAATGATTCTGATGAAATAGAATCATGCCCATAATAGATGCTAAGTCAGATTGTGGTTGATCAGATAGCTATAGGATAAATCTCCCTGGATCTGCGTTCAGAAATCTTCTCATCTGATTTAAAGGTTTGTAGATGCAAATTCTTCGGATGTGGTTAGAATAGATTACTCCCATCGGTTCCAGAACTTCAGCGAAGTTTCAGAACCATACGAAATCTTTAAGGTTCAACACCGTGAGAGTTCAGAAGCTATCCCTAGGAGTTACAGAGTTAAGTCTGAAATTTTTTGAACTAAATACTAGAGTTCCGGAACTAAGTCTGAAATTTCCAGAACTAGATGATGACTGTGTGATGGAGTTCTAGAACTACCTTGGAAGTTCTGAAACTAAGTTGTGTAGGAATAGATGCTACCAAAAACATACTGAATGCTACCTGCTTCATTTCCTTGACTAATTAGACCTATTTTATTACAAACTTAATTTCAAACACACACTTCGTCAGGAATTCTAGAAATTTTAACATTAGAATCAAAATCAATCAAAAGATAGACAATTACATCCTAACTCATTTATGATCAACTAAAAGTCACACAAAGCAATCAAACTTAATAAAAAGAAGAGTAAGATGAGATCATATATTATACATTAATTGGACATATTCTGGCCTCATCAATGGCTTCTGGATCCAAGCTCAGTGTGGACTCCTTAGTTAAGTAGTGCATAGTTGACCTAGGACCCTTTTCCACGACCTTGGATCTTCGTATCCTTACTTTTGGTTCCTATGGGATTATTCTCAGCATGGATTGGTTATTTACACACATGGATAGGGTTGATTGTTACAATAAGGTAATATTATGTATAGCTAATTCAGGAGTGGATTCATTAATATTGGGTGTCAGGAGACCCACCTCTATTCGCACCATATCCGTTATGTATCTTAAGTGGTGTGCTTGATGAGGTTGTCACTTGTTTGTTATCACGGTTAGCGAAAAATAAGAGGATGATTCTAGAAGTTCATCACTTGACGATCATCATATCTTGAGGGAGTTTTCAAATGTCTTTCTAGGGAATATTTTAGGGTTACCTCCCCCACATGAGATAGATTTTCACATTGATTTGGTTCAAGGAGCAGAGCCTATCTCGCGAGCACCTTATAGGATGACTACCCCTGAGCTCTATGAGCTCAAGTTGCAGCTAGAGGGCCTTCTAGAGAAAGGCATGATTCATCCTAGTGTTTCCCCTTGGGGTACACCAGTGATTTTTGTAAAGAAGAAGGAAGGATCTCTATGATTGTGTGTCAATTATCGTAGGCTGAACAAAGTAATGATCAATAATCATTACCTCCTTCCACGTATTGATGATTTTTTTGATCAGACGAATGGGTCTACAATACTTTCTAAGATAGATCTTAAGTTTGGATACCATCCGCTGAGGATCACGGAAGAATATATTCATAAGACAACCTTCCATATGATATTTTGCCACTATGAGTTCACAGGAGTGCCTTTTGGTCTGATGAATTCCCCCACATTATTCATGAGTTTGATGAATGGGGTATTCGGGACATTTTTGGATCGCTTCATGCTCATTTTTCTTGATGAGATTTATATTTACTCAAGTACACATGAGGAGCACGAGGATCACCATTGACAAGTTCTGCAGTATCTTCGTGAGCAGGAGCCTTATGGGAACCTGGATAATTATGCATTATTTAAATCAAAGGTGCGGTACTTGGGTCACATCATTTATGGGGAATGTATCACCATGGATCCATCCAAGAGTCAAGTTATTATAGATTGGCTTGCGCCAACTAGTGTGACCGAGGTGCTCAGTTTCATGGGGTTGGTCAGTTGCTACAAGAGATTTACTTAGGAATTTTCTTGGATTGTGCACCCCATCGCTTCCCTTCAGTGGAAAGGGAAGAAGTTTGTTTGGTCTGATGGATGTGAGAAGGCCTTCATTACACTAAAGGGATGCCTTATGTCAGCACTGATTCTTGCAGTTCCAGACCCACATGGAGATTTTTTCATTTATACATATGCTTCCTTCATAGGACTAGGAGGTGTATTGAAGCTGGAGGGTTGTGTGGTTTCCTTTGAGTCTTACAAACTCAAATATCATGAGCTCAATCATCCGACTCATGACCCTGAGCTTGGAGTATTTTTGCATGCTTTGGTTTGATGGAGATATTTCCTTCTTGGGTGGAAATTTATACTTATGACTGATCACTTAAGTCTTTGTCACCTCTTCACGTAACCCAATATCAACACTCGTCAGTGGAATTAGATGGAGTTGATATGCGAGTATGATATGGATATAGAGCATGTGAAGGGAAAGCAAAATGTTGTTACTGACGCTCTGAGTAGATGGAGACATTTGGTTTTGGCTACTTCAGTAGGTACATATTTGTGGAGCAGGATTTTGTGATAGCTTCCTCATGACAGTTTCTATCTTGCAGCTAGAGAAAATATTAAGTCTCAGAGATCCCTTGAGGAGAAGTTTGATTGATTTGCAATAGAGTCAGATGGAATTCTTAGACATTGAGGTTGGATCTATGTATGTAGGGACGGAGGTTTGAGACAGGATATCTTGGAAGAGGATAATCATGCACCTTATTTAGCCCACCCAGGGGTGAAGAAGATGTATGCCACCTTGAGAAAGCTATACCATTGGAGAGGTCTTCTGAGAGATGTAGCTCAAGTCTTCAGATATTTTGAATGCACACGAATTTAGAAGAATACTAAGAGAGATATTTGGAGATTCGTGTAATGCTAGTTAATCCACCTGGAGCACCTCTTACAATGTGGATGCAGATATCTCCTAGGCATGGTTCATCTAACCTTTTCCTTCATAATTATTTTACTTTATTTTTTCATTCACAATGAAATAAATTTAAAACCTAGGAGTATGTCACATTTGATTATTTTTTATAAACTAGTTTTCCCAAAAAATTAAATGTCATCTGACACTTATGTAACCAAAATAACACTTGGTATCCAAGCATAAACTTAAACCCCTCCTTCAGACACAATCTAGAAAACTTCATAACTAGACTATTAGCGTAAAACAATAAAACGCCTCCTTCTGATTTTCATTACCGACTTGTAATTTGATCATCACCTGTGGTTACGACCACAAACTTATGCATTCCTAGACCTAGGGTATCAAAATTTGGTGCTCAATTCCATTAGTATTGGTGAACACCAATTGAGTTGCCAACTAAAATAACCATTCTCTCTACCTAGCAAAGTTAGAAAACTGCAATTTCCAAAGATGTGCAAAACATTATATTGATCACATAAAAGAGATGACAAACATCGTATCTATTTCTTATTAT
This sequence comes from Taxus chinensis, assembly GCA_019776745.2. Taxonomy (NCBI): domain Eukaryota; kingdom Viridiplantae; phylum Streptophyta; class Pinopsida; order Cupressales; family Taxaceae; genus Taxus; species Taxus chinensis. The sequence goes on from CM034149.1 coordinate 132,487,540, forward strand.
GAGGAGATTCGTATCAAGCTTTATATTGACCCCAAACAAAAATTTGTACTCTCTTCGCCGCTTCTCTAGGAGCCTTGTTACCCTATTTTGCACTTCTAGGAGGTTGTTAAAACTAAAAAGTTGGCTTTCATTTTGAACCACCATTTGAAATCTAAGCAATGAAATGCTTATCTGCCTTTGCAAACCTATAGTATTTTTACTAGAAAACTCCATGGAACCTTGGGGTCAGGAAAATCACATTCCTGGTTAGTTTGGAAAAGTGCTTTTGTAGGCTTTTGGCTGCAGTTTTACTAGGTCAAACTGGACCAATTACGACCAGTGGCTCTGAAAAACCTCTCGCCTTTGAAAATCGTTTACCAGTCCTCAGTCCCATCTACTTTGATGAACTCTCCATATATAGGTTAACTTGTAGGAAATTTCTCATTGTGCTTTCATCCATCAAATGTTAATTTTGGACATGGTTTTTTGAGCCCTCGAGCTAATTTTTGATTGTTTGCAACTAGGCCAATTATGATCAATGGCTTTGGAAAACTAGTCGCCAATCAGAAATTGTTTTCCAGTTATGAATTTAGTTAGTTTCTGTGAATTCTTGGTGTATAGGAGGACACGTGTAAATTTACCCGTGATGTTTTTGTTCATCGGAAGACAACATTTAAAAGTGTTTTCTTCACCTACAAGATTTTATTGAATGTTTTTACAACTAGCAAGGAAATGTAAAAATAAAGTTGTAGGATCCATGTTAGGTTTTAAAAGAATCGTGGAAACTTTTCGGCACTTATAATAATTGTTTGAAACTCTATCATGTGACTTGTTGTGTGAAATTAAACTTTTGGAAAAGTAGTGTTTCTCTCTTTTCCCTATTTCTTTCTCTCTCCTTGGTAAAAAAGAAGTGAACTGAAATGAAAAAAAAATATTTGTCTCAAACCCTCTCCTTTCAAATTTAAATGAACAAAATTATTATGTAAATGGGAAACTTAAAACGCTACTTATGCTAGATTAGGGTGGCTATCATGTCATCGATTTATCGTTGATTTCATGCACACATGGTTTTGTAGGATGGAAGTGAGATGGCGAAAATACATGGCGTAGTTCATTGTTTATTATCGTAATTTATATATGTTATTGGAAAAAATTTATATGTATAATGTATTTCCCTGTTACAAAAATTTATATTTGAAGTTTGGCAATAGGTATGAGATGCTAGTTTTAGGTATACCTTGGGAAATGTGCATTTAATAATAGGTAAAAATTTAATTCAATTTACGTATGGTAAAAAGGTTATATATATGTTAAATAAATTTGGATTTAATATCTTGTAGGTGTGTTTCCGATGTGGAATAGATGATTAAATGATTGATGTGTTGTATTCTTTACCTTGAAAACGTAATAAAGAAATCTAACCACAACAGACAACATTAGTCTAAAACTAGTGCTTATCTACCCCTTCTTGCATGCTCTTTCTTAGCAAAAAATAAATTGTAACCTAGAATGAACTTAAACTTTATACTCGATTACACCTCCTAGTTTAGGTAAATAAGATCCCTAGTTTGAATTTTAGTGTCATAGTCAGTATGTTTAGCAACATCCTCATAAACCTGACCGTTACGAATGACATGGTCAAACTAATTTTGGTGTAAGAAGAAATAACACTTTCTTAGGATCCTAGTGGACTACCAAGTTTTACAAAGTTATATCTAGAAATTAACTTCATAATCGAGTGAATTCCTTGTGGGATCTAGATGACACAAATGGAGCTAAAGATATAGTTGTGTTATGACTTAACCTCTTTTTAATGATCTCTTTAGTTCCTCACAGATAAATGTGTTACCTTGGTTACTAACAACATAACACCTTGGTCTTTCATGAAGGTTGTGTAGCATAAATATGTCCTCTCACCTCAAACTCATATATAGTTGGGTCGTAGATCCTTAGGTGCAACTAGAATTAAACCAATAATTGGATGATTAAGGGATTAACTTGTGGGTGGGAATTATACATAAATCTTAGCAAATGCAATTGTATTTAAAATATGTTGACTTAAGAGAAGTGTAGAAGCTTGAAATTTGGTCTTGTAACCCTATGTGCCTAGTTGACCTTGTAAACCTAGTGAGAGGCCAACAACCAAACAAAGGTACTAGGTGACTATCTTATGATTGATCTTGTAGTGGGATTTAAATGACACAAGTGGATGTCTTGTTTGCAGCATGCATTTAAAACTGATGTGTATAAGAGAAAAGAAATGGGATGTCTCGTGCTAGGTCACACTCCTTGTAGTATCAAATCCATTAGTGAAAATTATGTGTTATTTTATTTACAATTGTTATAAAATAATGCTAGTAATGAGGCCATAGTGTGATCTAAGAGTAAAACATATAAGAGTAAAACAAGAGAATTAATTAGGATCTTTGTATGTAATTTGATATGGAAAATAATTATGTAAGTTATGGAAATTTTCATAAGGGATAAAGAGAAAAATTAAATGGTCAAACTGTAAGTTGAATGTAAAATGAATTTAAGAATTTGTAAGTGAAAAAAAAAAAAAGAAAAAAAAATTATCCTTTCATAATAATGTTTTTGGAATGTTAATTGTAACTAAGTTGTAATCATGGTAACGATGTGTTGTGGGTTTTCCCATCCTTGGGTCCCTTTCTTGTGGTTGGGTCATTGTTGGCATTCATTCATTAGAGAAAGTGTGGCATCGACATGTATATGGTGTTTTCATGTGTCTATGTGAGTCAATGACTTATGTAAGTGTCTTATGCGCTGTTGAGTTTCTCTATTTGGAGCCCTTGTCGTGTTGTTTAGTGAGCAATGTAAGTAAAAAAAAAATGGTATTTTTATTGTTGTAATTGTGTGTGTAAAATGTGGGTGTTACATTAGTATTTTAACCATATGTTGTTGCACTTTTGTAATGATATATTACATTACTATGTGGACTAGTAAGCGACTCAATTGATCATGTCTATAACATTTTAAATTCTTCACTATAAGATAATGGGTCTTTTATCTACAAATATCTCATAATTTTATTGTAATTATATTTAGAGTTATAAATTTATTATTGTGGACTTCACCTATAATTTCTTTGTGGAATTATGAAATGTAACAAAATTTGTGACAATATTATGTACAATGAAAAACAATGTGACAATTGTACACTTTAATATGTTTTCACTCTTTTCACAATTTTAATATTGGTAAATATTTAAAATTGAAAATGTTACTATTTTTTACAATTTTCTGAAATTCACATTTCTATATTTTATAATTGTAAAAATTTGCATGATACTTTGAAAACTTACAAATTACATTTTAAAAATTGTAACTATTTCCACAATTAATAGATAATTGAACATTTATAATAGACCAAATTATGAATACTGATACACATTTGACATTATTTGTACTTAATTTTTATACTTTTTAAATCCAAATGAAAAATATTAGCTATTATTTTCCTATACCCAATAAAGTTTTAGGTTATTTTTGTTGGTTCAAGAAGACATTTGAAATCGACAAATAAGTATGGAAATATTGTTATTTTTCAATAAAAATATTATTTGTTAGACACTTTTATCTAAATCAATGGATTTCATTTCCATTAAACCTTAAAGTAAACTTAATTTTTGTGTTTTTCTTGTTTACAATATTATACCAAAACTAGACTAGGCACATTATGTATAAATTTTTGGTACATCAGTAAGTGTTTGAAATTTCATGATCTAAGCAATGGTGAGGCCATAGGTAAAATTTTAGTGGGAATATTCATAAATTCATGAATATTACAGTTTTTCAAATTTGAAATTAGTAAATTTTTCAAGTAAGAATTAGGACTTGGTCGCGAAATGTTTTTGGGTACAAGTTAATTTTTGGGGTCGGTTCGTCAAGGAGTTTGCATGAATAGTTGACTATTATCATTCGAATCGCCCTTAGCGTGATATTGAAATTTTCCATATTTGCCCCATATATATATATATATATATATATATATATATATATATATATATATATATATATATATATATATATTATATATATATACACACTAAGTATTTATAATTCATTATTCAGAATTTTGTACTTAAATTGTGATTATCAAATATTCCTCGCAATCCCTTTCTACTTTAAATATCGTCATCGACTCGATAATTCCTTTTTTCTTTAAAGGTACTTTTCATTATTCGGCAACATTGACCATGATACTGACTGGTAGCATAAACAATGCTACATGCCTGCAACATGGTCAATGCTACCAGTCGGTAAACCTTCCATCCTACCAATCGGTAGCATTTTCAAATTTCTATAATTTCATACAGTAGGATTTATTATGATTTTGGCCAGTATCTTGCCAAAATGTGTTCCTTCTATCGCACCAAATTTTTTCCAAAATGATGCTAACAATCATCTTTTACACAAAACAATTTTTTTTGTGATCTACCATAGATGTGAAATTGGTTTTTCCAGAATTTGCCAAATATTTTGTAGGCTTTTTTTAGGGACCCTTAATCCTGAGGTAAATATTCCATTTAAAAAACTCCAAAGATATATTTCAATGTTGATGTAAAATTAGTGTCCCAAAAAATATGTTGTAAATATTTAGTAGTTATCCTAAATAAAGATAGTGCCAATGGGATTCCCTTTCAAAAAGACCTATAGAGGAAAAAATGATTAGTATGATTAGCATTGAGTTATAATTTTCTATTTACATCCAGGAATATAATGGTGGTCATTTTCATGATTTTTGAAATAACTTTGTGAAGAATGTATAGTTAAAATATATAGTCCATATTTACTCAGCGATGACTATGAACCCTTTGTTCCCTAACCCTAGTTTATAGGGTGGTTTCAACAGCAACCACATTTCGATGACTATCTCTTCGGGTACATAGAAGGGAGGCGTTGGCCCTAGTGATAGCCATGGAGATATGGGATCTTCTGTGAAATGGATTAGTAATGATGACGTTGTTGGAGGTGGTTCAATGCAGGGAAATGATGGCGGTGGTGTTGGCTATGGAGGCAAGGTGCATTCTAATTCTCTTGTTTCTTTTGCAATAGCAGTCTCGAATGGATAGAAGGCAAGGAATTTGAATCCTTCCCTTGCTTTCCATTTCCTTGAGCTTGATGTGGATACTCTACATCAAGTGGAGAGTCATGAAAAATACTTCGAAATCTGAGGTCTCATCTATCATTTCTTAGATCTATGGGCCAAATATTTCTGAGCTATCTAAATGGATCAGAAAGAAATGTGTTCCTATGATTAAGCGAAAGGTTGAGATTTACTCATGTTCGAAATATTATTTTATTATTATTTTTGATTCTTGTGAAGATCGAGAAGTTTTTTATGAATGGCTCTTGTTTTGGGGAGATCATGGGCTCGTGAAAAAATTATGGTACCCATTTTTTGATCCTTTAACAAATTATTTTAATTCGATACCAGTTTGGGTCAGATTACCTGGTTTACCTTTGCAACTCTAGTTTGAACCTTGTTTTGAAGCCATTGGAAATAAATTAGGGAAATTTGTTAGAGTGGATTCATCCACTAAAAAATATCTTCTTACCTCTTATAGATGGATTTTTGTGGATTTGAATGTATCTCATGATCTTCTTGAGAAGATCAATATGCAGATTTGTGAAAAAAATTTATTCAAAAATTGGACTATTGAAAGCTTACTTTTCGTTGTCATAGGTGTTATGAAACTGGTCATTTGATCAAGGATTGTGTTTGATCCAAGATCATAAATGGGTCTAAGAAGGGATGGTGTAAGGGGTACCTTCCAACACACTATTTTTTGGAAGCCCCTTCTTGTGATTCTTCGGATAAAGCTCCTTTAGATGGTATGGATGATTTGTTTCCTAAGAAGATTTTTTTGAGGGTAGAAACCACCCCCATAGTTGATCAATCTTCTTTAGATCCCAAACATGGTTCTTCGAAGGATATTCCATTGGTTTTAGATGGGATGGAAAAGGAGAAGGATCCTTCCTCTCCTTTGTTTTTGCTGTATCATCCTATTTTGTCTCTTGATGTTGTTCTCCCATGCAACCCAGAAGCAGATGATTCTAAAAAGGGAGAATGGACATTAAATTCCATAATAATAAAAGAATTTCTTCAAAGCAGATTTTAGCTCCATCACAAATGACTTTAATTTCTCACTCATCTTCTCATGGATGAGTTTTGTTTCATTTTTCATAGGGTTGTTTATATTCTTCATGCCTATCATTTGAGCCAAGTTTTTTTGTCACTTAGTCTCCTGTATTTTTTTCTATTGTGAGCCTCATTGTTTTATCTTTCTGTATTGGCCCTTGGAGCCTTTCCAAATCTGATCAATCAATCTATATATATATATAGTCCATTAAAGAGGATAGTAATTTTCAAACATGTTGATGTGGATCAATCTTACCATTACATAATTAGAATTATTGTGTAGAAAATACAAGTGGTACTTGCATAATAGAAAACCTTTAGGATATTGGGTTAGTAAGTAACGCAATGGATCTCATGGTGTATTGTGATAAATTTTTTGATAAAAGATATTTTTTCAAACATGTCTTTTCGTTTTTTATAGTGGAATCACAAATATGATCTTAAGCAATATGTGATGTAGTTGGTCAAACTATACAGACCATTTATTATGTAAGTATAGTTTTTTCAGGGACAGTGTTTAATGCACCAATAACATTAAGTGTTGTATGGATTGATTAATCACTTGTATAGTAGCACCTAAAGGGGTAGGATATTTTCTAAGAGCTGGATTCATATTACATTTGGAATAAAAAAATTCCCCTTCTTTGGATCAATGTGTGCATTGTTTGATGTAAGATGTTAGTAATATTGTGAGGACCCTGTGTCAGTTATAATCGATCACATGAATGAAAAAATCAATTAGGATTATTGGTAATTTTGGGATTGCATGCATTTAATTGGACTTATCTTCACATTGGCCAATTTAAGATGAGATAAAGTCATAATGATAATAAATTCCTTTGTAATGTGTTTAGTATCAACATAAACATAAATAATATCACCCTCATTTATGTTAGGAGTACTATAGGTAATTTTTTCATTGCATTTTTTTCTTCTTTCATTGTATCAAAACTATTTTCCACCATCAGTTGACATTAGAACTTCAATATACAGTTGAATAATACTAGTTTATGATTGGTTGAAATCATAATGTAATAATAACCTAATAAGATAGTGATTATTAAGTTTCATTTGAAAAAGTGGTTTTAATTTAATAATACAATACATTAACGTATAAACGTTGCAAGAAAAATTTAGTATAATAAATTATATTTAGCTATATAACAATTTTTCTTCCATATAGTAATATCTGATCAGACATATATGTATGAGAATATATCAATGGTTATGAAATAAAAATAATGCATTGAAATAAATAAAATATAAATCAAGGAAAGACAAAAAGGAAAGAAAGAACCAAAACATATATTTACAAACACAATAACTTCACTAAAATCATTAGGATAGAATTTTATATTTTTCCACCTAATTAAATATGATTTGAAAATCCTAATTTTTTCAACTTCATTTTTTCTAATTAGGTAAATATGCTTGTTCTAAATGGGACCCAAAAACCCACAATTACAAGTGGAGATAAAAGATATAATAATGATGATCAAAAGAAGTAACCTCTACCAACGTCCAAGAGAGACAACAACAACATAGTCACACCAACAATGAAACAACAATATGTCTAACTCATCTATGAGAATCCTTCACACAGGATCTTAAATGCATTTTAAGGGAATCATTTGCACTTATCCTTTTCTTCTTCTTCCCCAAATTAGTTCAACCTTAATCAATATTTAGATTAAAATTTTCATTAGTGTGAACTGGAATGATGATTTCGAAATTCTCCTTTTCCTCCAGAGTTTGAGTCTTTAGACGAAAAGAATTTTTACCCATAGTAACAAGGGGCATCACTTTCCCAATAAGATTAGGAGAAGGAAATCCCTCCAAAAATGATAGAGAAAGTATGGATTAGTGTTTAAAAAATTCCTCTAAATCATTGTCCAGTTAAACAAAAAGGTGACTAGGATCATAATTCTTCCACTACAAAGATCTTATTTTCCTTTCATTCTTTCTCTTAGCAAAAAAAATCAATAGCAATATTCACCAAATAAAAATAACTTCTGCATCTGAAAGGAAATCTTTCATAATCAAGAGGCTCTGAAAAATATTTGTTTTGAGATTTTATTTCAGTGCTAGGAGATAGGTTTTTAGAAGTATTAATCTCAACCAGGATTCGTGCACAAGTTATATGAGTAAAATTAGTGGTTTGTGAATCTATGAATAATATATCTCTGAATGCATTTCAAACTGAAGCAAGACAAGATTTGTCCCATAATTGCAATGGTAAGTGTGATAATATTATCCAAACTGGTTTGTAGGAAAAGGAATCAAAATTTGAATTAAAAGAGGGGAACCAAGGTTCCATTACAAGGTAGTGAGATTGAAATGGCCAAAGATCATCAACTGTGGTATCCATATCAATGATATAATTAAAGACAACAATAAAGAAACCATTTTCACAAGGATAGATGTCTAACCTTCCTTCCAAAAGAGGAATCCAATGCTTGGAAATCCATTCACAGAGGGTAGGAAGGATGGGCTAAAAGCCACTAAATCTATATATCAAGGCATGATCTTGACATAAATTCTTATATTTAAACATATCTTCCCAAAATGTGACACAAGGAATATTAGTAGTAGGTACCATGGGTGCGGGTTTATTAATCCACCCCTACAGTGCCTCCCGGAAGGAATTTTTTATTGTTCATCATTATCACCCCTAAATTTTGTAGACCCCTTCAGAGAAATCTAAACTGAGGAAGGGAGATGCTCATGAGATTTATTATCCTTTTCACACGAAATTGAAGTTCCCTTAGAGGTAACAAAGGAATATATAGAGAAATGAAACATATGAACAAGGAAAACATGGTTCCATAGCCCCTCGCTATCAAAACCCCTTGAAATAGAAGATTCCTTTTTGTTTCTAGTAGATCTGAAACATTATGAGCCATCAGGGCACAAAAATTAATCATTCCCATGTTTTTTAGGCTTTCTAACCCGTGAGGAAACACCTGTCACATAACACCATGTACCCTCACCAAGAAAATCCTTACCGATGGTCTCAATGAAGGTGTCATCCATGCCACCAAACACTCCATTGTTTTTAACAAAGGAGAGTATCGTATACTTGAGCTAGGGTTCCTTTTCCAAATGCATTCACCACTTTAGTAGATCCGAACTCACCACCATCACTAATGATATTAGGGTTAGGGCATGCAGGAGTGGGAGAGGAAGCCATAGGAGTCAACTTACTAAAACGTTTACAACATTAAAAACAATATATAATTTACAACAAAAAATTTACAACTACATGACTGATTTTTTACAACTAATTTTTTTATAACTAAATTTTATCAACTTCATGACTTCAAAAACCTTTATCACTTTTTCATAATTATTTCTAGATATTCAAGCTCAACTGATCTTATCCATAACCCTAATAATATAGTGACACATAACAATAACACATTAATAATGAGGAATGTTTTGAGGTTCTAGATGTTATCCTTCCATATTATCAAGCCCTTAGGAGTATTTACAATCCTTGAATCCAACACATTATGTATAATGTGCTACTTAATTAGGTAATCTAGCGTAATCCAATGCATATACTATTTTATTTTTCACTTCTAGAATTAATTCTTGGTAAAGAAATAAATTCTGATTTTTATATGCTTTCATTTTAAATCCTTAAAAATTCATAATCAAACACTCTTGAAATGCATTCAATATCATTTTTCAGTATACAATTTGATGACTTAAATGCATAAATGTATATATCAATTTATATATTTCTTCAATTCAAGCTAGGACCTTATGGTTTGTAATTCAACAAACAAGTTGAAAAAAAGGGTAAAAAAATCATAAGGGATCAGAAGAAATTTTAAAAGTGCAAATCTATTTGAGGAAATTGGCTATAACCATATAGTTATGGTTTTAGGGAACTGGAACGATACAAATAAAGTTTTGGAGAAAAACCAAAAACATTAAAAAATGGGTGAAGAGAAGGAAAATGGAAAAGGAGAGAGAAATAGAGAAAAAGGAATAATAAATATTGAAAGCTACCAATATAAGCATAACATGCACTAATAAATACCGTTATACCAAAACTAGGTGAATATATAATGGCCCAATTGTTTCTATTTTTGTTTTATAGTAAAACATGCATAATCATTAATTTAATCAAGCACCAATGTCTCCTAAGAGCCTATAATCATATGAAAAAATTAAGTAACACATATATTTTAAATAATTAGACCAATTTTCTGATTTTGAGCAAGTTTTGCAACAAATTAACTTAGGATTTGATGAGTGATTTTGTTTTCATGCTTTTTGTGAGTTTGGAATAGGTTTGTGTAAGCTCTTCTCTTGCACTTTGTGTGATCTTGAGAATCAGAAGCACCTCTAAACCTTCTTTTTGATAATTTAGAGTAATTAAGAAAAATCACCATTCATTGTTATGCTTAAGGGGAATAAACTTTCATGTTGGCATGTACATGATCTTGTAGTTTAATAGATTTTTCACTCAATAATTAACCAAGGCTAAAGTTTTTGTATGTTCTGCCCTTGCACCTTGTGTGATCTTGGAAACCAAAAGAAACTTTAGTTCTTCATTAAGAAGCACTTGGATTAATTGGGAATAAACCTTGATTTGCAGAGTTTTATGGTAGTCAATTGATTTACAAGTTTTTCATCTTGTTGGGTTACTTGTTGTGTATGCTCTTCTCTTGTACCTAGTGTGATCTTAAGAACCAAAATAAATATTTTATCCCCATTCTATGATATTGTATATTATTTTGAACTACTAACCATTTGTGTGAAACACCTAAAGCTAGCCAAAGAAAGGAGGACTCTCTTCAAACTAAAGTCTAACATTCACATGTTTTGTATGTTGCTAATGGTGCTCTAAACCAAATTTCTTAATCCAAAAGATAAAAAATACACCACTTTACAAAACATTGTATGTGTAGGTTTTGTTAAGAGCTAAAGCTCATCCACTTAACTAGGAAAATTATCTTTGGCATAAGCCTTAAGATACAACAAAAGAGATGTTCCTAGGAACCCCAAAGTAGTCCATGCAAGAGGAAACCTTGGAAAGAAATTGGAAAGTGCTCCACACTAACCAATTGATTAGTAAGCCTTGAGAGATTAGAGTCAAAGTTACTCTCCTTTGCGATCCCAGTGAAATTGTATTCAAGGGGGTAAATTAAATCCAAGATACTACAACACTAGTCAGTTTGAATTTCTTGGTAAATCACACTCGCAAAGGTAGTTTATGACAACATAGGTGAGAGAACTAATAGGAAGCTTGCTAGCTTGGAGAAAAATGTGTCTTACTTGTTATACTTGAGTGTTCTCACAAAGTGACAACTATTTTAGATTCAAACTCTTGTTTTTCAAACAAGGGAAAGAATCTCTTAAATTTGAAACCACGTTATATTTCATCACGAAATATATTTAGTGTTACCTTGTCCTCGTTTTTTAACTTTTCCTTAGACAAGGCGAAACTCTGCCAAAGTTGCAGAAAGTATTTTTCATCACCACTTGGTCTACTCCTTTATTTTTTTGTTTCTCATTTTGAGACAAAACAAGAACAAACATATGCGGATACCTACTAGAAATCATCATGTTCACCACTTTTTTAGTCTACTTGAATAACTCGGTTGCAATGTCGGAATGCAAGTGTTGAAAGTGTGAATGGTATGTCATCAATTTCTAGTATCCCCTTTTTCTCAAAACCATATTGAGACTTATTATCATTATAGTTAGGTTGTATTTTCACTGACTTATTTTGAGGTGTTACGCTACCCACATTATAGCCATACTATTGTGATGTGTACGTCTTGTTTCCATTGGGAAACATGGCCTAAATATCTAAATTGTATTATTACACTGCTCGCATGCATAGTAATTCCTTGATATACTTAGGTATAGTTTTTACATTCTATCCGCCTTGAGTTATGTGAGTGTTGAGGTTACTATTGTAGCATCGCTATAACACCATTTTGATACTAAAATCTTTCTTTATCGTAGAGTTGGATTAACGTGTCTAAATAGCATTTTTACACTACTCACATTCGTATCTTCCATTTTACAAGACTTATACTTTGTTAGTATTTAGAAACTAGTTTTTATTATACCTTGTTAGAGGATCGTGTCAACACTTTCTTAGCATTTAGGACTTGTTTGTTTCAAACTTGGCCTAACAGGTGATATTATGATGTCACTATTTATTTCAAACCTATCTAAAAAATTCATATGGAGTAAACATTTTTTGTGACTGGATTTGAGTTTTATAAGTCATTGTATTGTCATAGAATTCTCGTTTCATATATTAACTTGTTATGGTAGATCGTTTTTTAGTCTTTAGCATCCTTAGGGTCATATCGACCTATTGGATTCATGGCTATTTTATAGTAACATTTTTTTGTTATGACTTAGTATCATTACACTACGAAAATTTTCCTAGGGTTCATTGTTAGTAAACCTTAGTGGAAACCTTTCACCTTGTACCCGCTATTTCAAGTATACCTACTACAAGAATGGGGTCACGAAAGTTAGAAGTTGATCTATTTGGAGGTGACAACCATCTTTTAGAGGATAATGTCATGATTGACCATAGTAGACTTGGAGAGGATGATTCTCCTCATGTGGATATAGAACTCCATCCTGCCCATATTTAAAATTACTTGTTTCACAATAAACATGAAGTTCTTATGCATGTTGTTGAACTAGGAGCTAAGTTACCCTCTACAATTGACCCATCTCTTATCACCAGCATGGTTTGGGGAGAGGAAGAAGTATACCAACCTCGTTGCACTATTAATGAGATTTTAAACCCAGGACACGCTTCTGCTTCTAGACAATAGAATAATGAGAAGGTAACTTTTCAAAATGAAGGAGACTATCAAATACCTACAGTTAGAGTTCACTATGAAGATCATGAATATCACGTTCATCATGAACAACCTCCTCAGGAAAATTGTAACGAAATACCTACTCAAGAGGCAACCTTATAAGAACAAGTACAATCTCTCACTTGCCAATTGGAAATTTTATATTCACATATAAACAAGTAACAACCAAATTTTTGAAACAATCTATAGTAAAGGAAAAATGTAAAGCTTCGTTTCACGAGTTCCAAACAAATACTCCTTGACAGGAGACATGGAAACAACCTTATGAATAATTTCTTGTAGAGAATAGAGGTGGGAATACACCAAGATTCAACCCTTCATATAGGCCTATGCCACCCACACAAGATCCAATATTCAATCAAGAGTGGTCCACTATGAAGAATGCCCTTCTAGCATTGTAAGAACGCAAAACTGGTAAGCAAGAAATACCAGCTCGATGAATTGTGCCCTTATCCATTTGATAGAGCCATGTTACAAGTACCTTTCCCATGAAATTTTGATTGTCTAAATTTTTATAAATGCAAGGGAAAAGGTGATCCCAAAGATCATATAAAATATTTTTATTTGGTATGTCAGGAGGTTGCATATAACAACTAGCTTATCCACATCTTCCCACAGAGTTTAGGAGGAGATGCATGAGAGTGGTTTTTACACATACCCAAAGGATCCATATCAACATGGTGGGAACTATCAAAACATTTTTTAAGTCACTTCTCTTTCAATATAGAGAGTGATGTTACCATGTTATATCTAGGCAACTCGAAACAACAAAATAACGAGAACTCTGTTGCTTTCCTATAATGGTGGAGAGGGTTAGCTAGTTGCTTACCTTGCTCCATACCTAAAAAATAGTTGATAATTATATTTTTTCCTAACCTCCACCGTAACATCATGTTCCACTTGCAAATTCAGTGTGGAAACACGTTCAAAGAGGTAATCGAAAAAGGGAGTCAAATCAAAAAAATAATTATTAGCAATGGGGACTCTAAAAACCTTCTCACATGATCCTAACTATTCCTAAACTAATAAAAACATAAATTTTGTGTTAGGAAATAAGAGATAAAATTTGCGGAATAATCCCTTACAGAATCACAATAGTAGAAACTAATATACAAAAAATATTACAGATCTCAAATAAAAGTGCAGAATAAATAACACAACATAGAGAGACAAGATTTAACATGGTTCACCCAATTTGGGCTAGGTCCACCAAGAATCACTTGCTCAGATTTTATTATAAGCCTACACTCTCTCAATACAATACCTAGATCCGTTTGGAGCTATGCTCAACAAACTCTATAGAATTCACACCTAAATTCAAAACACATCTGCAATACATTTGCTTGTATATCTATCATATGCATAAGACCATATAAATAGACAACTGCTTAATCAGTTTAATACAAAATCGTGGGTATCAAAACCATGGGCAAAAACCATGGGTATCAAAACAATGGGTACCGAAAAACCATGGGCCCAAAAAACAGCCCATAACGGTTACCCATTACCCATGGGTTAATAAACCACCCATGAAAATTTGCTTTGGGGGCTTCACCCCCCCAAACCCCCCTAACCCGCTCACCAGCGAGCGGGACCACCGTAAAAATACCTGAGTGTAACACATAGAAGGTGTACCACACTCTAACATGAAAATAGGCTCCATAAACATAAAATTTTGTTCATAATAAGAATAAAAATGTTGTTGGTGATGGGATATTAGACTCTAAAAGAGTAAAATCTATTCAAAATCATGTGCCTTTGAATCTTGCAAATGGGGCTCCACCTACAGAGTATAAATTTTGTGTGTTCACTCCTCTATCTGATTTAATATCAGCAATACTAAAGAAGCTAGAGGCCATCAATATGGTTCAATCTCCCGAATCAAAACCCTACGGGATGATGCACCTAGTCTCTCATGGTTTAGGGAAAACAAATTTTGTGGATTTCACCACATTAACGGTCACAAAAAAACAAGTGCTTGAAACCAAAACATTACATTCAAGACTTGATTGATAGCGGTGATGTAGAAATAGATTCTTCCACCCCTACCAAATCTCCAAACACAAATATGGGGATTTTCAAAAAACCTTTTCCCAACTATAAAGGGAATAAAAATCAGGATCAAGGACAATCATCTCAAAATAAGAGTTCCAACTATATATCAAAGCCAGACCATTTTGATGCCTTAATAGGTTTTGTTGACTCACCTATTAAACATATCAACATGATCAATATCAGATCAAGAGAGTGTGTCATACAAATGCGATGAGCTCGCCTTATTATCTTAGGCCTCCTCCCCCTCCTCCTTAAGATAGTCACTATGATTTGATAGATCACTTAGAGAAGACCACATCTAAGATTTCAATTTTAGACCTTTTAAATATTTCTAGCATCCATAAGGACATCCTATGAAAAACCTTACAAGGATTGGAAGTATCCATTGATATAGACCCAACACACTTATAAGCCATGGTAGTGTAAATCGCTCCTTTAGAAAATATAACCTTTAGTCTGATGGAAGTCTTAGAAAAACATCCTTCCCATAACCTACCCTTACACATTGGATTCATAATCAAGTGTAATAAGGTTAAAAGAGTTCTTATGGATGCTGGATCAGGTCTAAATATTTGTACTAAGGTAGTTAAACAACTAGGGTACACAAAAGCTAATATGGAGAAAAATGTCATCACCATAAAGGCTTATGACGATGAAGAATGACAATCAGCTAGAATGATCACTTTATCATTTGAAGTTGGTCCCATAAACCATAATACAAAGTTCCATATCTTATACTTGGAGCTCCCTTATAACATATTTCTCGGTCGTCCATGGATCTGTGTCATGCAAGTTGTGTCATCAACATATCATCAGTGTTTAAAGTTGCAACATGAAGTACAGACACTTACTATACAAGGAGATCCCCAACCATTTTCTCATTACAGAGCATTTTTAGGATGTTTTCCTATCATCTACAAGTTTCCCTCTACGAACATCATTGTTCCTATTCAATCGCAATCCCTAGCTTCACAATTGAATCTATATACCTTGTCTACCAATGATAATGGTGCTTCCACTTCACAAACTCCTTTCACTACATGGGAGGTGAAGGTTATATCAAGCGGTTGTGGAGATTATGATATGCAGCAAGCCCTTATGGTTCAAAACATTCCCTTTTCTACCAAATCATGTGGTAGGCCATGTTACAAGTTCCAAAGATCAAGGGAGAATTGTCCCTTTGAAAATTTTGTGCCAGTTGGCTTACTAGTAGATGAAACGATACTCAATGATATTGTTTTTCATACTCAAGATGATGAAATGGATTGATGTTGCCAGTCACCCACATATATTATTCCTAACAGAATAATGCTTACTATGGGATATAAAGGACGTGGTTGTGGTCATCAAGGACAAGGTTTATTGGAAGATCTTACAATACCTCATCGTATAATAGGTAAGTCTAGTATTGGAATTATTTTGTATGAATCTCACTCCTTAGATGATGAGGAAGCCTCTTCTAAATGCGAAGATAGTCCGTCTAAAAATGAAAGTGAAACAAATTCATTGTGTAGTCTTTACGAAGACCTTGCCTCCACGAACCTAATTTTTGATGTGGCTATCCTAACCATAACACCTTATGTATCCCCTATAACTCAAACACTAAAACACATCTACCCATCACTTGTGAATTGGGACCAATAACAACATGTACTTATCGACATCTTTTAGAAGGATGAGGCTATTGGTGAGTTCCTTGGTATCTATGAAAATATTCCCAAAAATGACTGCAAGAATAGATTCTCCATTCAACTCAACACATACATGTATGTAAAAGAGGAGGAAGAGTTGTGTGGTCACTTAAGTAATAAAATAAGTAAGGGAAAAATTCCTACAGAAAATCCTTGTAGAAAGAAAAATTCCAATTCCTATAGTGAAAACCTCTTTAAGTCGTTTGTCGACAAATAAGTAGAACAACCTATGGACAAGATATTTTACCCACCTAAAGATGAAGATATCCCTAAACCACCTTTGGTAGAGGAGGATCTCAATCTCCCTCTTGATCTTACGTGCATCCAAGATGAATTTAAGCTACTTGTGGAGGAGATAATAGATGTTAACATCATCACGGAGGAGCTTCCTAGAATGGTTAAGTTGGGAGCTTCACTCTCAACTCAAGAACATAAAACATTTACAATAATTTTGAGAGAATATGCAGATATCTTTGTTTGGTCTTACGGAAACATGTCAGGACTTGATCCTAAATTAGTGGTGCACAACCTTGTTGTACACCAAGATGCCAAGCCCATAAAACAAAATCTTTGGAAGATGCATCCTCGCATTGCCTTGTTACTTAAGGAAGAGCTAGAAAGGTTATTAGAAGTAGGCATCATCAGGCCTATCGACTACTCAGAGTGGATTTGTAATGTGGTACAAGCTCAAAAAAATCAAGTCAGTATCAAAGTGTGTACCAATTTCAAAGATATTAAAAAAGCATGTCTTAAGGATGACTTTCCTCTTCCCAACATCGAAATGATTGTCGATTTGATAGCTATTTATGAGATATTATCATTCATGGATGGATTCTTAGGTTATAACCAAATAAAATATTGTTGAGGAAGACCAACACTTGACAATTCTTACCACACATTGGGGGATATTTTGCTATCAAGTCATGCACTTTGGCCTAAAGAATATAAGAGCTATCTAACAATGAGAAATGATGGTTAGTTTTCATGATATGATTAGTGACATCGTGGAAGATTATGTAGATGAAATATTGGAAAAGTATAGGACTCGGGAAGAGCACCCAAAGATTCTCTGATGTATTTTTCATCATTTAAGGGACTACAAGGTCTGACAAAACCCAAAGAAGTGTGTCTTCGGCATATTATCTATAAAATTACTAGGATTCGTTGTTTCAAGGAGAGGAATAGAAGTAGATTCGGAAAAGGTTGTCATTATAACAGGAATGCCTCCTCGTACCAATATCAAACAACTACAGAGCTTACTAGAAAAGGTTCAGGACATAAGAAGTTTTATCTCTCAGCTGGAAGATAAGTGTTATACATTCACACATCTTCTCAAGAAGGATGTTAGGTTTCACTAGGGACCATAGTAGCAGCAAGAATTTGCTTTGCTCAAAAGCTATTTGGCTAAATCCCATGTTTTAACGCCTCCCACAGTAGGTGAACCCTTATTACTCTACATCTATACCACGCACTTTACAATTATGGAACTTCTGGCCTAGTATGATAAAGTGAAAATAGAAAATGTTGTGTACTACTTAAGAAGAACGTTGATAGCTTACAAGCTCAACTATCCACATATCTAAAAGTCTTGCCTAGCCGTAGTTTTTACCTTTCAGAAACTACTTCACTATCTACTCAATAATAAGGTCAATCTTATTTCAAAGGTAGATCCATTAAAATACTTGTTATCAAATCCCACACTCACAGGAAAGATGGATAATTGGATCATCCTACTCAGCAAGTTTGACATTGAGTATGTACATCAAAAGTCAGTAAAAAGATAGGTTCTCGTAGATCAACTAGATGAAGCTTTGCTAATAGGTATCGAACCTTTGATTCTAGAGCTCTCAGATAAATCTATGATGTACCTCGAGGAATCAACCATATGGAAACTATACTTTCATAGCTCCTTTACCTTTCATGATTCAGGTGTTGGAGTTGTGTTAATCACTCCTACAGGAGACTTGATCCCCCAGAAATTTTGATTTTGATTCCCATGCACAAATAATATAGTGGAGTATGATGTATTTATTATGGAGATGAAGCTAATTATTAAGTGGGATATTAGGAAAGTAAATGTAATCAATGATTCCATGTTAATTATAAAACAAGTCACAAATGAATACAAGGTCAAAAATGAGAAACTTCTTCCATATAATAAAATTGTAGATTCTTTAAAGGACTACTTTGAGAAAATTACATTTCAATAGATACCAAGAGCTCATAACAGAGCAGCATATATTATGGCTACAATAGGATCCATGTTAAGTATTCCACCGACAAACAATGATGTCATTTTTTGTGGATAACTTATGAACGCTAGTGTATGACATGTCAGAGTCTTGTTTGGTGTGTTAATTTGTTGGTCCCTTTTCCCCATGGTACCATGAAATATTTAATTACCTACATAATGTAACTTTTCCCACAAAAATTATCATATCGAAAAACAAAACCTCATTCAGTGTATAGCCCACTATACCCTCCTTTGCACCCTCTTCCGTCGAGGCTATGATGGGAATCTGTTGTGCTATCTAAATTTAACTGAGTCCATCCAAGCAATCAAAGAGGTGCACGAAGGCATCTACGGGGCTCATACTAATGGGATCATATTGGAAAAGAAAATCCTTAGAGTAGGATACTATTGGCCTACCATGGAAAATGATTATTGCAAACATTTGAAGAAATGCTTAAATTGTTAGAAATATGGAAATTTGATACATGTGTCGAAGCAATCCTTACAGCCTATCACAACACCTTAGTGGTTCCCAAAGTGGGGTAATGATCTAATAGGAAATCTTAACCCTATATCCTCATATGGTCATAAGTTCATCATCACTACTACTAAATAATTTACAAAATGCATAGAGGTTGTTCCTCTTACCTATGTTGAAGACCATCAGATATCTATATTTATAATGAAAGATATCATCTATTGATATGGTATCCCTTTTTTCATTATCACTGAAAATGGTAAACCATTTAAAAATAAAACTATGAAAGCATTATTCAAACATTTTCAAATATATCTCAAGTTCTCAACCCCCTATTACCATCAAGGTAATGGACAAGCTAAAGCTTCCAATAAAAATCTCATTCATATCATGGAGAAGATAGTGAATATAACAAGCCATAACTGGCATTTACAGAGTCATCCTTCGCTTTAGGCTATCTATACTCCTACAAGTGTCACCCATACTCCTTAGTATTCAACATAGAAGACGTGCTACCCCTAGAGATTTACATCCCCTCTTTGTGTATCAAGCCAAAGGACTACCTGAATGAAGAAGAAGACTACTGAGGAGCATGACTGGTAGATTTGGAACTATTAAATGAGAAATTAATTCATGCCCTCAATCACCTTCAAGTGTATCAAGATCGAGTGTGGAAAAGCTACAATAAAATAGTAATACCTTGTCAATTTGAGGTATGAGACTTGGTATTAAAATAGAATCAAAAGAACACCAATAAGGACCAAGAAAATAAGGGAAAATTTGATCCTAATTGGCTAGGGCCATATGTTGTTGTTTCCAAGTTTATTTAGGTGCATGTAAGCTTGTCTATTCAAATAGACAAGAGCTTCGGAAACCCATGAACGCAATACATCTTAATCATTTCTATGCTTACATTTGGGGTCCTTAAAATATTAAAAAAATGACAAAATAGTATTAAAACATAAAAAGGAAAAGAGAAATAAACATGTGCATCCAATAGTGAAAACACGTAATGGTGGGACTTTGGACAAGTCCTTTAGTGAAAAAAAGTTTTCAGTACGATTGGAGGGTTCATTTTTCACAAGAATTTTAATTCTAGGAGTATGATAGCTTTCTTCTAAGTTGGTCCTTACCTTCATTTGAGTTCCTTATGAGCTTGTCCCTCTTTTCCCTTATCCAGCTAATCCTACTTTTGAATTCGGAGAGTTTGACTTTGAATACTCCCAACTTACGCTGGGGGAAACTTTTCATCGTCACCTTATTGCACATAACACATGGTATTCTTCCCTTGTATATCCCATCTAACATTGGGGGCATCCATGTTCTTTGTTCCCTTGCATGTTCGCTTCAGAAAACTTCTCAGAAAATATCAAAAACATTCGTATAACTGTTTGAAAATATCAAAACATGCAGATATGTTCCTTGAAAATCTCAAAACATTTAAATATTTTTTGGAGAAAACTCCAAAACAATAAAAAAATTGTCTTGATATAATGCCAAAAACAAAAAAAAACGTTCCAAAACAATCCCATGAAAACGAAGTACTAGTTTGCTTACTTTTAGTTATTAGTTTGTATGGTTTTAATTTTATTGATTTTTCGTATTGTGCACTTTAAATTGAATTCATTTACTTACTTACATTGAGTGTTAATTTATCTTTGGTGTGTTGTGTTGAGTTCATTTTATCTTACGTACTTGTAGATAGTTGTGTTGGTTTGGTTAGATTTTTTCAAACTTGTGATTATTATTTTACTTGTACATTTTGTTATCATTTCATCATCATATAAAATAAACCATCACATCTATACATAATATATCAATAAAATCTAAGTCTTCATTACACATGTATGCTAATGCTACTCATCAAGTACCATATCATTAAAGGGGAAAGAGGGGTTATGTGTGATCAAAATTTACCCCCGCACACCAATATCAAAAATAAAAACATGTTTTACTCAAAGTATCTCATCAACATACAATATGACATTAAGTAAGGCTATCTCAAAAATCTAACAACATGTGATACAAACATAAGCATGCATAATAAGCATTATATCTCATAAACAAAATGTGATACATCGGTACTCCATCAATCATCATATATCCATAAATATTGAATGTCCATGTACAAAATCAATGTGTATCGATACATATTATATACAAAAAGCAATCATGGGCATGGTTAAAAAATGCACCTTCATCAAGAGGCATAATGAAAAACAATACATAATGTACATCTGTATAAAAATGTGCCTTCTCCACAAGGCATGATAAAAAATAATACATATAAATCCGTACAAAAGTATTCCTTCATATCAAGGTGATACACTAAAAATATACATCTAATATATCAATAAGAGATTCATCCTCGACTCTCACCCTCTCTGGTATTTCTTGTCCTAGGGCCCTAAGGTGGAAACTACTGATGTTATGGTCCTACAGAGGCCACTGCACTCTACTACACTGTAGGCTACTGAACTGATCTGGATGATCATGAAGTCCTCTGGGATCTAGATCTAGACCTGGTAACATCTAGTTGATCAAAAGGGGTAGCTCTCTCTCCCTCTAGGATGGCCTGGTGGTATAATTTCTTATAGTAGGAGGCCTCGTTAGTAGCTCTCATCATATCTGCTAATATATCCTACATCCCAGATGTTGAGGATTCCCACAGTAGAGCATCACACTCTCCTTTCACTCTGGCTATGTCTTCTGGAGCCTATGTATGCTCTGTCGTCCATTGAAACCTCTCGGCCACTAGGTGATCCCTCTCAGTCTATAATATAATACTATATGTGATCACCTGATCTCACTCTATCATGAGTTGTACTCTCTCTATCTGGGCCTGATCTCACTCTTTGATGAGATGATCCCTCTCGGCAATCACATGGTCTCTCTGTGAAATGGTCTGATCTCTCTTAGTTTTAACATGAAGTTTTAGGGATATAACTTGTTGTAACTACTACTACAAGGAAGCAACTCTCCCACCAACATGCACATCCTCCTTCATATCCTCTCCAGCCCCACCATCTCCTCCACATCCTAGTGGACTATGTGGTGGACTCACATGAGGAGTGATGGAGGTGCCTGTAATGGTGCATGTAATGGAACCTGAAGGGGAATCCATGGTGCTAATACCTATCACTACACCGTTACCTATTTCTACACTAAAACATGTTTTTGGAATAACACCTGTTGTGCTGGTACCCCTATCTACAATCATATTTGTGGACCTACTTGTGCATGTACCTGTACCTGTGGATCTGGAACATGTCCCCCATGTGCTATTGCATCCAGTAACTCCTATGGTATGGTCAATCTTCATGGAAGAAATAAGGCATACCACCCTGCATAATCTGGATTCGTCCCTAGATCCACTTTTTGTGCTTGTTGTACCCAAGGCTATGGAACCACCTATAAAAATCTAGTATGAGATTGGTCCTGCCTGATCCAAGGCCCCATATGAAAGGTATATCTATATCTATGAGCATACAACATCTCATGACCAAGAACCCCCTCAATAAGACCAAACTACCACTAGACTCAGATCCATGATATGGATCCTGCTTCTAAGAATGAAATGGTAAACTACAGTGGTGGTCAACTCAGCCGCATCCTGAGGCCAATGGTACAACCTGTATAGTCATCATGCAAATAAATGATGTTGTACCTCATCAAATGCTCCCATGTACTAGTCTATATCCCCCATGTGACCAAAAATATCATCTCCTTCTAGAACCCATTAAATGATATAATGCTCTCCAATAACATGATCTCTCAATACTCCTAGAGGGTGGCCTATCACAATATGGTCCTAGGCCCATATGTGTAACAAAGTGGAAGGACCTATGGACTTTTGTCCATGGTAAGCTATCAAATGAAAATATGCATATAAATGAGCCAGTATACACTGACCCCAGTAGTAAACATCTCCATGAAGAAGGCCATGAATCACTCTAATAAGGACCAAAGGAAATTGAGCACCAGTCTTGTCATTAAACAATATGTCACTGACAAGAGCTGATAAGAATATAGGGACCCATCCCAGTCACTGATTAGACATGCACCTCCTAATGAAGACCGTCATACCCCAGTGGGGTATGTCTACCACTCCAAACATCTCGACTATACATTTCTCAATACGGTTCTGGCGACCATGATATGTGATCAAGTGACTCTTGATAGAAACTCGTAAGATTGGTCACACATCCTCTAAGGTTATTCTCATCTCTCTGGTACGAAGATGAAATGTCTGAATCTCACTTTGTCATCTCTGAGATAAGGTTGTGAGTAGGCTATGATCTAACATAATTTGTGGCATGTGGGCCATGTGTGTTAAATTGGCCACCTCTAATGTGATCTCTAGGAAAATTTGGTCCTGGTGTGTGAATGTTGACTCATAAGCCTGAAGCCACCTATGTCGCTCCTGCATCTTCAATTGCTCTAAATCCATCTGCGATCTCAATTAGGCCATTTATTATTATCTTATTCTTTTATTATAAATTCATTTTTTCTATTCTACCATGTTATTCTTGTATTTTAGCATCTTATTTATCTATCCCTACCATCTAGGTTTTCCTAAAAACCTTCATTTCTTCTAAAATCATTCTAAAAGTGACTTCCTAGCACTAGCACCCCCCTGGTAGAACCATTGCACCCCCTATGGCATGAGTGCCCTCAGTGCGCTAGCATACCCCTCTGTGAGTCAGCACCCCCATCCTCGCATAGGCGCACTTAGTTTTTCCCCCAAACCTAGCATTTTCACAGGTGCATGTCTCCTTGCATAGGCACATACGTACCCACGCCACTTAGCAAATTTTACCTAGGTTCCCCTCTTAATGCACTAGCGCATATGCATGCTTCAATATCGATGCACACCCTATGATCACAGGCACACCCCAAGGGTCATGCTTACGCATTCACGCGCCTTTTCCTACCCTATTTTTTGCCCTAATAAATGTGTTTTAACCAAAATTAAATGTTATAAACATACAAAGATAAAGAGTTCAAATTTTTGTACCTGTGAGCCATCTATTGAAAGTCTCATGTAGTCTCTCACGTGATCCACATGGTGTTTCTGGTTATGCACCCTCTCCATTTCCTCTCGAAGGTTAGAGCTCAATCAGCACTAAAAAGATAAGTGTGTGTGGTAAATGAACTTGTTGTGATGGTCAATATACCCAATTTTACCCCCTGCAACAGCCTTGGTTCTTCTAAATTCCTCTAAAAATCACCGTGATGAATATTTTTAATATATAATTATTTTTACGCTCGTTTTTCCTATCTTGGGGCATGTTTTTGCTTCCCAACGGTCTTTTCTACTACCTGGGGCATATTTTTACCTTACGGTGAATTTTAGCGAGGTCCCATGACTTCTTTATTTCTTCAAAAATATTTTCTTCCTAAAAATTAAAAAAATCAAATCAAAATTAAATTTTTCATAAACCCAAATAAAATTGGTAAAATCATTAAAAATAAAAAAATACAAAAATTCATTTTTTTCAAAAATTGGTAAACGGCATACACATAGTTGAAGCCTGTATCGAATGCATTTTCCTTTAACATCAAAATTTTTCTACAAAAATATATATTTTAAGTTCTTGTTTGTTCTTTTCTCAAATGACTTGTAGATCATCATGATCTACCTCCATTAAAAAATCTAGCTTGCTTACTATGTCAGTGCTCCCATATAATAGTGAGTTGTCAGAGACCCTATCATAGTACATGAGTGCTTTCCATGAGACTACTTATGTCCTCCATTATTTCCCTCACATGTATCCTTTCTTGGGGCAATGTTATCTCTTGAAATTCCACCATGTAGAGAGATGGATGCAAGTGTTCTAAGCTTGCAAAAATTGATCTCTCTCTTTCATAGTTACAATGGAAACACCTCAGGTCTGTGGGTATACCTATTTTGATGACAGTCTTTGGTATCAAGGTCATTTCCTTATTGATGTATTCTAAACTGATTTCTAGGGGTCAAGGGTAAGAGGTGACTGTAAAATAATTAAAACTAAGTTGATACATCAAATTTGTATGAGGGCTTTGACTGAGTATATTCACAATTGATATGTGAAAGTATTCTTGATGCACAAACCAACAGTTTTATGTTGAATGTTAAAGGCAAAACACTTTGAGGTATTGAGGGAAAGTATCATAACAACACTGTTAAGATAAGCATGCACATTAATATCATGCAGAAATTACTGAATTTGCAACAGGGTAAGGTGATTAATCAAGGAATTCAACATTCACAAGATTAATGGAAAACATACACAAGAAAACAAATAATTGGAAGGTAGAAAATACTTCACATTCAAAGGGAAATACTAGCAGAAAATTGCTTCAGCACTCCTGTATCTAAAAAGTCCTCCCCTTTGTGCTTTGTTAAGGCACAAAATATATAGCTAAAATAATTTACCCACCCTTCCTAAAAATAGACTAAGGCTTGTACTCGCCCATGCATTCTATTTTTATCCTTTATTTAATAATAAATAAAGTAATAAAATTAAAAAAAACTAGTACAAAGAGACATTAATAACCTTTGATTACATTACAGTCAAAATGCAGTTGACTGTCCTATTTTTAAGAAAAGCAAGGGTGAATAATTTGCTAATAATAAACTTTTCTTGTTGGGAAAGTCTCCTTCCTTTGCATGTGAATTCATCTTCTTGTCTGTTTTTTCCCCTAGTGAAGGCATGCAAAATTAACTCCCTGTGCAAAAATAATTACAATAAATGTAATATTTACAAAGTAAATCATCTACTGTAGGGACCACTTGTCCATGTGCACATGTTTCCTTTTCACTCTGCAGTATGTGGGCCCACCCTTGCACTTGATCAATGATATCCATTTGGTTTGGCCACCTTGTGGACTTAGCAAATTATAAGGTCTACCACCTTTGATAACATACATAGCATACTTTAATACTTAACCACCTTTTGATCATAACATGCCTTGTAATTACTTGTCAACTTTTGCATTATTCGAAGTGACTAAGGTGGACTTTACCCTTTTCGGTGATCATTACAACCATGATTTTGAAATAATATACTTGCATTATTCAAGAGTTGGAATATAGTTAGACTTTCGAAATTCATTGCAATGATAATTTTATTCAAATGTGGGGTTGGCCCCCTCTCCACGATGTCTCACCCCTTGGCATGTCGGTCGGTGGTAATTTAACCCAACCCTAATTATAGTTTTCTGAAAGCTCACCACATTGGTACCTTATGAACTCTAGTTGAGTTAGGTCCTTTGATGCAGAACCAATGAATCTCTGTACTGTTTTTCTCTTTGGCATTGATTCATGACCTGTGGTTAGGGTTTTTAACCCTACAATTAATTTGGTTGGTAACCAACCATGATGGTTTGCATTGAATAATGGAGCTCGATCTTCAACCTTTGATCTCTATACCTGTTGAATTTGAACTATTTGATTACTAACTCCAGGTGAGTTAGGTTAAGCTGTGGTCATCGGGTTGGTTAAAATGTTTGAGCTCCATCATTTTGGTCATTTATTTCTTACTCGCAGAGAGTGACGAAGCCCTAGAAAATTTGTTTTAGATCACCATTTTTGATCTGTTAAAGCTCGGCTTTTATTCTTTGTTATTCTTAGTCTCTGTGAGTTTGAAACTTCGTCGCTCTTCGAGAGAGTTCTGGAAGTGTTCGTATATTTGCATTTTCTGAGTTTTGTGCGAGCTCTTTAGAGGTTTTTGCAATTTTTTAAAGCTTTAAAACTCAGTTGTTGTGGGTTCTGACTCCATTATCGTGATCTTTGAGCTCCATTTTGTATCATGCTTTGGTCTCTGTGAGCTTTCTTTAAAACAGCCGCCACTTTGTGAGTTCAAGATCGATTTTGGAGGTTTTTCCAACTGTTCATTTGACTGTTTCCAAGCTCTGTGAGTTTTCACTTGGCCTCCATTGTTGTTTTCTTTTGAGCTCGGGACCATGTAGCTATCATACTGTTTGATGAGGGAAGGTAAGTCTTGACTTCCTTAGATATTATTGTTACTTCATCATCGTCACTTTGTCCTTCAAGAAACATTGATAATCCATTTATCTTTGTATTTTATGTGGTTTCATGGCTTGGCCTTGGTTGTTTTTCGAGTTGAAAATCATTCTGAGTTGCTCAGTTAGGCTCTAATCTTGATCATTTTGAGAAACGTTCACCTCGACCCTTGTTGGTAAGTTCTTGCTTGATCTCTGTAAAACTTCAAATTTCAATTTTAAAGCTTGAGCCTGGATAACCCAAAAAAGGGTATTTTCCCTTTAGCTTATGAGTTTTGTTTTGTGAAAACTTCCTTTTGATCTTGTAACCTTCATATTGAAGGTTAAAATGTTTATGCAAACGTTAAAAACTAAAATCACATGGTTCTTTTAAAACTCTGTATTTCCCTCTTATTTAGCCATGTAAACTGAGTTTGAATCCGAGTAATATTCCAAGTTGTGTTCATTTGGCACTTGTTTTCATAAGAAAAACTTCTTAGATCTAGATTATTTATACTTTTTCTCATTTTACAATGTCTTCACATTGGTATTTATGAGTTCTGAAACTCATTTTCTTACATTTTTACCTGCATATTTTCAATTTGTGGCTTCAAACAAATGTAACCCAGATTTGGATATTTCTTCTCTCACTTCGATATCTCTGGATCCTGTGGAGATACTAGGTCTGCATTGTATATTTTCTTTTGAGGATCTAAAGAATATGTACCTTGTTATTTTGCTTCTACCATGCTCTTTAAAATGTAGTGATCATTTCTGAGTCTGTATAAAAGAATGTATTTCCTTTTCTTCTTATGGATAATATGAACATTGTTGACTTTTATAGTGCAAAACTGGAACTTTGATTTATGGGATTGTTGCTTTACTTGTTTTGTAGCTTAGGTTGTCCTATATTTGGTACCTTTCATGACTATGATGAGTCATTGATGTAGATGAATTTGTTCAAGCATTGAGTTTCTCCCAAAACTGTACTCTGTATTTGAGTTATATATGGCTTCCACTGTTATAATTCATTATTTAGGATCAATTTGATTCATTTATGTATCTCTGTACAGTTTCATGACCTTTGTATTTTAATACTGCACTTTGAGATGTAAGTATTTAATATTCCTGAACCTGTATCAGTGTTCTGAGTTTGATAAAGTCTATAAAATAAAATGTCTGAAACTTGCATTCTTTTGTATCTATTTAGTTCATCTTCTAAAATGATCCCTTGCAATCTGTAGTTGCATACTTTGATTCTAAAGATGATTCTGTCGCTTTGTTGGAATAATGTAATCTTGTTTCTTTCACTTAGATGTTTTATTTCCTTGGTAGTAGTATTTCTGGCATGCTGGAAAATTTGAAATGTTGATTTTTCATGGCAAAGCCCTGGCAAAAATTTTCCAAAATTCTCTCTTCCTTCCCTTTTTAGCTGTAGTAGTTGTATTTTATGATTCATAATACAGAATGTAACACTTTTCTGTTGAAGCTGATTTGGTAGTTGGAAACTGAAACAGAATAATTGTTATCTTGATCATGGCATGTTTTTCTTATTTTCTATATCACTTACTTGATTTACATAATTCTTTTAAAGCATGTATTAGTTGAAAACAACATGATGAAAAGTCGTAAATGTCCATTTTACATGGCAAAGCCCTGTCAAAATTTTCCCAGAATCTTCTTTTCATTTTGTTTCAGTTGTAACCCTTTCTTTCCAGTTAACTTCAGCTTCTTGAAATCTGATTCTTCCTCTTTAGTTGCAAAATGAAACATGTACTTCTATTTTCTAGTTTCTCTTTTATGTACTGTAACTTCTTCCATTTGTAGGAAAATTACTGAAACATGAGTTACATTCTTCCTTCATTCCAGCATGTACTTATGACTTATCTATTTCTTCTTGGCTGCAACCTGTACCTACACACTTAAGAAAATAGTTAGAAAATACTTAGGCTTTTTGGCCTCTCTTGTGTCCATGATTTTTCTTTTCTTTTCTCTTTCTTCTTTCTAAGTGAGTAAAGCATGTATGTAGTTTGATCTTCAAGTAAACTATATCTCGTGTTGTTAAGATATTCATATGCACAAATTAGGACAGTATAGGAATATGGATTGATCCCTGAGCTCATAACTAATAGTTATCTTTTCTCTTCTTTTCAGGTACAGTGACTTCTACAATGAAGATGAGAAGGAATAAAGCTGGAAATAGAGATGTCTCAAAAAGAAGAAAACCCCCAAGGAAATGATGGGTTCACTCATACTCATTTACTTTCTCTTTCATGCATGTGTACCTCTTATTTCATTAGTTGTACTTTACTTTTCAGTTACATCCCATGGCTTGTGTGGGAAACATTTGAAAATTCCTTATGAATAAAACATTGAATTCTGAAAATGAGTTGTGTATTTCTTTCTGCATTTCAGCTTTCTGTATGGATTGTATGATGAACTAAACAACTCAGTAATATAATTAAATGTCTTAATCATAAAGGAAATAACATTAAAGTAACCTGTAACATCAAGTAATGAACTTTGATTTCTGCAATCTGCATTTATGTTTTTTGTTCCAAAACTTAGCATTTCACCTATTCTGTGATTGAATGTCTTCATCAAGACAACACAACTGTCCTTTGGGGCCTTGTGTTCTTTTACTGAAGATAGTCATGAAATTAAAGACTATGTGATTTGTTACATTTTGTAATAGCACATATAGCTACATATTTCATGTAATCATGAATTAATTCAATAGTAACCATATTCTATGAAAGAAACTCCCCTAGCTTAGGTATACTTCACTAATGCTATCCATCGTAATGAAGTTTTGAGTTGCCCATTTTTACACAAGTGCAAAATTGTCAACAGGCACAATTTGTAACCCTTTTTGTTACAACATGAGCATTTGGGAACTGAAGCTTGATAACAAAAACATCGGTGCAACTATCTTAAACGTTATTTGTTTGAGTATGTGTGATTGTACTTATTTCTCTCTTAGGTGAGATTGTTTACTTTATCATATTGCACTACATTATGTATGTTGCATGGAGTTAAGCATCGTTTTACTTTCTCATATTTTAGTGCATCATGTATGTTGCATTGAGTTACGAATTTTTTGCAATGAAAAAATGTTGGTAATATAGGTTTTCATGTTATTTTACACTTTTTTATAAAGGTCGATGATGTAGATCATAGGAGCAACATGATGAAACAAAGAGTCTTATTGAAGATTGGGTACAAAAGAGTTATTCATATTCTCCACTTCCATGTCTTATCACTACTAATTTTTCTTCCAAATCACCTAGGGCAATAAAAAATCATGTTTAGTCTTTTCTTATTTCTTCTAACCATTTCAATCATATTTTCGATCATTGATTGACGTCTTTTATCACCCCATCGACACTCAAAGGGGCATTCTTCATTCTACAAATTTTTATTCAAAATTTTACTTGATCATACTTGTCTACTATATTTGAAGTGAAGTTACTTACTTCACCTCAAACAAGGGTGAATGTAGACACCTAAATTCTGCTTTTGCAATCTTATTGCTAAAAGCACACAAAACACTCTCATTCTTACCATTTCCATTACAATTAGTGATTTTCACTAATTAACTAATGTTTCTTACCATTTTGGTCAATTAACAATATTTTTTTGCTTACCTATCCTCTTCCAAACAGACAATTAGTGATTATTAGATAATTAAGCCTATTTTACCCTTGTTTTGGACAATATACCCTATTATTGGCTCAAACCCCTCATTTAACCATTCAAAATCACCCCACTTCTTTCCACAACATCTCATCAAGCTTAAAAATCTTATTCTAGCCTCCTAATTGACTCTAAGTGGTTGTTTAAGGCTCCTCACATCCTCATCACTTGTTAATTCACTAATCATGATTAGCAAGCCTTAATCAAGATTAGCAATTCCTAATCTACTTTATGATTTTAGTCCCACATGCACCAAGATGCAATTTTTCCTCAAAGTAAAAACTATAAAAAGGACTAACCACATACCTTTAAACTTTACACCATGCATTCAATTGCATATCATATAAGAAATATGATTTATATCCAAGCTCAATCCTTGCCTCTAAGTTTTCAATGGGTTAGTAGATGGGTATCCAATACGATCTTGTTAGATTCCATTGAGATTTTATATTTGATATAACTATTGTTAGATTCAATAAGATTTTTCTCAATTAGACTATGTGGTGTTATTCTTATCTTTTCTTGGGAACTTTAGTAGTCTTCAATTAGCATTGTTATTGCCATGTAACCATGCTCAACTATTCATAGGCATAACCAATCTAAAACAAAGAAAAGAACAATATCATTAAAGGAAATGTCAGGATTCAGTGTTGATATCACTTAATGGGAACAACATTTAGATGAGTTAAGAAAATAACTTGAAGACATTCTTTATATTCCACATCTTCCAATCCTTTCCTTGAAATTTTCTCACATCTCTAGTTTCAATGGGACCTCATTTGACATTGTTCCAAGTACCAAATGTTGTGTCAACCCTCTAATTTAAGAAACTACTACACTTCATGGTTGGATTACTTCTTTTGACTACTCCCATCCAACTTCCCTATCACAAGAAAAATTTTGGGCCCTCTAAAAATATTGACCTCTATAACAACAATCTCACAGGTCCTACGGACTGGGAACACTAAGAATAATGAATAGTCCATGGTTACAACTAAAATCACAAATATCGACATGGAGAACTTTTTTTACATGGCATGTCCCCTTCTAAAAGGTGATAAACAATGTAGGAAAAATGTGTGAGAGCATGCTAATGGTTCATGGTTTTTTTCAAGTTGTAATGTACAAGTTGAGAACTATGATTATATATATGCACTCATGATAAATCTAAAGGACCCAATAGGGGAACTTCAATCAGTTACAACTTTTGATAACATAGCCTATTCAATCATGGGTGTTACAGCTAGTGACCTCCACCTATTTTCTATAGATGAAGATGTAACAACTAAAATTACAAGCAATCTCATCAGCAACCAATATTGTTTCACAATTTCCGTGAAAAAAGAGACATACCATGAAAACAACAAATTAAAATGTGTCATCCTTAATTCAACGAAATCGGATAATAGTGCATCTCCTCCATAACGTTCTTTAAAAAATGTTTTCTAAAGCACCCATCCCTTCAAAATTTACACCCTCACCCATCCCTTTCTATACTTTGAACTATCTGCTCTATGTTAGTTATTTCATATTTATCTTACACTCACCCTCTTCCACAATAATCCATTAGTAATAATGAAAATGTTTCAACTTTTTTCCTGCTTCTAAAGTAAATTGTTGTATTTCCTTTTACATTGACCTACTATTGCCTCCTAATACTATGTGGATTGAAAGTACTATGAAGAACATAAATGAATATTAATTTCACTTTTTTAAAAAATATTTTTATACTTGTAGACTATGTGCACATACCATATTTTTCCATATTGTTGGTACCCAAATTTTTTCTCCTTTTCAGTCTGAGCAGCATCAGAAATATGGCATGAATCTTGAAGGCAGATAGATCTTGATATAAGTCATTTTGTAGTCGGGGATGTGATCTAACTGGCACTCAGATTTGTGGAGAGATGGATAGCACCTTGAAAGGATTTTGATCTAATCCTCACTATTTTAGGTTGTGCCTTCCAACCAAGGTAAGAGAAACTATATTGCAACCTCTGTTTTGTGAAGGAGGTGGAGATATCCTTATACTGTACATATTATATGGAGATGGCCTTGGGAAAACATGATCAATTTTCCATTATTGAAACTCAACAGATCTATCATTACTAAAAGATGGAAATGCTTTCAAAACAAGGCTGAGGTTGTTAGAGACATTGTATAATCCTGATTTGTTTTGTGCATTTTTGTAGATGGGTTATATTCTTTTGTTGACACACTATGCAATGTAGGGGTAATATGGGTAGGATTTGTTATTCAGACGATTTTTTGGTGGGGTATTGACAAAACAAACTTGGATATACCAAATCTTCAATAACCTCTACAATACTTGAACAACTATCAGATAAAATGCTTCAAATAATCAGGATGTTCTTTCAACCAGAAGATGCATAAATGGAAGCCCAGGTTGCACTCTTCACACAATCTTTGAGAACTCACCACAAAAGCTTGAAGTAAAGAACTCAATTAAACACAAAAATCTCTGATCAAACCATGCCTAAGGTACCCCTAAAGGCTTACGAGAAATCTCAATCAACAAATGAATGTGGAGTTATTTTAAACTACTTATTTTCAATGTCAGATGAAAGCTCTTCTGAAAAAAAAAACTACAAATGCCACTAAAATATCAATAAGGATGAGATTCTATGTGATTTCTATAGACTTTTAATGCAAGATAGCGACAAGAACAATGAAAACTATTTGCAGGTATTCAAAATGATAACAGACATCATATTGCCCAGAAAAACACATATTAACTCAAAAGCTTGTTAGATTCATCAGTAGTGGAGAGTTTCATGAACAATCTCAGAGCTGTGTGATGGCTATACACTTGTAACCAACTCACATACATGAATATCCAACACAAAAGAAATTAACCTGGTTCTTTGGTGGGTTTCTTAGAAAAATGAGCTTTCTCTGAGATTTGCTCATGATTTTCAACTTCCAGACCCTTTGCATTTCTCAAAAATGCATTATATATCTCTTGCCACATTAGAGCCTTCTTTCCCAAGAGAAGCATATGCCAAGGGATCAAGTTTGTTACAACAATTTCTCATGATTCACTGAAAATGACATTTAACAAATTTGCAACAAGAGTTTCCAGGTGTTTTAAAAAGACTGAATCATTACAAATATTTAGATCATTATCTTCCTGGAGGCACGTTTTTCATCATCAAGGCATGTAGATGCCTTTCCTCTCATCATTTCACCTTTTCACCTTTTAAAACAACCTTTGTAACTTTCAAATTTGACATTTCATGTGTTTGGATGGATTAGGGAAAAACTTTGTTTCAAAAATACCTCAAATCTACAAATTAATCCCTAAAACCACTTGCATTGATCTTTGCAGGAACGAAGGACACGAATTCATCAAAAACTTGATTAAAAATGATGCAAAATTCACATTTCCAAGCTTCCTGGAGAAAAAATGGTGGACAAAAATGAAAATGTATAGTTACCCTTGATCTGTTCTTTCTCCTTCAATATAGGCCCTCCACGTGTCAAAATATGATTGGGAATGAATTCAAGTTCACCTTTTGACTTTTTAACATTTTTGGAAAAAATGGTAAAATTTGACTTTTTCCTCCGCCCCTCCGCCCTTGAAATTTGGTGAAGACACGTGGCATATGGTGGGTCCCATTGGGATTGTGCTTTAATTCTGTGCATTTTGACCTTTTTTGGAAATTTGGAAATTTTCAATTTTTGCCCCACAGGCCCGCACCTCTGCCTTTGCCCTTGACACGTGTCATGCTCCCTATCGCTAAAAAACCATGGGCTTATTTCATGTTTTGACCCCTTTTTTTGCCAAGGTAAAATTTTCAATTTTTCTTCTGTGGGCCCATGCCTCTGATTCCTCCCTGCCACATGTTCCCTTATGATTCGTTCGTGGGCCAGCGCTTCAAATTTCCACACTGAGTCTTTTTGCAAAAGGGAAAAAATTCCCTTTTTCCTCCACTAGCCCACCGACCCACTCTACCATCCACATGTTCACTGTTGATTGGAGAGGAGATGCATCCCATTTTTTAACTTTAGAAAACAAAGCTAAAAAATCATCAAGTTATCCATTGGCCTACTCCTCCTTTTTTTGTTTTTAAGGACATGTGTCCATTCCTGATTTGTTGCGGAGCTTCGAACCTTACTTTAACTTTGATCCATTTGAAGTTAAAACTTCAAAGTGGCCCAAAAATCTGCCCTCCATTCTGCCTTTTCAAGGCCACGTGTCCACCTATGATTGGCCATGGGGTTGCGCTTCAAAATTTTACTTTAACATTTTCTACCTCCAAAGGCAAAAAAATTCAAAAAACCTCTGCCATCCGCATCCCCTCTACCCTTGATCTCTGCCACGTGTCCTCCTTTGATTGGACCAGGGCTACATCTCATTTTTTAACCTTAGAAAATAGAGCTAAAAAATATCTAACTCCTCCATCAATCCACTCCTCCATTTTTTGTTTTTAGGTCACGTGTCCACTCCCGATTGGCTGTGGGGTTTTGGGCCAGTTTTCAACTTTTAAAAATTTTGCAAAATAAAGTCTAAAAACTCAAAGGAAATCTGACCACCCGCCATCCCTCAGCCAATCAAAACATGCCACATAGGCAAAATTGGAAAAAGCAAAGCTCCGGGCCCGAAAATGCCCCATTCGCCAAAAAGGCAAAAAATTATAAGTTATAACACTTCCCCACTTTTCCTCAGCTAATTAGATGCTCCCACGTACCCTCCAAATTCTCAGCAATAATTTTACATCTAAAATATGCCCATCTGACCGTAAAAAACATAGAGTTTTTCCAGTTGTGCCCAGAATCTATTTTTTTCACCAAGGATGGAAATTTATTGAAATAGAATTAGATGAAACATGATTTCCGAGCATTTCTCAACCTTGAGATTGGATTTTTGAATACATATAAGTATGAATCGATCAATTTTGATTTTTCACGATCGAGCAAAAGGGAAAACACATCATAGCTCAAAAATTTTGAAAAATTAGGGCACAAACAAGGCATACATGGATTTTTCTCTCAAACCAGGGTAAAACAACAAGTTTGTGAGCATTTTTAAAACATTCAACTGGAAGGGACAAGCTGCAGACCATTATTTCAAAAAATAATACATTTTTGAGCAAGTACAGATTTAAAAAATTAGGGCAACACGGTGCAAGCTTGAGTATTCTTGTAAAATGGGGCATGTCAAATGATTTTCAAATGGACTAAGGCATGGGAACAGAGGAAGCAACTTCATTTCACCCATTAAAACTATAGAAAATGTTTCAGGAAATGCAGAGTGAAAGGAAAATTAGGGAAAAATAATAGAGGATCAAAATGGACACCAACATCAGCTCCTGCTCAAGGATGGGCACTCCCAGTGAGTGCCTCAAGAACAATAAGTAGACAAAGTTCCAAAATAATCCATTGGGCAATGGATTCATGAGCCAAAACCACCAAAAACCAGCTAAGAACCTGACAAAAATGACTGTCCTACACCAAGACAAACCACAAACTGACAAAACACCAAAAACAGAGTGAAAAACCAAACACTATACACTTTACAAGTGGTGCATACCTCAAATTTGGGGATTAATCCAAGAAATGCTTCAGATGCCTACCATTAACAAGCAGTTCAAGCAATTCCCCATCTAAATCTTTGAGAAAAAAGGTATTCTCACCAATTCTGATATCAATGGAGTAAGGGCCCATCCATAATGCATCAAATTTTCCATGTTTGCCCTTATCCTCATTTTTGTTGTCCCATAACAAAACCAGATATCCAATATTGAAGGCCCTAGGAGTGACCTTCTTGTCAAACAATCTTTTCAACTTCTCTCTAAATCTGATATGCCTCTAGTGGGATTCTCTTCTCTCTTCATCTAGCTCCACTGTCTGATTAATCCTTGCTTCATATGGATTGAGCTCTTGATCTACCAATTGTTAAGCAAACTGAAATGAAGATAATTGCAGATGTAAGGGCAGCAAAGCCTAAGATCCATTAACCAATTCAAATGGGCTCATACCCGTAGCTCTTTTAGGAGTTATCCTATTAGCCTAAACTACAAATTTGATTTGTTCACCCCACTTTCTCTTGTCCAACTCCAAGGTTCTTCTAATGATCTTCAACAAATTCTTATTTCTGGACTAAGTTTGTCCATTTCCTTGGGGATTATAGTTTGAAGAATAAGTCATATTGGTTCCATACTCCTTGCACATTTCCATCAAAGGTTTAGCTCTGAAACACATGGCATTATCAGCAAAAATCTTGATTGGCACACCAAATCTGCATATGATATTATTCAACAGGAAGTCCATAACAACTTGGTGTGTTGCTTTCTTGGGGGGGATTTCCTCTACCCACTTGGTAAAATAATCAGTGGCTATAGGAATCCACTTATGGCCAACACTAGAAGGATCTGAAATCTCACCAATGAAGTCCATTCTCCACTATTTGAAAGGAGCTTCAATTGATATAGGCTGTAAAGGAAGGGAGCTTGAAGCTTTCATTCTTCCAGAGAAACGTTGGCAGCTTTCACATTCTCTAATCAGCATGGTTGTATCTTTAAAGAGAGTAGGAAACCAATAACCATCTCTCAAAACTTCGTGTGTTATAACCCTTCTAGCAAAGTTTCCTCCACAAACTCCCCCATGGAAATCAAAAATCACTTTGGGAGCTTCATCTTTAGTTACACATTTCAAGAGGACAGCTTCAGGATTCTTCCAAGCCAGCCCAAATTCAGTGATGATGTATTTTGAGAAGCCAGCATGAGGGCTCTTTTCTAATTTTTATTTAAATGATCTGGACAAAATATGTGTTTGAGGTTAAATATTATATTCTTGTACCATTCAGAACTTACCAATTTCCCAAGAACATATGCCCTTTCTTCCTCTACTTCATTCACTTCCACAGTCTGCAAGTTGCTCTCAGCCATGAGCTTAGCAAGACCCTAACCTCTTACCAAATTTTTGGTTTGGATGTCCATATCATACTCCAACAGTTATTTCACCCATCTACATCTTTTACTTGAGATCTCCATCTCTGATAAGATGTCTTTTACCATAGTGTGGGGAACATAAGCAACAATTTTTGAACTTAAAATATAAGGCTTGAAAACCTTTATTGCTTTCACCAAGGCAAATGTTTGTTTTTCCATGATTGTATATTTTAACTCAGTTGTTTGTAAAGCCTTGCTAAAGAAGGAAATAGGCCTCTCATCCCCATCTTCATCCTTTTGGAGAAAAATAGATGCAATAGTATTTTAAGAAGCAAAGGAGAAGATTTGGAAAGGCTTCTTGTAATTCAGAGCTGCCAAGATAGGTGCATGTTTAAGTGTTTCCTTGATTCCTTCAAAATCCTAAATAGCAGCCTCCTCCCATTTGATAACTTGATCTTTCTTTAACATGCATGTGATAGGAAGAGTCAACTCAGAAAAATTGGACACAAACCTTCTAATGAAATTGATTTTCCCAAAGAAAGATTGGATTCCCTTCTTTGTTCTTGGAATTGGCACCTTGTTGATTGCTTTTACTCTCTCAGGGTCAATCATGACACCAAACTTTGAAACAATATGACCAAGCAGCTTGGCCTTTTGTACCCCAAAGTGACACTTCTTTGGATTGAGAGAGATTCCAAATTCTCTACATCTGATCAACATTCTTTCTAAATGTTGCAAGTGATCTTTTCTACTCCTTGAAAATACAATCACATCATCCTGATAAACTACAATGAAGTCATTTATATAACCAGCAAAAACAACATCCATTTCTCTTTGGAAGGTAGCTCTAGCATTCATGAGACCAAAAGGCATTCTCACATAAACATATGTTCCCCAAGGAGTGGTAAAGGTGGTTTTAAATCTTCCTAACTCCTCGATGACAACCTGTTTGTAGCCATAGAAACCATCCAAGGTGGACAACAATTCAGATCGAGTCATTAACTACAGTATGTTCTCCATGTTTAGAAACGAATAATTGTCTTTCAATGAATATCTATTCAAATTTTTGAAGTCTACACAAATTTTGATATCTCTATCCTTCTTTTTGACTGGCACAAGGTTTGTAACCCAAGATGAATACCTCGTGGGTTGAATGATCCCTCCCTCCTTCAATTTCTTCAATTCATCTTACATGTTCATGGATAGGGGTGGATTAATTGGATTTTGCTTCTATCTGAATGGTTTTGCATTTTTCTTAAGAGGGATCTCATGCTGAAACAAGTCCTCTCTATATGCTGTCAGCTCTGAATATGACCAGGAAAGGTAGTCTTGATATTGTTTCAACAATTGAAGATAGGACTTTTTTTTTCCTTGTTTAAAATGTTGCCCAACTAAAATTTTCTTGGTTTGTCCTTTGTTCCCAAGTAATTCTCTTCCATGTCCCTTGAGGTAGATATGTTTCTATTGATGATGCAATCAACATTACTAAAATTTGACTCAAGAGCAGCAAGACCTCTAAGAATGGTGTTAGTTTTCAATTGGATAATATCTTTTCCAAACAATGTCTCTCCTCCTTCAGCCACACACACCATTGGTTCCCAATCAATATTTTGATCTACAAACTCACCTTGATTTTGTAAGAACCTTAACACTTGAGCATCATCATCAAACACTTGCCAATGTTTGATGTTGTTAGGAACAACTGACCTGGTTAACACTTCAACATTGTACTCACAATAAGGTGAAACGATGCAATATCTAAATCTTGACCCTATCACTGCCAACTTGTTAGCAGCAGCATTCAAAATTTTGTCATGGTGCACAATATTGAAGGAATCAAACATCTCAATTAGATCCCAAACTGCATGCTTATACTGCTTCATCAGCTGATTTTTTGTAGCATACAGTTTTCTTATTTGTTTGACAACTAGATCTGAATCTCCCTTTGCAATGATGTCCTTGACACCATACTTCCATGAAATTATCAGACCCAACAACAAGGCTTCATACTTAGCAATGGTGTTAGTACATTCAAAATTAAGCTTGAAGGGAAAAAAAAATTCTTCCAAGCTAGAAGAAATCAGAATTACACCAGCACCATTTCCAAATTTGAGGCAAGCTCATCAAATAGCAAGGTCCAAGGAGAACATACCTATTCAAGGCACTTTGATTGATCCATTTTGTGTTCTTTTCCATTAGCAAAACCAATAAATATATCAGCATCAACATCAGCAAATAATACTTCAGAAGAAGCATTTTTTGGGTCTTTAATTAGATGCAACATTTTCTTTTCTCCATAGAGCTTAACAAGGCTGCCTTCAATGGGAATGGTGGAAAATGATATATCTATTTGGACACTCCCTCTAACACTTGCAGCCCATTTTCTTGACAATAACATACCCCATTTGGCAGGGAATCAACAATCACAACATTTAATTTTAAATTCCTCCCGGGATAAGATGCAAGCTGCACTACCAAACCCTTAACACAACCAACAACCGGAACTTGGCTTGAGTCCATGGCATTACATTTTCCATAGGATGCTATCACTTTGATATCCAACTCATTCATGACTTCTAGAGGCATGACATTACATGATGCACTGAAATCAAACATGTAATTGTGAAGTAGCCTATCCTTTATGATCAAAGTTGTGAAGAATGGATCAACATTCAATTGGGAATCAACCAAGGATATCCCCAAATATACCTCAAGTTTCTCTCCAAGATCTTCTACTACTAGTGGTGTTTTAAGGTCAGAAATGATTTGATGAGGAGTTTCAACAACATTTACATTTCTTCCTAGAGTAGTCCTCTCTTCTTTCAACCCGAAGTACTCAAATGCTCTCTTCTTATGCTTAGGAATTCTAAGAAACTCAATGATTAGAAAACTCACTTTGATTTGGATCAATACTTGGGCTATGTCATAGGGAACACTCTTTGGCAAAACAAAATTGGAAGGGAGACAAGCAGATTCATCATATGGCATGGGATTCTTGGCAGCTTAGGCATGAGGAGGACTGTAATTTTTGCTTGGGACAGCATAGCTTTTGGCAAGTGTTTCTCTTCTCGGAGCTTCTTTGGGAATTCTTGTGAGCAAGGGTGTTTTAGGTTTGGCTTGAGGCTCAACTCCTTTAACAACTTTACTTCTAGTGTTATAATATTTCTCTTGAGCTACAACAACATTCATCAACAATTGTCTATCTTCCTTCGAAGGAATAATTCCATCATACTTCTTAATCATTAAATCTCTTAAGTTTTCAAATTCATTGTTAGGAATTTCAAAAGATTGCGCTACATTAACTTCAAGAGTATGAGGGGGAAGGAAAACTTGTACCCATTTGATGCAATCCCAAAAGGTAGCAGTAGTCCTAGCACTTATTACTTCAGTAGATGTTGCTCCTCCTTGTGAGATTGAAGAACAGCCCACCATGTAAATATCATCATCATTATTAGCTTCATCTTATCGTTGGTACACTTCACATGGAGGATGGGGCATAAAACACCTATCACACCAATCAATATCAGCAAATTCTTCAACAGAAACAACCCTAGTAGTTAGGGGATCAGGTAACACTCTTCCTTCACGTGCTTGAGGATGTCTATTTACAGACCCCATGGGTCCTTTTCCTCTATCATCTGCCCTTTGATCACCTCTAGGATGATTAGAAAATATTTCATGGTATTGTGCTCTTGGTTGACCTTGTGAATTTTTCCCAATTCCCTTCTCATCTCTTACCAACTTATATGAGATTTCTTTGATAGCCCCTACCAAAGTTTTCACAAGCTCTTCTAAATCAGCACCCTTACTAGCTTGAGTTTTTTCAGGGTTTATCAACTTTACTCCATCTCTCTTGAGAGGTTTCCCAATTGCTTTGATATTGTTATCAATTTGAAGTGCCATGGTGAAAGATTTCCTTAGATTGGTAGGGTTATTGTCTCTTAGGGAATAGGCTTCCTTTTTATCAAATGCATCTACATATTTGATTAGACAAGATTCATCACACAGCCTCATATTAACAAGCAGCCTTCCCAAAGTTTTGTTAAACCTTGTGTTAAAGTCATGGACTGATTTGTTGGGGTTCTTCTTGATATTCTCAAACTTAGACAAGAGAAATCTAGGATCAGGCTTGACACCATATTGCAACCTAAATACATTCTTCATCTCAATCTAAAAATCAATTGAATTATCAGGCAGAGCCTTGTACCAATCCCTAGCATTCTCTTCTATTGTATGAATGAACAATTTAATATACACATCTTCAAACTCTATCTCAAAATATTTTATCCTGTTAACAAAAAGTATGAAATGCTGATCACCAGTTACTGCATTGTTACCTTGGAATTTTGGAAATCTATTTCTGACATCTTGTGGGACAGCATTTGGGTAAGCATCCATTCCTCCAAAGTCTATAGGACCAAAGGTGTTAACAATAAATGGAGGTCTAGGCTGAGCCATATTGTATGGTGGAAGTGATCTAGGGGGTGATACACGCTGATGAGGAGTGTAAGGTCTTTGGGGCTGAAGAATGTGATTCACAAGATTGGTATTCTCTAAATGCTGATTTTCTTGGAAAGTTTTACTAGGATTGAAACACACAGGTGCAGATTGAAGAAGGAACTTACTAGGTACAACAGAAATACGTTCACTAGCTGAGGAAAAAAAGTTTATGAGAGGAATGCTTGAATCATAATCACTTGAAGAAGAGTGATAATCCTTTACCAAATGCTGATCTCTCTCACCAATGGATATATCTTTGCCTGATGTATGACCTTTAACCACTTTAAAAACTCTTCTCCCTTCCAACTCTGATTTTCTTAAATATGTAAAAAACTTCTTAGAAGAGTCTCTAATGAAGAGAGATCTTCTTCCTTCTAGTTTTGTAGAGATTAGCAACACCAAAGTAAATGACAGAAAGGTAAGACACTAGTATTTATCAAGATCAAAGCAACATCGAGTCGTCACTAAGGAATTTCACCCTAGTTGTGCAAATGCACTAAAATACTCTGTCAAATATCTATCAGCACTAAAAATCTTGCCAAACTTTATAGATCAGACCTTCCTGTCTTTGAATTTATCAATCACAAATGCAAATGAAGTGCAACTACTGCTAGAAACTGGTAAAATTTATAGGTAGAAATTATATCTTCACTCAATCCTTACAAATTTGATTATAAAATGATGCTTCAACAATGTATTTGCATGCAGAATTTGCAAGGGAATTTACCAAGGTTTGATATGCATTCAAATATCTCAAATATGTATGCACATGGATCAAATTGAACTAAGAGAATATCAAACTCAGAACTCTACTCTTCATTCCAATCTTATAAATATGATCAGAAGATGATACTCAGATTTTGTAATTGCACATAAATCACACAAGAAGTATTACCAGGGATCTGAAATACTGAAATACTGAATAATGTCCCAAGCAATGGGGCCATTACGGTGTTGTTGACAGGATAAATAGACATGGATTGGCAAATGAATCAGCAAATCAATCTTAACACTACAAATTATTTCCCAGGAATTCAAAATAGGTCCCCGGCAATGGTTCCATTTAGGTGTTGGTACCCAAATTTGTTCTCCTTTTCAGTCTGAGCAGCATCAGAAATATGGCATGAAGCTTGAAGGCAGATAGATCTTGATATATGTCATTTTGTATATGAGGATGTGATCTAACTGGCACTCAGATTTGTGGAGAGATGGATAGCACCTTGAAAGGATTTTTATCTAATCCTCATTATTTTAGGTTGTGCCTTCCAACCAAGGTAAGAGAACCTATATTGCAGCCTTTGTTTTGTGAAGGAGGTGGAGATATCCTTATACTATACATATTGTATGGAGATGGCCTTGGGAAAACATGATCCATTTTCCATTATTCAAACTCCAAAGAGTTGTCACTACTAAATGATGGAAATGCTCTCAAAACAAGGATGAGGCTACTAGAGACATTGTATGATCTTGATTTGCTTTGTGCATTTTTGTAGATGGGTTATATTCTTTTGTTGACACACTATGCAATGTAGCGGTAATATGGGTAGGATTAGTTATTCAGATGATTTTTTGGTGGGGTATTGACAAAACAAACTTGGATATACCAAATCTTCGACAACCTCTACAATACTTGAACAACTATTAGATAAAATGCTTCAAATAATCATGATGTTCTTTCAACCAAAAGATGCATAAATGGAATCCCAGGTTGCACTCTTCACACAATATTTGAGAACTCACCACAAAATCTTGAAGTAAAGAACTCAATTGAACACAAAAATCCCTGATCAAACCATGCCTAAGGTACCCCTAAAGGCTTACAAGAAATCCCAATCAACAAATGAAGGTGGAGCTATTTTAAACTACTTATTTTCAATGTCAGATGAAAGCTCTTCTGACAAAAATACTGCAAATGCCACTAAACTATCAATAAGGATGAGATTCTATGTGATTTCTAAATACTTTTAATGCAAGATAGCAACAAGAACAATGAAAACTATTTGCAGGTATTTAAAATGATAACAGACATCATATTGCCCAGAAAAACACATATTAACTCAAAAGCTTGTTAGATTCATCAGTAGTGGAGAGTTTCATGAACAATCTCAAAGCTGTGTGAT
Organism: Taxus chinensis; assembly: GCA_019776745.2. Taxonomy (NCBI): domain Eukaryota; kingdom Viridiplantae; phylum Streptophyta; class Pinopsida; order Cupressales; family Taxaceae; genus Taxus; species Taxus chinensis. The sequence goes on from CM034149.1 coordinate 132,532,224, forward strand.
GGCTATACACTTGTAACCAACTCACATACATGAATATCCAACACAAAAGAAATTAACCTGGTTCTTTGGTGGGTTTCTCAAAAAAATGAGCTTTCTCTCAAGATTTGCTCATGATTTTCAACTTCCAGACCCTTTGCATTTCTCAAAAATGCATTATATATCTCTTGCCACATTAGAGCCTTCTTTCCCAAGAGAAGCATATGCCAAGGGATCAAGTTTATTACAACAATTTCTCATGATTCACGGAAAATGACATTTAAAAAATTTGCAACGAGAGCTGCCAGGTGTTTTAAAAAGACTGAATCATTACAAATATTCGGATCATTATCCTTCTCGGAGGCACGTTTTTCATCATCAAAGCATGTAGATGCCTTTCCTCTCATCATTTCACCTTTTCCTTTTAAAACTACCTCTGTAACTTTCAAATTTGACATTTCACGTGCTTAGACAGATTAGGGGAAAAAAATGTTTCAAAAATACCTCAAATCTACAAATTAATCCCTAAAACTTGCATTGATCTTTGCAGGCACAAAGGACACAAATTCATCAAAAATTTGATTAAAAATGATGTAAACTTCACATCTCCAAGCTTCCTGGAGCAAAAATGGTGGCCAAAAATGAAAATATACAGTTACCCTTGATCTGCTCTTTCTCCTTCAATTTGGGCCCTCCACGTGTCAAAATATGATTGGGAATGAATTCAGGTTCACCTTTTGACTTTTTAACATTTTTGGAAAAATGGAAAAAATTGACTTTTTCCTCCACCCCTCTGCCCTTGAAATTTGGTGATGACACATGGCATATGGTGGGTCCTATTGGGATCGTGCTCCAATTCTACGTGTTTTGAACTTTTTGGAAATTTGGAAAATTTTCACTTTTTTCCCCGTGGGCCTGCACCTCCGCCTTTGCCCTTTACACGTGTCATGCTCCCTATTGGTAAAAAATCGTGGGCTTATTTCATGTTTTGATCCCTTTTTTCACCAGGGGAAATTTTTTAATTTTTCTTCCATAAGCCCGCACCTCCGATTTCATCCCTGCCACGTGTCCCCTTGTGGTTCGCTTGCGGGCCAACGCTTCAAATTTCCACACTAAGTCTTTTAGCGAAAGGGAAAAAATTCCCTTTTTCCTCCACCGGCCCGCTGACCCGCTCTTCCCTACACGTGTCCATCACTGATTAGAGCGGAGATGCATCCAATTTTTTAACTTTAGAAAAAAAGGCTAAAAAATCATCAAGTTTTCCATCGGCCCACTCCTCCTTTTTTGGTGTTTTTAGGACATGTTTCCATTCCTAATTTTTTACAGAGCTTCGGACCTTTCTTTAACTTTGATCCATTTGAAGTTAAAACTTCAAAGTGACCCCAAAATCCACCCCCCATTCTGCCTTTTCAAGGCCACCTATCCACCTGTGATTGGCCATAGGGACGCACTTCAAAATTTTACTTCAACATTTTCTGCCTCCAATGGCGAAAAACTTCAAGAAACCTCTGTCATCTGCATCCCCTCTGCCCTTGATCTCTACCATGTATCCTCCTATGATTGGATCAAGGCTACATCACATTTTTTAACCTTAGAAAATAGAGCTAAAAAATCTGTAAGTCCTCCATTAGCCCACTCCTCCATTTTTGCTTTTTAGGACACATGTCCACTCTCAATTGGCTACGGGGTTTCGGGCTAGTTTTCAAATTTTAAAAAATTTGCAAAATAAATTCTAAAAACTCAAAGGAAATTCGACCACCCGCCATCCCTCAGCCAATCAAAACACGCCACGTAGGCAAAATTGGAAAAAGCGGAGCCCTGGGCCCGAAAATGCCCCATTTGCCAAAAAGGCAAAAAATGATAAGTTATAACACTTCCCCGCTTCTCCTCAGCTAATTAGATGCTACCACATACGGGCCTCTAACTTCTCAACAATAATTTTATGACTAAAATACGCTCGTCTGACAGTCAAAAACATAGAGTTTTTCCAGTTGTGCCCAGAATCTGATTTTTCCACCAAGGATGCAAATTTTTTGAAATAGAATTAGATGAAACATGATTTCTAAGCATTTCTCGACCTTGGGATTAGATTTTTGAATACATAAAAGTATGAATTGATCAATTTTAATTTTTCACGATCGGGCAAAAGGGAAAACACGGCATAGCCCACAAATTTTGAAAAATTAGGGCACAAACAATGCATGCATGGAATTTTCTCTCAAACTAGTGCAAAACAACAAGTTTGTGAGCATTTTTAAAAAATTTGACTAGAAGGGACAAGTTACAGACTGTTATTTTGAAAAATAATATGTTTTTGAGCAAGTACAGATTTGAAAAATTAGGGCAACACGGTGCAAGCTTGAGTATTCTTGTAAAATGGGGCATTTCAAATGATTTTCAAATGGACTAAGGTATGGGAACATAGGTAGCAACTTTATTTTCACCCATTAAAATTGTACAAAACATTTCAGGAAATGCAGAGTGAAAGGAAAATTAGGGGAAAATAATAGAGGATCAAAATGGACACCATCATCAGCTCCTTCTCAGGGATGGGCACTCCCAGTGAGTGCCATAAGAACAATGAGCCAAAACCACCAAAAACAAGCTGAGAACCCGACAAAAATGGTTTTCATACACCAATGCAAACCACAAACTGAAAAAACACCAAAAACAGAGTGAAAAACCAAACACTATACACTATACTGTCATCACCAATCTGGCACTATGATAATTCTTCACCGGGAACTCCTCGTGCTATGATTATTTACTAATGCACAGCTTTTATTTTGGTGGATGAAATCTAGAAACACAACAACAAACATAACATAGGAATACCATAAACTATGATAAGAAAGAATGATGATAAATTTGAAATATCAGTGCAAATTATAACATTAACATGAAATTGTTACAATCTCACCCATGAGGTACTTCAAGTGTTATTGACTTCACTTTCCTTCCAATAATAACTATGGGAGAAACTTCACAATTACACCTCTTAATGGCTTCTTTCTTTAAAATGATGGCTTCCTTTACACACTTACTCATACCATATTTCTCACTACTTCCTTCTATGCTAAATGAGGGGGGTGGTCTCTTTATTTATAGAACTTCCAGGCTTATCCATCTTATCTCTAAGATAGGATAAGAAATCCACTCTGACGAATCATATTTCATACCTTAACTCTTATTTGTACATGTAAGCTTATCTTTTAAGATAAGATAAACCTTATCATTTTACATGGGTTCCACATTTTTAGACTTTTTACAAATAAAATACACAGAATATTTATGACCTCACTCCTTGTCCTTATTACCAATATAATATTTATAATTCCTAATCATGTAGACCCTACTTCTCTACTTACCCCAAATTTGACATTTTAACATTACCGGACCACTTATAATAAATATTTACTTTTTACCACAACATTACTATTGTACTTTTGACTATTATTGTACTATACATTATTGGCAGCGTCGTACTGGCACCACCGTTATCTTCTATCGAATGCTACTACTAATTATACTTAACAACATCCTATTCCTAATACATACATTAATGAAATAGAAATTACGGAGGAAGATTTTAGTTTCGACATCTTCCCCATTCCTAGCTTCTACTCCATCCTCGGAGTAGACTATTATGGTGCTTGGAAAATCTTCAACTTGTCATGGTTGACCCATTTCGTAAGGGGGAGTGCCATCCAATTCCTCCAGTTGGTATGCATACCATTTTCATGCACAGCTATTATTTTGTAGGGCCCCATCCATTTTGGAAGAAATTTTCTCTGTCTTCTTTTTTTATATATGGAATCATATACTAGAACCAAGTCATTCACATGAAATGGAGACCAATGGATCTTTTGATCAAAGTATTCTTTCTGCTTCATTTTCTTCTTATAGCTTGTATCCTTCACTATTTCCCTCATTTCCTCTAGCAAATGAAGATGTACCAACCTTTCTTTTACTGAATCACTTTCATCCATCCTTTCATTTTTCATAACTCTCACAGTGGGAATATCAAACTCAATAGGAAGAACTGGATCAATGCCATAAGCCAACTGAAATGGGGAGTATCCTATTGCTGACTTTGATGTTGCCCTATATTCCCACAATGCTGCATGAATCCTTTTATCCCACTTATGTACCTGCAAGGTTGTATCTTTTGTTAGAATTTGACACAACACAAAATTTGTTCATTCCACCTGTCTATTTGTGCTTGGCTTGTATGTTGTTGTTTTCCTGTGCTTAATAGAAAACTTATTGACTAGGGCTTCTACCACCTCATTAATGAAGTGGCTTCCTTGATCTATTACAATTTCTAATGGACAACCAAATCTGGTGACAATGCGTTCATATATGAACCTTTCCACTTCATCCATGGAAGTTGTTTTCAATGGCCTAGCTTCAACCCACTTGGTTAAATAATCTGTGGCAACTACAATATACTTATTTTGGCATGGGGTAGTTGGAAGTGGACCTAAATGTCTATTCCCCACTTTTCAAAGGGACCAAGTTGAAGAATAGGGCATAATGGAGCTGATGAAGTCTTACGGTTACCATGTGTTTGACAAATATCACATGTCTTACAATAATTATAACAATCTCTAAAAAGAGTGGGCCAGTGATAACCTGCATCCAAGATCCTTCTTGTTGTAAGTTGTCCAGAGAAGTGCCCTCCACATGTACCATTGTGGAATTCTTCTATCAGCTCCTTCCCTTGATCACGTCCAACTACCCTCTTGTACTATCCATCAGGTCCTATGCGAAATAATACTCCATGCAGAATAGAATATGGATGACTGGCTTGAGTAATCTTCCTCTTAGTCTTTGCATTAGCACCATCAGGAAAATTGAATTCATTCAGATAATTATAAATATCTATGTATTCATTAGGGATTGTGTCAAGGGATAACAATGCTGCATCTGGGAAATCATCATCATCACAAGATGAACCTAAACCATCATAGGCTTGAGAGAGTGCATCTGCATTGACATGCTTCTTTCCTAGACTATCTATAATATCAAATTCAAATTCTTGTAGCAAAATTATCCATCTTGCTATCCTCCCTGATGGGTTAGGCTTATTGAAAATATATTTTAGAGCCTGATGATCTGTTACAACTATAAATTTATACCCTAGCAAGTAATTTCTAAACTTCTTACAGCAAAAAATGATAGCTAGAGCCTCTTTTTTAGTTACAGTATAATTTACCTCAGCACTGCTCATTTGTCTGCTCCCAAAGTAAACTGGATGATCATTCCCATTTTCATCATTTTGGCTCAGAGTACTTCTTAGTGCTGCGTCTGAGGCATTAGTATACACAATGAATAGCTTGCTCTAATCTGGATTCTATAAAATAGGTGAAGACGTCAGGGCTTCCTTCAGTTTTTTAAAAGCTTCATGTGCCTTATTTCCTGGTTCATAAGTAACATCCTTCTTCAAGAACTGGGTTAGTGGCTGTGTAATTTTTGAGAAATTCTTGATGAATCTTCTATAGTAACCCACATGGCCTAAAAATGATCTCAACTTACTTCTATTCATAGGAAATGATAACTCTTTGATTTTTGAAACTTTATCAGGATCAATACCAATACCATCTCTGGATACCACATGCCCTAACAAAACACCTTTAGAACATCCAAAGACACACTTTGTAGGGTTTAGTGAGGCTTGTGCTTCATCTAACCTTTGAAATGTTGTCTCCATTTGGTGTAGGTGGTCCATCTTGCTCCCATAGATGTAAAAATCATCCATAAATACTCTGATGAAGTTCCCAGTGTAGGGTTCAAACACCCTATTCATCAAACATTGGAACATTGTTGGAGCATTACATAATCCAAAAGGCATAAATCTATAAGCAAACGTTCCCCAAGGAGTGGTGAAAGTGGTCTTCAGCTGATCTTTCTCTACTATACGAACTTGGTTGTATCCGCTATATCTATCAGCAAAACTATAGCACTCCTGACCATCTACTCCATCCAAGATCTGATCTGAGAATGGAAGAGGGTAATGATCCTTCTTTTTTGCCTTATTGAGCTTCCTATAATCAACACAAATGCGTAACTTCCCATTTTTTTTTATTGAGATCACAATGGGAGAAACCCATTCTGAATTCTCCACAGTAAATATGAATCCTGCATCAAGCAACTTATCTATTTCTTCTTTTACAGTCTTGGAAAAATTAGGATTCATTCTATATGGCATTTGCTTTATGGGCTTAGCACCATCTACCAGCTCAATAGAATGTTCTACACAACTTACTTGATGGAGTTCCTTGTAATCAAAAGTGAATAGGTGTATGTACCTTCGAAAGAGCTGGAGGTAACATTCCTTCTCACTCTCCATCACAGCATCACCAATCTTTATTTGTTGGAGACGATCATCAATTTCTTCTTCAGATAATTTTATGGGTTCATGAGTCGGTGTGACTGGAAGGATATCCATGACCGAAACATCAACCTCACTTTCTTCATCTTTTGTGTCCACTTCACTGGTACTAGAGTAATCAGAGGATGTCCAATCATCAGTTTCATCACTTGAATCCATAGGTTCTACCTTATGATGCCAAGGGATCACGTTTATCTTCACCCTCTCTCTACCACGTCCAAGTGTCATGAAGCCTTCATTCCAGTAGTTTCTTGCATGAACTCTCCTTAGCCATGGTCTTCCCAAAACATTGGGTATGTAACAGTACCATTTTTCATCACCTGAAAGTCTACCACACATACAACACCCATAACATATATTGCCACATTTGAAACTACACCTTCTGGTTTATTTTTTCCCTTATTTAATGACCTTAACATAAGTGTTGAGGGGCGATCAATTTTTAAACCCAACATATTCATTACAGACTCGATCATTACATTAACTGCATCACCTCCATCTACTAAGACATCATGAATTTAAATACCATTACATAATACCTCAGCTTATGGAGCATAGGGATCTGCCTCTGCCTCCAAAACAGGGACCTCAACCTCCTTCCTTCGTCGAGCATTGAGTCCACTTCGCAGTTTCCACCTCTTCTCAAAAGATATCTAGCCAAGAGTTGACCATATGTAATATTTGCAGGCCTTTTGGATAGATCTTCTAAGATGGAGTATGGTCCTTGTCCCTATGAAATCAGAAAATCCTGCACACCCAACTTTCTTCTCCTACGTTTCTTACTAGTTTCTCCTTTCATCTTCTTAGGATCATTTCCATCTTAATTATCTTTTTATTTCCTTATTTTTGTTACAAACACATCTACTTCATTATTTATGCTCTTATCTACTACATCAAAAGAATTCACAGGTGTTTTTCCTTTATCATTATCTCTTGTACCAGATGTAGAAGCTCTATCTGGACAATTATACTTATAATGACCCTTTTTATAACAACCATAACATACAACTTCAGAAATATTTCTTTTTGGACCTCTATCTCCTCCCTGAGAACTAAATTCTTTTCCTTGAAGAAGATTAATAGTTAACTGACCTGTCTTCTTGAGCAGATCTTCATACTTAGTAGATGTACTAGGAGAAATATTTGTGCTCACCAAGAGTGGTTGTGGATTCTAGACCAAAGGTGCTGGTGTAGGCTCTACTTTAGCAACAATTTCTTTGGGCTCCTCTTCCATGCTTTCTTCTTGCCTTCTTGCAATCTCCTTTGCTTGTTCAATGGTAGCTGGGTGGTCATACTTCACTCATTGTCTGATCTCTGGCTTCATCCCAAGAATGAAGTTCTTATAGAGGAGATTATCCACACCATTCATCAACCCATCCGCTAGTCCTTCCTTCCGTATATAGGCATCGAGCTTCCTCCTTAGCTCTAGAACACAAGCATGATAATCCCTTATCTTCTCCTTCTCTCCTTAGGATAGCTTTGTGGTATCGATCATGAGATCTGCATATTTCTGTTGTTCACCAAATTCTTCAAGAAAACTTTTAGTTAATAAATCCTATGAGTTTTTCACATTATCACCTAGTGTTTCAAACCACCTAAGTGCTGAACCATCCAAAAAGGTAGGAAAAAATTTAGTCCATTGTTCCCTTCTTATAAGGCCATTACAAATACAAGATCGTTTAAACTCTTGAATGAAAGAGGAAGCATCTTCATTAGATTGGGCTAAAAAAACAGGAATCTTCCCCATTTCCAAAAGTAACCACAGTGAAATACCAACTCACAAGTACAATCAACAAGACTTATGTGCACAAATAATTGGAATCACTATAATAGAAAATAGAAATGACCACGGTAAACTATGGTAAAACTTGACTTACTACGGTAAAAACTGACTTTACTGTGGTAAACACTATTCATAGTAAAAAGTGAAGTTACTTTGCTAAATACTATTCATGGTAAAAAGTCACTTTACTACAGTAAATGATATTCACAGCAAAAAGTGACTCTACCATGGTAACTACTATGCATAGTAAAAACAAGGTTACCCTCCAAATGTTTTCTGACTAAGTGGGAATATCTCTCCAAAAAATCCACCAACGAGGAATGGTCCCGGCAACGGAACCAAAATGTCATCACCAATCCGGCACTATGATAATTCTTCACCGGGAACTCCTCGTGCTATGATTATTTACTAATGCACAACTTTTAGTTTGGTGGATGAAATCTAGAAACACAACAACAAACATAACATAAGAATACCATAGACTATGATAAGAAGGAATGATGATAAATCTGAAATATCAGTGTAAATTATAATATCAACATGAAATTGTTACAATCTCACCCATGAGGTACTTCAAGTGTTACTGACTTCACTTGCCTTCCAATAATAACTATGGGAGAAACTTCACAATTACACCTCTTAATGGCTTCTTTAACACACCTTCAAAATGATGGCTTCCTTTACACACTTACTCATACAATATTTCTCACTACTTCCTTCTATGCTAAATGAGGGGGGTGACCTATTTATTTATAGAACTTCTAAGCTTATCCATCTTATCTCTAAGATAGGATAAGAAATCCACTTTGACGAATCATATTCCATACCTTATCTCTTATCTATACATGTAAGCTTATCTTTTAAGATAAGATAAACCTTATCATTTTACATGGGTTCCACATTTTTAGACTTTTTACAAATAAAATACACAAAATATTTATGACCTCACTCCTTGTCCTTATTACCAATATAATATTTCTAATTCCTAATCATGTAGACCCTACTTCTCTACTTACCCCAACTTTGACATTTTAACATTATCGGACCACTTACGACAAATATTTACTTTTTACCACAACATTCCTATTGTACTTTTAACTATTACCTTACTATACATTATTGGCGGCGTCGTACTGGCAGCGCCATTATCTTCTATCGGACGCTACTACTAATTATACTTAACAATATCCTATTCCTAATACATACATTAATGAAATAGAAATTATAGAGAAAAATTTTAGTGTCAACAGTACAAGTGGTGCATACCTCAAATTTGGGGATTAATCTAAGAAATGCTTCAAATGCCTGCCATTAATAGGTAGTTCAAGTAATTCCCCATCTAAATCTTTGAGAAAAAAGGTATTCTCACCAATTTTGATATCAATGGAGTAAGGGGCCATCCATAATGCATCAAGTTTTCCATGTTTTCCCTTATCTTCACTTCTGTTGTTCCATAACAAAACCAGATCTCCAATATTGAAGGCCCTAGGATTGAGCTTCTTTTCAAACAATCTTTTCAACTTCTCTCTAAATCTGATATGCCTCTTGTGGGATGCTCTTTTCTCTTCATCTAGCTCCACAATCTGATTAATCCTTGCTTCATATGGATTGAGCTCTTGATCTTTCAACCATTAAACAAACTGAAATGAAGATAATTACAGATGTAAGGGTAGCAAAGCCTGAGCTCCATATACCAATTCAAATGGGCTCATACTCATAGCTCTTTTAGGAGTTATCCTATTAGCCCAAACTACAAATTTCAGTTATTCACCCCACTTTCTCTTGTCCAACTCCAAGGTTCTTCTAATGATCTTCAACAAATTCTTATTGTTGGACTCAACTAGTCCATTTCCTTGGGGATTATAGTTTGAAGAATAAGTCAGATTGGTTCCATACTCCTTGCACATTTCCATCAAAGGTTTAGCTCTGAACCACATGGCATTATCAACAACAATCTTGACTGGCACACCAAATCTGCATATGATATTATTCAATAGGAAGTCCATAACAACTTGGTGTGTTGCTTTCTTGGTGGGGATTGCCTCTACCCTCTTGGTAAAATAATCAGTGGCTACAAGAATCCACTTATAGCCAGCACTAGAAGGATCTAAAATCTCACCAATGAATTCCATTCCCCACTGTTTGAAAGGAGCTTCAATTGATACAGGTTGCAAAGGAAGGGAGCCTGAAACTTTCATTCTTCCAAAGAAACACTGGCAGATTTCACATTTTCTAATCAACATGGTTGCATCTTTGAAGAGAGTAGGCCACTAATAACCAACTCTCAAAACTTTGTGTGTTGTAACCCTTCTAGCAAATTTTCCTCCACAAACTCCCCCATAGAAATCAGCAATCACTTTGGTAGCTTCATCTTTAGTTACACATTTCAAGAGGACACCTTTAAGATCCTTCCAAGCTAGCCCAAAGTCAGTGATGATGTATTTTTGAGAAGCCAGCTTGAGGGGTATTTTCTAATTTTTATTTAAATGATCAAGATAACATAGGTGTCTGAGGTAAAATATTATATTCTTATACCATTTAGAACTTACCAATTTTCCAAGAACATTTTCCCTTTCTTCCTTTACCATTCACTTCCATAGTCTACAAGTTGCTCTCAACCATGAGCTTAGTAAGACCTAAACCTCTTACCAACTTTGTGGTTTGGATGTCCATATCATACTCCTGCAGTTTGTTCACCCATCTACATCTTTTACTTGAGATCTCCATCTCTGATAAAATGGCTTTTATCATACCTGCATCATAAATTCACAATATTTCACGAAAAAATATTGCAAAAGGAACTTGGAGCAAGAAAATTTTGGTACATGTAATACAATCTAATTATTTTTAAGTTTTTTATAAACTACATAGCTAATATTTATGTTCCCTTGTCTCGCAAGTGTGAATGGCAACATATAGGCTCCACACATGTCCATAGTTTATTGTGGCTTGAAAATTCCCCTAAAGTTGATGCGATAAACTGGGTGGATACAACAACTATTCAGGAAACTAATCAATACTTTGATAAGTTTGTGTCTACCTAGAAACCCCGCCCAGCTTGTAACCGGTTGGATTTTGTTCACTAGTCACTATTAGATTACCCTGGTTTTCTATGTACAACAAAAATTCAGCACAACACAAAATTTTCAAACCAAACATGTTTGCTTAGAAAGAGATCACAATTGCAGTGCAGGTACAAGGTTCCTTGGGCCACACAACCTACATCTTTTTTCATTAAAAGTGATGGGAAAATTAAGTACCTCCCTTCTAGAAATGATGATAGATTCAACATCCACAACCAAACTAGGATATCCATATGGAGAACAAATGTTTATTTCTACCCAGTTCTTTCCCGCCATGTAGTTCTTAAGTATATTGCAAAATATGTTTCAAAAGAAGGGAAATGTTCAGAAACCTATCACCAAATGTTATCAAAATTTTCAAGAGATATTGACACTGCTTCTCTAACACATATTGCAATCCATAAAATTCTTACATAAATCATTGTTGAACATGACATAAGTGCACAAGAAACATGCCACATGCTCCAAAAATTTCCATCTATTATATGCAATTGTTCATTTGTTTCATTAAATGTTGGCAAAAAACATTTGACACATTTCATTGAAAATAACAGCCATGTGCAAGAAAGAACCATTTTCTTGGATGCATATAGAGCACACCCTACAAGCATGGAACACCTACCTCTTATTCAAGTTACGTAAGATTGGAGCTACAACAAGAGAAGTAAAGGTGATAAATGGAAATTGTGATCAACACAAGCAATTGTTCAGGTCCACCCAAGATTTCTAGATGTTCCAGCTCAAGAATCAACGTCATATGACCTTTTCTATTGCTCACAACTCTTTTCATACAATCCTTTCAGAAATATTGTCTCTGAATTTGGCTCAACCCCACATGACATCAATTTCACTTGAGACTTGTTCAAGCACAACTACATACCATGGCACATTTTATGCACTACCGCAAACACAAGACACACTACATATGTTATTTTTAACTCTAAATTCAAATGCACTATTCAATAGAAAACATTGTATAAATGGTAAGTTTTGGCACAACTTCATCTAGAAAACAATATGGATCTTGATAGTATTGAAATGTTAGGGAAATGAGAATTTGACATACATAATAATTGGAACATGCATGATGTTCCACCTCATTTGCAGATAACTAGTCCATCATTCATCGAGAGAAAAACAACAAACACAATTAACACCAACATGCAGGGCACACCACCATCTTCCACATTTCATTTGTCTTAAGAACAAAAACTAGCACTTGATACCATACTACACCATTCAAAGAAAATCCCATCTACCTGCACTAAAATTAATAATTCAAGGAACAACTAGCATAGGAAAATCATATCTAATAAATGAAATCACGACTTCGCACAACATCATCAACCACGTTTCCCTCACCTCTCCTTCTACTTTCCCCTAATGGTGTTTCAGCATTCAACATCTCCGCATCCACAATACATGTAGGCCTCCTTGTTCCAATCAAAGAACTAAAAACCCTTAAAGGTCGTGCATTATCATCTATTCAAGAGTCACTAAAACAAATAGAATATATTCTTATTGATGAAATGAGTTTCAACGGACCAAATTTTCTAAGAAAAATTGACTACAAGCTTCGCGAGGCTTTCCCACATTCTAAAACAACTTAATTTGGGAACATGTCTATCATCCTCCTCAACAACCTTGGATAACTACCACCAATTATGAACATTCCTCTTTATGTAAGCAATTCATATGGAGTTATCCTTTGGAAGGGATTCCACACTTCCATTACCTTACAAATAATATTTCGGCAACAAGGAACCACCACTGCACAAGTTTTATTTTAGCAATTACTGCTTCTCATGCGAGATTTAACTCCTCTTATTGAGAGCTGTTAACTCCTAATGTCTCACATCGAATCACACCTAATTCAGCAGGAGCTCAATATTTTTAAGAATGCACCACAATTGTTTGCAAAAGATGAACTGGTGGACTCCCAAAACCTTCAAAGGTTGAAAGCATTGAATGTTTCAATCACCCAATCCATTTCTCAAGGTAACAGATGAACTGCAACAGGAGATCATGATGATGATCAGTCGCAACACAAAGTTCTTCTATGCAAACAACAAAAAATCATTCTTATTGCAAATTTATGGGTTCATGCGGGCCTTGTAAATGGTGCTACAAGAACAATCACCAACATTGTTTATGACACATTAATGACACCACCAACATTACCTTTATTTTTTGTTTTCAAATTTGATAGATACAATGGCCCGTGTTGGTATCCCTCCAACCTGTTACATATTCCAATACCCCTTATTTCAAGAGGGAATCGAAGAAAATTTCCAATTAAACTGGCTTGGGGATTAACTATCCACAAGTCCCAAGGACTTACTTTTCATAGAGCAACTGTCAACATTGGAAACATTGAAAGACAAGGTATGACATTCACATATTTCTCCAGAGTTCCCTCACTTGACAATCTGCGCATTTCGCCTCCTTTTTCATTTGAGAGGTACTTAAAAATGGTGAACACATCTACACTTGGAACAAGAAGAAAGGAGGAGTCAAGACTAATTTCACTTAACCAAAACAATCCATCATAAATACTAGTCTCTATTTTGATAGCACCTCCACTACTAATTTACACAAAACTACTTGTATCCAAAGCGGGAGTGTTGTTCAAGGGGTAGCAAATGTATTCATGTTTAGTGCAAATAAACTATTCCACAAAAGGCTACCACTCATAATATAAAATTTACAAATGCAAATGTATGAATTTGTAATATTCCCACTCTTCCACTATCAATCACACTTGTTATCAACCTGATATCAACATTACATTTAAGGCTTTTTCAACAAAAAACCAATCTTTAACCGATGCAAGCACCGCCTCAAACAGGTTGCAATACTAACGCAATTTCTCCCCAAATAATTAAAAACCATATCAACTACGAAATTAATTAATGTATCACTCTAAATCAAATAACTTATACCATTCGGCCATCACATTGCACTCGATTGCTAGTTACTATAACTCCTAACGACGTTTGTTTAGAATCTTGGAAGAAAGGGGGAAAAAAGTTTGGAACAGGAATGAATATTATTAGAGTATAATTTCGAACGCGTTTCCAAACAAATATTTATTTTATGAATGTCATATAGGTCACAAGTAACCTATATTTCAAAACACAAATTACAATATATATCCAGACTCTCCAAGTGACTGAAGCAACAGCTACCCCCAAAAAAATGAAAACAGAACTACACATATTCCTAACCCTGATTCTTGTGAAGCTAAAATTACAAGTTACAAGCGTAAACTATTCAAGGTTTGAGAGTTTTTGTGAAGAAGCGAGTTGTTCCAGTTTCTTCGCCATGCTGCTCAACGTAGAGCTATAAAACGCCAGAATGTCCTGTTCGGAATGGCCAGGAAGTAATTCCCGCAGCTGGAAATTCCATTTTATGAGACAGTCGCCCTTTTCCTCTTCTCCTCCTTCCACAACTTGAAAAGTGGCCTGGTAGTTCTCAAAGCCGTCAATATTGGTGTCCGTGACGGCATAAGTGTAAGAGTGGTTGGCGGCATCCAAGGCTATGAGTTTATCCGTGGCCCACGACTCCTTCCCATCAGATGGGGATGGGCCTGTACAGTAGCGTATGCAGCCGATTCCAAACTCTGGTGCGCCTTCCATTCTTTCGCAGGATTTAAGGCCTGGAAACCACTTCTGGAATCCATAATAGTCGCTCACGATCTCCCACACGCTTTCCAGCGGAGCCGCAACAGGCATTTGAACGGAACCTTGCCATTTGGATGTCTCCATTTTGTTACTACACCAAAAACAGAAGAAAGCTCAACTGTTTTTTTGCAGAAGCTTGAACAGATGTAAGGGTTGGAGCAGATAAATATTCGTGGAGGCCAAGGCCAGGGTATCGGCAAGGATGAGATACCCATATGGGACTTTTGTCTTCTACATACTTTAAAAGACGAGGACTGGGCGGCGGAGGTTAGGGAATTGGTAATTTAGCATGGCGAGTGTTTGTCTTTTTCTTATGGGCTACTCTTAACCAGTATTTAGTGACAGGTGGCCTGAAACAAGCATTTATGCAACAAAATACTCTTTAATTTGTGGAGTAGGTAGATAAGTAGTAGGATTTCTTCATACCAACGCATTTGTTAAAGTTAATTTTTAGTTTTATATAATACTAGCAATCGTACGTGAAGTGTACGATGGAAATGTCACAGGGGATGGAGTGAAAATACAATAAAATTAGGAAGTGAAATATACGGAAAAGATGCAGCGAGATCAAGAAGGGGTCCGATGGAGAGGGAGGATGCTATGTTTCATTGTCTGGTCTTTATCTTGCGTGTATTATTCAAGACAATGCAATATGTATTTGAAGAGGACAAATTTGCATATTTATTTGATCAATATATTTATATATAAATTTAATACGATGCAGTTGTCGCCAAGGCAATGTGGACATCTGAAAATGACATGCGTAGTGAAAAGGCAAAATGAATATCGTTATGTCAACTACACATGTTATCTTAAAATGTCAATGGCGGGCGATCGAATAGTTGAAGCGTTTAGGTGGTACATGTTTTATTCTAAAGTAATTTGGGCCTCATTCAAACCTTGTTGCATGAAGATTGTAGTAAGTGTGATCCGTGTTGTGAAGCTAAACCATAGGTTTGTTCCATAACAAAGGTCGGCATAGAGTGGAACGTCCTTTACAGGAGGCAGTTGGCCAAGGTCACCAATGAGAATGATGGATCTGTTATCAATTTGAAGTGAGGGAAGACCTCGCAAAGGCGAAAGTCAATTTTGGCAAGGATTTTGGGGCCTACGAAGCTCATTTCGTCAATGAGAATGTAATGAACATGTTGCAGGGACTGTTGAAGAGAGGAAAGGGACAAGCCTTCGAGCGGTTCGATTTCCTTTACATGAATGCGAAGTGTGGCTGCAGCATGTATATTTGATGCAAAAATGTCGAATGTTGCAACTCCTATAGGAGCAAGAACCATGAGGGGAGGTGGTTGTTCGATGTATGCTGAGGACAATGCGGAGCAGATATTGTTTCATATAAGATTTGCTTGTGCCTGCAGTACCTTGGATAATCAATTTTAGAGGGGTTGAAACCATTCCTTGCTTGTAATGATTGAGTATTGTATCAAAAAATCCCTACAATATAAAAACATCATAATAATAATAATAAATTCATTAGCATTTAAAATAATGAAAGAGTAATTTTAGTTTATAAACCACATTAATACTTCTCGTTCAAATATACCTACCGTCAACCAAAGTACATACTAGCAAAAAGCTAACAAACAGTACCTAAAGTATGATATTTACATAAGGTATTTTCGAAGCCCAAAAAAAACATATACAATGCTAAATATCATTTCTTTTTCTCAAAAAAATCGTGTGCCCATTGGGGATTTTTTTTGGAGCTCCTTTTTTAAAAAGTACTCTTTCTATATTTTAAATGCTAATCAATCGATTATTGTTATGATGTTTATGTATTGTAGTGATTTTTACTGAGGCTGATTTCTAAGAGGTCTAGATTGTTTGACGGGTGTTTCAAAAGTTGTTTTATCAGTTTATTGAAATTGTTGTTTCAGTTACAAATTTTTATATAGCATTTTAATTTGAAATTAATTTTGGATATGTGTTGTTTCATATTTATGGCGATATAGTCAAATACACAAAATCTTTGTACAGTCTAGTTCCACCGCCCACTAATTGAGAGGGCATGAAGTAATTATTCTCACAAAAAAAGGGAAAATAGCATGTAAGTCATATGCTTCCCAATAGAGCCAATGATAAGCTAAAATACAAGACAAACAGACAAAATAGAGAGCGTGAATAGAGTAATGGCTGCACAAGGTGTGTTTATTCCACTGAATTAAAAAACCATAGGAATCCGAGGGAAATATCTTTATGCCCAACAGGATGATGCTAAAAATGTGTTTGAATGAAGGGGATTTAGTTCAATTGAAAAATTCCATTCTTCAGAAAGGGAAATATGTGAAATTACAGCCACACGCATTGGATTTCCTGGACATATCCAATCCAAAAGCTTCGTTGGAGACCACTTTAAAGAATTTATATTGTTGCTTGACGATAGGCGATATAATTATGCTATCTTATAACAAGAAGAAATATTACATCAATATAGTCGAGACAAAGTCGGCTTCTGCAATTAGTATCATTGAGACAGACTTTGAAGTAGACTTTGCCTCTCCTATTGATTACAAGGAACCAGAAAAAGAGGTTCAAGATGAACCGGAGGAGGAAACAAAAGCTAAGTTCATCCCTTCACTGGAGTTGGAAATTGCTTGGATGGAAGACCAACTTCATTTTCTGTAATTTCTGATGTTGCAAAGAAGAAATCAGTGGGTTTTACATCTTCCTCAAGTGTCCCCGACTATCATTCTCGTCGGCCAGGAAAAATTGTATTTGGTTCAAGTGCAGATAATAATCGAGTGGGTGCGGTTAAGGCATTCGGGCAGGAAATCAAACAGGAATTACAAACAGTCCACAGTCGCCGTTGATTTTCAACGCATAGCCAAAAACAAATCTGCGATGTCAGAATCAAGAGGTTGCACTCCACTATGTAACGCCTCCTGACGTAAATATCTTATAAATTATGGGACCATTTCCTTTATTTTAAAAAACAAAACAAAAAATTAAAAATCTACTTGTAGTACTTCATAGAAATTATTGGTGTGGCTATGTAATCTGTTACCCACAAGAAGTATTTATTGTTTCTTATATGTTATGTTGCGTTACTTTTTTGATGAGATTTAACTTTGAAAATCTCTACGTTATATGGTTTGATTCGTTTTGTAATCGGGACTCTTAACTTTGAATGCATTAATTTGGTATTAGAGTAACAATTTTATGTTTTGTAGAGGAGCTTGATATCTAGTATCATCATATTAGCATTAGATCGGGATATTAGAGTCATATGTTATATATGTGATTTTCAATTTCTTTTCTTTCCCACAAGACACGGGAAGTATCTTCTAGTATGTGGGTAGTGTCACCAAAATGAGCCTAATGCTTTGTTTTTGGAAAACTACTCATAATTTCAAAATTTGAAGGCTCTTAACGGTGTTATACATGCATTTTTGGGGCACCCTTATGGTTAAAACTCTTCAATGTTACTTACCTTGTTTTGCATGCATGCCAAATCTAAAAGAACATAGAATATTTAAATGAATTTTGCACTTTACACATTCATATGACGTTCATTTCCTTGGTTTCTCATTGAGATAAGGCCATCAAGTTTAATTGATCAAAATAGGTGCGCGTGTCCCTCAGTTCCATCTCCATACTTTCAAACATGATTACTGTTATCCAAGATTCACCCCTCGAGGTAATTTTGATAACATGCATCAAATTCTTCATTCCCGAGCAAGTAGATTGATTTAATGCCTAAAATCAAGTTTTGGGGGTCCCCTTGGTTTCTCTCTAACTTCCCCGTTCAAGGAAAAAGTCCAATAAGTTTTTAAATATATATATATATATATGAAAAAAATTCTAGAAATTGAAGTCGCAGGCTTGTTTTAATGCATTGCGGGTCTGGAGGTTGCGGATCGTACCAAGGTTCGTCGTACCTGGTTTGCAGCTGATATACAAAGGAACCGAGCTAAATCGGCTTTTTGTGTCCCAGAACCACACAAGTTCAACAGGGACACGTGGGGGGCGCGCATTTCCGAAATCGCCGCTAGGTAAAGAAAATCAGAAAAAGTGGAACTTTTTGTCCCAGGCGAGTCCGCGGGACAGTTTGGAATGCAAGTATGCATAGAGACGCGAAAAGTCAATTTTCTCAGAAGTCAGTGCATTGCGGGTGACATGGAGAAATGTGTTCGAGGCAGTCGGGACAAAAGTACGCGCAGGACGCGCAAAGGCGAAAAAGCCGCAAAAGGAACCATACGTTGCGGCGAATGCGGAGGTCAATGGCCCTCACGGCCCGGTCAATGGCAGACGCGCGGGACAAGGAACCCGAATTGGGTGATGCAGATATTTTTCTTCATGACAACTAGGACACGCGGACCCGATTTTTCCGAAATAGCCACAATGAAAAGAAAAGTCAATGTTTGACCTCCCGAACTTCAAACACCCATAACTTTTGACTCCGAGCTCCGATTTTCATAAAATTAGACTTTCTTGAATGAGCGCGACATCCTATGCATCACAAAAACTAGATTTCTTAATTTTGATAGGGGTAGATATATTAAAATAAAAGAAACATATTCATCTCCAGTCAATTAATGCTCATTCCCATCAAATGATAGAAAAATGCCTGGCAGACCCAAAATAGCTGCCCGCACTCAAAAGGTCATAATTTTTGCATTTCTCAACAGAAATCGTATGAAATTGGTACCATTGGAATTGTGGCTCTGAGCCCAGCGCATAGCAATCAAGAAATTTGGGATTTGATGAGAAATCGATAAATATTTTTTATACAACGTGGGCCAGGGCTCATGTTAGTGTTTTATTTGGTACTTGGGAGTGCAATTAAGAGGCATGGTCATCATTATTTTTCTACTGCAACACCTGGGAAAGTATGGGCAGCCTTTTGCAGGTAACATACAAATCATTTTACTCCATTTAATGCCTCCTACAAGTGGTTGAAGGACAGATTTCAGGATTTCCATTTTCCCCTTCTCTCTCTCTCTTCTCTTTTTCTATAAATTGGAGTGTTAGGCTCATTGTAAAGGAGAGGTAGTTTTTTTGTAGCAAAGCTCTGTCAAAATTGATTTGTGAAGCCAATGTGTTGTAGGCCCTTGTAGTGGACTCCTTGCATGGTGATCCAGGCCCTTATCTTGTAATAGATTGAATTGTGCATATCATGAAGCAATAAAATACAAGTTTGTGGATGCATCTTCCCCTGTTGTGTTTGATTGCACTCTTCTTGCCCTTTCAACCTTCATTACAAGAATATTGTGTCTATTTTTATGCTCTAGCAAGGACTCACTATTATTGTACATGTATGAAATATTGTTGTGAATGCATTTACCAGATTATGGAGAACTATTATCATCCCTTCTAGGATGCATTTCACTTCTATTTTTCACCATTGGAAGACTACTCTCACACCCCTTCTTTTCTAGTGTATCACTGTTGTAGTGTAGGCTTTCATTTTATGCATTCTTTCTTCTTGATCCCTTGGAAAATTTAGATTAGGAAAGATAATCTTGTCTGTATTAGAGTAGATTGTGGCAAGTAGTTTAGGAGCAAGAACCATATTTCTCTAGAGGTCTATCTCAAGTAGCAAGTCCCACAACTTGGAGATAGTACCCATGTTATCCAATCACACCGTGAGCTCAAGTATATGCACTTGTGTAAACATAAGGGTGTTGTGATTCGGTGATAACAATTACTTTTTTTCAGTGTCTCATATGGATCTTCAACATGCATAACTCATCAGCATTCCCTCATTATGTAGCCTACCAAAATCATCATATTCTTAATTGTTTTCAATTCTTATGGTGTATGGTTTTCAAATGCCAAGCATCATCTCTTTGTTCTTCCACACACATAAGTTTTCCCTCAGTGTTTTATACCATTCTAAATCACCACATGATTATGTGTGGCATAGAAGGGACACATGGTAGCCATCAATGAACAACATCCTCTCAAGCCTAAGTCTTTCCTCCCAAAACATACTAGTCATCGATGGATGATGTATGGCAATTGGATGGGTGGTGGCAATCAATGTTGTGTATAATAAAAAAATTAGACCCTACCTCTTCACCCTACTAAAGATAAAGTCGGCAACAAAGGACATGTGGAAGAAGTGACACATGGCATGTATCAACGAACTTTGAGATTCCCTACAGTTCCTTTGTCACTATCTTAAAATTTATGGTTCTGCTTAGTGTGAATATGAGCTTGAGGAAGTCAACTAAGACAAAATAACGCTTAGAGACCTAGTTTTTCTTTCATAACATTTGACATAATGCTCCAATAAATTAATGGATAGTACCATTAGAAAGGTCTTCAACAAAGATACACTCTAAGCCTAGCTTTAGGAGAAATGGGAAAGGGATCCATGATATTTTTGTTGTATAGGGTTGGGGTGTCTTCTTTGTTGGCATGTGCGTGCTTGTTTTGTCATTAATGGAAAAAAGTGATGTAAGGAGTACAAGAGGAAGCTTTTAATAATGAAGACATGGAAATACAAGGTGTAACATGAGTTGATGATGTCATGATTGATATCACTGGGTAAGGCATGGTTTCTTGAGTAGTTAGTGACCTATAGAAGCATGGTGGTGATATGATAGGGTGTCATGATGATCTCCTAGATGAATGAGTAGGTATGTGATGATATGGTGTAGTCAGTAGGGTTTGCACACGTGTACATGAGTGCAAATAGTGCAGGTTGCTTGGTGTAGATGGCCTAATTAGGAGGCCTAATAAGCATTTTGGCTTGAAAGGATGGAATGAAGGAATGAGGCAGATGGATGAGCATGGTCAACGCATGGAGAGCATGAGGAGAGTGTGTTGAGACACTCATGTGAGTCTCAGAGTGCAGGGATAGGTTTGAGTATGGTTTGCAGGTGATCATCTAAACCTAGTCTAGGTGATTGGAGGCCAAATGGAGCATGAGAGTGAGTTGTAGAGCTATGTGAGCCTATAAGGGAATGCAAAGGTGTGAGACATGTTTTATCAAGTGTATTAGGGAATTTTTAAGACTTTTCATGCCGAGGTATGAAGTTCTCCTCCTTTCTATTTATCCAAACATGTTTATTTCCTATTACCTAGTTGGGAAATACCTAGTGGGAAAGTCCTATTGTAGATTTGTGACATAAGTGGAATAGGTTCCTTGATAACTATACCTCTCGACACACTTTACATATATTTATATAATATAGGTATGTTAGTATAGTTAGTTTTCCACACACATTGAACAATACAAATAATGGTTAAACTAAATTTAATACTCATACAATGATTTTGTTGCATCTCATGCTACTTAGATATCTAATATGGACTATGAAAAATGGAATGCCACCACTACATCTGGTTTGATAGTAAACATTGATTTTATATAATTCAAAATGAAAAAAAAAAGTGTAAATCATTCAAGAAAACTTTCCATCAAAAAGAGAAAATAAAGTTCAAAGTAAATTGCATATTTATGTACAAATATTATTTAATAGCCGCAAAGAAGCAAGTCCAAAGTATTTTTGTTATATACATAAAAAAACAAACAACACCACAAGATTTGTATACACAAAAAACTAAAAATTTGGTTTGGACATTATTACATGGAAATTAGCTTCAGAGTCTCAGAGTGTAGGTACAATTTTGAGTATAGTTTGTTGGTACATGTTTGATTATGGTTTACATATGATTATCTAAACCTAGTCTAGGTGATTGGAGGCCAAATGGAGCATGAGAGTGAGTTACATAGCTATGTGATCCCATGAGGGTGTGCAGAGGTGTGAGACGTGTTTTCTCAAGTGTGTTAGGGCCTTTTGAAGAATTTTCATGCTGAGATATGAGGTTCTCCTACTTTGTGTTGGTCCAAACATACTTGTTTCCTATGACCTAGTTGGGCAATTCCTAATGGTTGAAGAGATTCTTGTGGTGTGTGATTGACTGAAATTGTGTCCCTTGATCTAAGATGCCCTAGTGTTATTCACACAAATAATAGTGGGCTAATTTGACTACTTCGTCCCAATGCAAGAATATGTGATACGGATTCAAAATAGCCTTCCCATCCAGGGAATAATGTAGGCCAAAATGCAGTCCCTTGTGTTGTTCTTGTGTATGTGGTAGATATTAGCCCAATTGCCCCTTAGAATAGTTAGTAGGGTGTGTATATATATGAGTTATTTGTTTGAAATTTGGTGCATAGTGACACCAAAATCTGACCTAGGTCATTCAAAGGAGACAAGAAAAAACCCAAAGCCAAAGTAAACCGAAAAAACTAAAAAAAACTAAAGAGGATAGAAGCACCCAGAAGGACATTAGTACATGGAGTGTTATTGTCCTGTTTTTGCGGTATTGTCCTAATGCAAGCAAATAAAAACAAAACAAAAGAAAAAAATAGAGATCTGTGTGACTCGACCAAAGAGATGAAAATGCCATATTAAAAATGCAAACAGAGCAAAAGAAAGCGACAAAAAGACCAAAGAAGTGTCACCAATGCCTAGTTTCCATACGTAAAAATCATATATATATATATATATATATATATATATATATATATATATATATATATATATATATATAAGAAGCATAATATAATAGTAATAAGCGTTTTTCCTATAATTAAAATGTTTCTTCAAATTTCTCAAATACTCACCATTTTAAAACTATAATATATCTTTAATTTTTTTCTATAATTACCATTTTTTATTTTTCCAAATATTCACCCATTACACACCCCATTTTATAAATATAAACATTTTTAAACTGCTTGGTGTAGAATGTATTTCTCCTTTTTAAGTTATGAAACTAAATTACAGTTACTTTTTTATATGATTCAAATCATCCATATTAGAAATAAGCGATGGCATCTTTTGGCAGACTTACAAGTGGCACATAATCTGTCAAATGAAGTATCATTAATTAAAACAATTTATACTTTTCTAAGTAGTTCCTCATTTATTCTTTTATTTTATTATTATTATTATTATTATTAAAGATGCGGGCAGTTAAATAAATATTAGTCCATCTATTTGAAAAATAACATGTTACGAACAGATGATAAATGTGATTTACAAATAATATTTCAATTATTGAATATTATTGGGGATTCCATAGCCAGTGGATAACAAAAATGTTTTATTTTTATTTTTTTTAAGCAAAACTTGGAAGAATGTTGGTAAAACATCTATATTCCTCTAGTGTCGCAGTTTTATTTAACGCTTTCGAAAATGTTTTATCAATAAAAAAATAATATTTAAACCACCTACATCGTTCAAATACAACTTTTGGATCAAAATAATGTTTTTTCATAAATATTTAATCAATAACAAAATAACACTTTGAACCACCTATCTCATTGGAATATAACTTTAGAATCAAAATAATGTTTTTTTTGGACATGTAAGAAGTTCAACAAGTTATAACTAGCAATCGCATGTGTATAATGCAATGTGAACGCCGAATGATATATGTTATTCTATTTAGAGGTATAGTTATTACTTTTGTAGTTGATGTTGATAAGAGGTGTGATTGATTTTGTAAGTGTAGAAATATAGATGAAGCACATCATTTAAAGGTTTTATCTACATTTAAAACTTGTTACAAATTTGTACATATACATTTCTAAATCTTATATCATGAGTGGTAGCGTTTTATGGGAATTTTTTTGCAAATCTTATATCATAACAAAAGTGCAAGTAATATTCATTTATTTTCTTAAGAGTACTTTCAATCCACATAGTAGTAGGAGACAATGGTATGTTAATGTCAAAGGAAATACAACATTTTTCTTTTAAAGCGGGGAAAAAGAGGGAAACATAGATATGGAATAACTAACATAGTGTTGATAGTTCAAAGTATAGAAAGGAATGGATGAGGGTGTAAAGTTTGAAGGGATGGATGTGGTAGAAATATTTGCGTAAAGAAGGTTACAGAGGAGATGCACTGCCATCTTCTTTCTTTGAACTGAGGATGACATATTTCAATTTGTTGATTCCGCAGTATGTCTCTTTTTTAAGGGAAAGTGTGAAGTAGTATTCGTTACCGATAACATTGCTTGTAATCTCACTATTCGCATCTTTGTCTATAGACAATAGGTGGAGGTTGTTAGCTACAACACCCATGATTGACTCAGTTATCTTATCAAAAGTAGTAATTGATTGAAGTTCCCCTATTAGGTCTGATCAATCCTAAGTGCATATCTATACTCATAGTTATGAAATTGTATGTTGCAACTCGAACAAAACCATGAGCCATTTCCATGCTCTCGCACTTTTTTCATGCATTTTTTGTCACCTTTTTGAAGAGGACATGTTGTGTTAAAAAGATTTTCCATACTGATATTTGTGATTTCTTTGAACTAAGGATGAAATACTTCAATTTGTTGATTTCGTGGTATGTCTCTTTTTTCAGGGAAAGTGTGAATCAGTATTCATTTCCGATGGCATTGCTTGTAATTACACTATCCACATCTTCATCTATAGACAATAGGTGGAGGTCAGTAGTTGCAACACCCATGATTGACTCAAATGTCTCATCAAAAGTAGTAACTAATTGAAGTTCCCTTATTGGGTCCTTTAGATCGATCCTCAATGTATATCTATACTCATAGGTCTAAACTTGTACGTTGCAACTCTAACAAAACCATGAACCATTTCCATGCTCTCGTAATTTTTTATTACATTGTTTGTCACCATTTTGAAGAGGACATGTCATGTAAAACAATCTTTACATGTTATTTTTGATTTCTTCAGTAACCATGACCCATTCATTTCCCTCAGTATTCCCCATTTGTACGACCTACAAAATCGTTGTTACAGAGGTCAAGCTTTTTAGAAGGCCCAAAAATTTGCTTGTGATAAAGGGCATCAGATGGGAGTCGTCATCAGTATCAACCCAACCATGAAGTTGAATAGTTTCTGAAATTGGGGGGTTGACGTAACATTTGGTACTTGAAACAGTGTCAACTGAGGTCCCATCAAAACTGGAGACACGAACAAAGTTCAAGGAAAGGTCCAGAATATGTTGTATATAAAGAATGTCTTCAAATTCTTTGCTTATCTCATCTAAGTGTTGTCCCCACAAAGTGACAATGAAACTGAATCTTGACATGTCCTTTAATTGTAGAGTTCTTCTTTTTGTTTTAGACTAGTCATGCCTATGAATAGTTGAGAATGATGACATCGCAAAAAGAATCCCAATCAAATCAACAGAAGAGCCAACAGTGTTTGCAGGTATGTCATTGATTTTGGTGAAGAGAAAGTGATGATAAGGTAGTGTATCCTCATTTGCTATGAGAGAAGTTATGGTTGAGGACAGTTGTAGGAAAATCTCCAAAGTATTGTTCAAATGGTTGTAACATAGCTTTACATCAGCAATCCTTCCAGTCGAAATTTTATGTATGTAAGATATGTGTTAGCTCAACTCAGCCTAGTTCTTATCCTTGAATTTGATGCAAATATAATCTCAAATCTATAAAGTATAGTAAAGAAATTGTGTGACACAAAGAAGTCCTTCTGCCCACTACATCTTCAACTCAACATATACTAGACAACCAACATTGGTAGGAATGCCTATTTAGATTGAATTTAAAGCCTGAAAATTCAAAAAAACAAAAGAAATAATGAAGAATAGACAAAATTATAAGAAATAGTTTGGCTTGTACGATTTTTCTCTAGATACAATTGAGTGAAAGTGTTCAAACCTTGAATATTCACAATTACAAAAAAATATAGAAAAGTACTGAGGGCTGGATAGAAATGAATATAAATGAGTATTGTATTTTACGAGTTAACATGTTGATGGTTTAACCTAAATAGGACTTACTACTTCAATTATGACAAAACAATCCAATTGCAACCAAAGTGATGAATTCCTTTGGAGGGCCTAGTCTCTTTAAAATTGTGATCTAGAATATCATTCACACTCAATAGAATACTATTACAAGTTCTTCATCCTTGGGAACATAGCGAAGTACATCTAACGACAAGGAAACATGGCCTAAACACAAGTAAAGGGCAAGTGGACGGAAAATATGGCACCATTCTTTCCCTAGATTATTGTAAATAAGTAGATGAGCCCAGTAGTGAACTTGAGTTTTAAAATAAAAATTCATCAGGTGTCACTATGTAGAAGGTTCTCATAACAATTATTTTTGTTAGAAAGAAATAGACTAATCAAGACAATGCATTTGTAGGATAATTCAACACCCAATCTTTTACAAGGAATAAACACTTTTCATATACATAGCTACAAGGAGATTTTGTTACTTGAGATCAGTTACTCACAAGCGGAAAGTTATGTAAACATATTTAATACTTACTAATACAAAAATGCCATGTTAGAAACAATAGTTTAGACAAATGGTAGTCTAGAGATCTAGAACTCAATTACCAAAGAAGAGGTTCTCCTGTGCACAGTTTGATGTTATATGCGATACATTAAGCCAGTGTATCTACAATCCATGAGGCTCAATATATAATGAGGGAAATGTCTTGTACGGAAGGGTATATGATCATCAACAAGATTAGTACCCAAATAAACCTTGAAAGAGATGGTAAAAAAATATTTCTACAAGGATTACTGGTAGGTAATGGGAAGTGAAGGTGAGCATGTTGTTAACAAGTTGTTAGATATTTTCTAAGAATCTAGAAAATGGAGGAATCCTCTTAGATGCAATAGAGAACAAATTAGGCCTTGGGTTCTTATGAAACCCGCCCTTACAAATCAGCACACTACCATCATAATTGTATCTAGTTGTTTTTGAAAGATAAGCCTTGATTTTGAAGAAAACATTGAAAAATATCATGACACTTGTTGAGAACAGTTCTTCATATTTGCTAATGAAGTATTAGGAAACAAAAGTATTATTCAAACACCAAGACCAATAAGTTGGTTACTGCATACGAAATAAAAAGAGAAACTCAGACAATTACATAGAACTATAAAATAAGGTGACTTATGCTCAGTTTATTGTATAGACAAATGTTGCCCATAAAAATATTGATAAGTAAATGGTGCTATTATCGCTGGTATAGGTTTCACACAAGCTTTCTTTTACCATTAGGTTGGGAAACAAAAGTTCTTAATTGTTTTATGATTGTATTTTAAAACTACTGAATATGGCTAGTGAAAAGGAGACATTTCATCAAACACGTCGGGTGCCCTGTTCTAAATATCCCATTCAAGCAGAAGCTGGGACGATGCTGGAAAAGATTCTGGAGTCCGCATGTATCCTTTCCGATTGCATTTTTCATAAAGATGTGAAGGCCTTTCGAACACAACCATTTTTTTCATCTCATGTGATAAATGAATTTCATGAGGTCACATTTGTTTCAGGCATTTATTCAAACAATTCGCATGGCACCACTTTATGTGATGGAGAACATGAGAACTGATAGACAATGGACACCTTCGACGAATAATCTGCCAATGATCCACTATCATGGCTTTGATTGAAAATATGTCTGAAATGTTTGAATTTTATGTGACTTTGATTGAAAATTTGTCTGAAATGTTTTAATTTTATCTCAGGAGTCGTCTCCGTGTCAAAAGGCTCACGGAGGTCTACCTCTTTTTCAGGCTTATAACAACTTCTGTAAATTCCATAGTGCCCCTGTAGCCAACTATCATGAGATCACCGACTACCATAAATGACATTAAACTAGTTGTAGAGCAGATTATGAAAAAAGGTTTGCCAAGAAGAAATTTAATCGTGTTTAAAAACGTTAAAACGACCATCAAATTTAACATATTGGGCGAAAGGACCAGAAAGGGCTTTCCCATAGGAGGAATGCCTTCCGAATAAAAAAATTACGTCTACTTAATAATGCATGCATAAAGTGATGCCTCCATAAAATTACTAAAACCATTCGCTAAATGTCCCGTGAGAGTAATATGTAAAACCACTTTTCCCCTAACGTGCCTCAAGAGAAATGGAAAGGGGGGGTTCCGTTGATGCAACCATTGAAGAATCCATCCACCCGATATTAATTGAGTCCAAATTAGAGCTAACATCAATAAAAGGCATCATGTTTTTGCTTTTTAAATGAAGTGGTCCATCTACATTTCTACACATACAAAATCAATCACCCATAGTTTAAACAAACACAACTACAAAAGCAAAAACTATCCCTATAACACGAATAACATATACCATTTTTTTTTGCAAAATGCCTCAAAGAAATGCGATCTCATGGAATGCCATAATTGTAGGATATGCACAAAATAGCTCTGAAAATGATGCTCTCAAACTCTTTGAGGTAATAAAGCACTCTGGATTGTACCCTAACCATTTAAGCTTTGTTTATATATGCTTGCATATTTAGTCACATTTATGTTTCTTGGAGAGCGAATATGTTAAAGCACTTAGACGTTCTTTCAATCTACTTTGACATCAACACTTCACATTCACTACATTCTCGAGAGTGAGTTATAGCAAACTTACATCTCTTACTTGCATTTGTATTCAATTATTACACAATTAACTATTATTTAAAATCCCTTCTGATGTACTTTGCAACATTTGTTTTGGCTTTAATAGAAAATCAAAATTGTCAATCATGCCCCTTATCAACAACTACAAAAATAATAACTATCCCTCTAAATCAAATATCATATACCATTCGGCGTTCACATTGCATTATACACATGCGATTGCTTGATGGTCTCGTCTCTGAAGTGTTTTACGTGCAAAGATGAGTAATGTGGATTACCCTTACTATCTCTTCCTTATCGATTTCAGATTCTGCTTTTGCCATTCTTCTGTTTACCAGCTTAAATGCCTCATTTTTCTCATGCAAACTCCACTCCTATACATAAACACAAAGGATTCTTCAAGATGCCCCTCAGAACAAGTAATCCAATAAAGATCTTAAATGAAGTTTCAAGTCTTACCCATTGTAGAAGGAGCTCCATCTCGGGCAGAAGTTTAGGATCCCTGAACTTTCTGCTACTCACAATCTCTAGAACCAGCATGCCATAGTTCTACACATCCGCCTTATCTATCAATTGACCATGAGTTGCATACTCCGGCGCAGTATACCCTATATGGTCAAGGCTTGACTTTGGTCTTTGATCTCTCTCCATATCACTATATGGTCAAAATTGTAATGTGATTGATGAAATTTAAAACCAGTAAATAAAAACTGAGGAAAAACATTTACCATAAGAGATATTTTATTTTATACATAACACTAACAGTGAAAATAGATTCATGGCAGGACCTATTACCTTTGGAAAATGTTTAGTGAAAGAGAGAGTTTCAAGGCCTGAACGCCTAGTGAAAGACAAAATTTCAAGACCTGGAAGCCGCTGTAGAAGTCTGGTAATAAGAGGAAACTTATTGCTTTGAATACATGTCCGACTGAAGAGCTTGAGTTGTTTCAATGTTTGGAAACCCTCGACTATATCAACAAATCTAGTTGCAAAATCTTCACTCTCTTCTTCCCACATAAAGATCTCTAATTCTATCAAATCTCCATTGCTTGTCACATCAGCACTTACAATTCTATTTGAAAATTCATCTAACAAGATTATATTACATTTGACACATGTTTGGGAAAGACAAATTTAAAGTGAAATGTAGCAGATTAGGGCAACTGGGTGTTAAATTTCCAACTACTACATCTTCTCTGTCCCAATCGCCATGATCAAGTAATCTCAAAGTCTGAAGATTTGGAGCAGAGATGGTAACTTCGTCGAGGTCTCCATGTAGGACATAATCCTCTAAGTAAAGATGATGTAAAATAGGGCACTTTTATATGAAGTACACAAATGAGGCCGGGTTTTCAACATTTACAGAGAAGAAGTAACAGTGAGTGAGGTATCTGAAACTTGAGAAATCTGGGGGAGTATAAATGTTGTATTTTTCCAAAGAAAATGATTTGAGAACCTCACAATTGAATGTTTCCAAAGGTAATATAGGATTATCTTGGGCCAAATGGGCTAGAGAAAGGTGTTGTACATTGTGCAATGCAGCGTACCGCACCCATTTGCATAGTTTAATGGGGCGCACATTCCATTCGTGGAAATTTTCATCCAAGTTGAAACCATTTAAATCACCACTATGGTTGAGTAGCACATTAAAAATGATGTCGTAAATTATACAGTTTCTATCTAGCTCATCATGAGTAGAAGGCAACAATTTAGATGTAACAAATTTCAGTCGAGGGAGATAGGTGTAAAGATATTTCCATCTCTTGCTGAGGACAGAACACTTGACTGCAAATTTGAGTTCCATGAGAGAAAGGATTAAACACAAGATAGGGTCTGGCAAAGCGCCAAGATGGTCTTGCAAGGGAGTAAATCAGTTCCACTTACAGGTTTATATGGGCAACATAGAAAGGAGGGATCATTGCAATGTCGTTACAATAACACCAACATCAATAATTTTGTTACTATATTTGCAGAGGTGGGTACAGTTTAAGAACAAAGATTTTTAAGGTCAAATGGGCTAAATTCTGATAATGGGCTAATTTCTGTACTATGTTGTTGAAAATTCAAGGATTGATGCTATCTTAAGAGCTGCAGATGTTGTAGACGCCAAGATCCACCCCCTGATCAAAAACACTAATCTTTTTATCTATGTAAAGAAGGAACGCAGGTAAAAAAACTGTTAAAAATGTGAAAACGTCCATACGGCCATCAAATTGTCAACTTCAAGACAGTTGCAGAAACGTCCGAAGGTCCTTTACCATAGGGGGAACACCTTTGGCGTAAAAAGTACATATTAATAGAAAAATAAATAAATAAAGTCAATTCATGAAAAAACGTCGGTAATTTTTTTTATAAAAAACTCAATCTTTCAAGATCCTCCTAAATAGAGCATATAATTTATCATAACTTGTATTTGTGTATAATATTTATATAATTAAAATTACTATCCCTTTTTTACCTTTTCCTTCATATAAATTTTGGCATTTACCCAAAATAATTAGGAATACTTATATGTAATACTTATAAAGTTTTGAAAAATAAAGATAAAACTAGCAATCCTTTTTGAAATGTAATATGGAAATGTTGAAGAGGATGGATGGTAGACATAAACATGAGGAATCTTAATGTAGCCAAATTCCAAACAAATTTGATATATTGCAAGTAATATGAACTCCAAAAGAAAATAGATCTCCTTCTTCATTATTGAATAATGAATTACAAAGTTTCTTACATAGGAAAACAACTCCCAACTCAAGTTTCCAAAAAAACTCTAACTAACTTTGACTAAATCTACTCTAGGTGGTAGAAATTACTATTTTTAGCAGTTTACTAGAACATGTTATTCTTAGTAAGTTCGCATGCTTATTCGTACGGGCACAAAAATTTGCATGCATCTTCTACATTCCTAAATTAGAGGAATTTCCAAATTTCTAACTCATAATGCAACTAATAGACTAAAATTAACTAATTCCCAAAAATAGGAAAAAATTGAACTACAACTTAAATCATATTTTTCAGCCTCAAGATGGCGGATTTAGGGTCCAAAAAATGTGCCAAAAATTTCTCCAATAGGTAGGGCTGATTGGCCAGTGCATTCATCTCATCGAAATATGTGGTTTCAAAATAAAGGACTCAAATGAGAACCCGAAGCTCAATTTATGACCTTTTCAAGTTCATGCTAATTTTGGCGCATCATTCTCCTGTGCTTGAAATAAACGCAGCTCCTGCAAGTTGTCTTCTTCAAACTGCTTCCATTTATCTACATCCAACTTCTTAATCTCCCACTCTGTGACCTAAGTATTTTCCTCTTGTTCCATTCCTTTCCAATGTACCAAATATTTGTTGTATTTCCCATGTCGTGTGTCCATTGTTTTCTTATCTAGAATCTGATCCACTTCTTCTTTCTTCTTCACTAAAACCTACTACCTCCAATCTACTACTTCATCAATAACATCCCCTTATGCACCATCCCCATGAAAATAATATAAATCTTAAACATTAAGCACTGGAGAAATATCAAAATTCCTCGGCAATTCTACCTCATAAGCATTATCATTATGTTTTTCATGATTTTGTAGGGACCAATCTTCTTACACTTCAACTTGTTATATGTTCCTTTTGAAAATATTTCCTTCCATAGATATACTATAACCAACTCACCAACTGTAAATACCTTTCTTTGTCTATGCACATCTACTATTTCCTTATAATTATCATTACTATTCTGTAACTTCTTCCGCACTTCTTCCTACAATTGTTGTATATGTTCAGAAAATGCTTCTGCATCATCACTGATTCTGTCATTAACTAGTAGTTGTACCAAATCTAACACCCCATTTGGATTACTCCCATACATAATTGAAAATAGAGACTTTCCTTTGGATCTATTTATGGAACTGTTATATGCAAACTAAGCTTATGGTAATGCTAAGTCCCATTGTTTCAGATTTTCCCCAATGATGCACCTTAACAGGTTTCCCAAACTCCGATTTACCACCTTTGTTTTCCCATCAATTTGAGGATGATAGGCACTGCTGAACTGTAGTTGAGTTCTCAATTTCTTTCATAAAATCTGCCAGAAGTGACTTAAGAACCTTATGTCCCTATCTGAAGTAATGGTTTTTGGAACACCATGCAAATGAATAATTTCTCTGAAAAACAAATTTGTTAAGCCTATCGCATCACTTGTTTTCTTGCAGGCAATAAAATGAACCATCTTAGAAAACCTATCAACAACCAAAAAAATTGAGTCATTACCTCATTGTGTTTTTGGTAATCCCAAAACAAAATCCATATTCAAATTTTTCCAC
Source organism: Taxus chinensis (assembly GCA_019776745.2). Classification (NCBI taxonomy): domain Eukaryota; kingdom Viridiplantae; phylum Streptophyta; class Pinopsida; order Cupressales; family Taxaceae; genus Taxus; species Taxus chinensis. The sequence goes on from CM034149.1 coordinate 132,565,826, forward strand.
GACCCTTTAGGAACAGGAAACGACATATTTAAACTTTGTATTATGTGTATGACCTTTTGAGACTTGGAAAATTTGACACCTCTCCACATATCTTACCACATCTATTTTCAACTTTGGCCAATAGTATTTCTCTGCTACCAAAGCTATCATCTTATCTTTCCCAAAATGCCCAGCCAATTCTCCGCTATGCAACTCTTTCACTATATTCTCTCTCATAGACCTAACTGGAATACATAGTTGGCATCCCTTGAATAGGTAGCCATCCTGTAAAATGTACTCATCCTGGACATCTCCTGCATTGTCTGAAAATGGGCTAATTAACCTTTCAACAATATCGTTGAAATCAAAATGAGAATAATACAAACCCTTTATTGCTTCAAAACCCACCACCTCATTTTTGAAAGTGGTAAAAAATGTCACATGCCTACTCAATGCATCTGTAACTTGATTCTATTTTCCTGATTTATGTTTTAGAGAAAAAGTATAACCCTACAAAAATGATACCCACTTTGCATGCCTACTATTCAACTTCTTTTGTGTATTTACATACTTCAGGGCTATGCGGTCTGTAAATAACACAAACTCCTTAGGCACTAAGTAATGCCTCCAATGCCTTAATGTTTGTACAATTGCATAAAATTCCACATCATAAGTAGAGTAGTTATTTTTTACGTCATTCAGTTTCTCACTAAATAAAGCTACTGGCTTTCCACCTTGACTTAGAACAACACCAATACCCACACGTGAGGCATCACAATCAAACTCAAACACTTTATCAAAATCTGGTAGTGCCAAAATGGGTGCCTTTTTCACCTTCTTCTTCAAGAACTGAAAACTATCCTCAGCTATCATTGTCCACAAAAACTCCCTTCCTTTTGTGCAATATGTTATAGGTGCTACAATACTGCTGAAATTTTTAATAAACTTTTTGTAAAATGTTGCTAGACCATGAAATCTTCTTACCTCTGTTATGCTCCATGGAGTAGGCCATTCAATAATTTCATTTATCTTTTCTGAGTCCATTTGTACCCCATTTGCTGAAATAATAAATCCCAAGAATACCAAACTCTTGATAAATATGCACTTCTTCATATTTGCATAGAGTTTATTTTTCCTTAACACTTCAAATATCACCCTTAGATGCCTCAAATGTTCTTCTTTAGTTTTACTAAAGATCAAGATACCATCAAAATAAACCACAACAAACTTACCATTATACTCCCGCAACACGGTGTTCATCAATATCATAAAAGTACTAGGTGCATTGGATAACCCGAATGACATCACCAACCACTCATATAATCCATTTCCTATCTTGAATGTTGTTTTCCACTCGTCTCCTTCTCTAATCTGAATCTGATGGTAACCACTTCGAACACCAATCTTGGTGAAATGCCTAGATCCAGCAAACACATCCATCATATCATCAAGGCAAGGTATTGGGAACATATACTTGATTGTAATTTTTTTGATTGATCTGCTATCCATGCACATTCTCCATGTTCCATCCTTCTTTGGTGTTAATAAATATGGGATTCCACATGGACTCATGCTCTCCCTATGACCCCCTTTCTCACGAGCTCTGCCACTTTCCTATTCAACTCTACATGTAATGTATGGCTCATCCTATAAGCCGCTTGATTTGTGATTGAAGACCCTAGAATCAAATCAATATGGTGTTGAATATCTCTTTTGGGTGGTAATCCATCTGGTAGCTCATTAGGAATAACATCATAAAATTATTCTATTAATTCTGTTGTTTCTATTAGTATTTGTGCACTTGTCGGTTCATTCTTATTTACAACTAGTGCATAACAAAAACCGGTTGCCTTTGCCTCCTTCACAAATTCCTTTGCAAAAAGCATATTTTCAGCCTTCCACTCTTCCTTAAGAGGTAGCAAAACTATTTTTGTGCCATCCTTCCAGAAAGTATAATTATTCTTTCCCCCATCATGAATAACTTTTCTATCAAATTGTAATGGTCTTCCTAGCAACATATGACATGCATTCATAGGAATAACATCACACCAAATCTCATCCTTGTAACTGTTCCCAATAGAAAAAATTATTAAACTTATCAACAGTAACTTCATTACCCTTCTTAAACCATGCAATACGGTAAGGGTTAGGATTCTTCTCACAATGTAGACCCAATTTCTTGACCATCTCATTTGAAACCATGTTCTCACAACTACCACCATCAATAATAACATTACATACCTTTCCTTCTGAAGTGCATCTTATTCTGAAAAATATTTGTATGCAGCCATGCATCCCCCTTGATATCCTTTCTTGGAGCAATCATCGTCCTCTTGATCATCAGATTTTCTCCAACATCTGGTGGAATTTCTAAGTCCTGTTCATCTTCTACTTGTTCAACTTCAACAATATTTACTCTTGGAGCATCTCCTTGCCTCTTTTCATGTGTATAAGAATGCGGGCATTCAAAATCCCGATGCCCCTCTTCACCACATCTATAACAAACAAATGACCGTCTTCATGGAGCCTCCCATCCTCTATCGCCAACATATCCTCTGCCACTAGAATATCCTCTGCCTCTTTGTTGATTCTGGAAATCGTGTCTCGTATCGTCTTTCTTTTCCAATCCATGAAATGATTCTCCCCTACCTTTTCTGAAATTAGCTCGTCCCCAAAAGGAAGATGAGGTCCCCGTATTCATTCCAGGTGATCTCTTAAAACTTTGACAATTTTTTTTCCTCAGCCTTTAAGGATAATTGATAGGCATCCTTCGTGCTCTTAATCCTATGCATACTTATCTCATCCTGAATAGAAAATTTTAATCCATTCACATACCTTACAGCCATTTGTTCCTCAGTTTCTTCATTCTCTACACGAATGGACAACTTGCAGAACTCATCTATGTATTCTTGCACTATTTGTAAGTTCTGTCTAAGATTCTGAAACCTCCTGTAAAGGGTTTGTGCATAATCCACAGGGAGAAATTTATCTCTCATCTTCTTCTCCATCTTACTCCACGTCCTAATTCTTTCTTTCCCCTTTCTTGACCACTCTTTCTGTAGGTGATCCCACCATAACATAGCATGACCTTTCAATTTCGTGCATGCAAATTTTACCTTCTTTTCTTCTGACATAGCCTTCCACTCAGAAAAAATTCCCATGCTAGTCAACCAGTCTATCAGCTCCTCTTGTTTTAGACTACCACCATACTCTGAAACATCAAATCTTATCCCATCATTCTTTCCTTCCAATGCTCGAAGCATCCTTTCTTCAAAAGCTAATGGTGGTGTTTGCGTTTCCTCCTCTTCGTAAACTTATTCTTCATTTGTGTCATCTCCACCTTGATTTCCTCTCTGGGTTATCATTGCAAAAAGTGCAACAACTTACCTCTGTAGATCTTGCATATTTTTATTCATCTGGGCAATACCGCCTCCTCTTCCTCTTCCTCTTCCTCTTCCTGCCTTTTTTTTAAAAACTCGAACTAGCTCTAATACCAGATAATGTAGCCAAATTCTAAACAAACTTGATATACTGGAAGTAATATGAACTCCAAAAGAAAATAAATCTCCTTCTTCGTTACTGAATAATGAATTACAACGTTTCTTAAATAGGAAAACAACTCCCAACTCGAATTGCCAAGCAAACTCTAAATAACTTTGACTAAATCTACTCTAGGTGGTGGAAATTACTATTTTTAGCAGTTTACTAGACCCCGCTATTCTTAGTAACGTTGAATGCTTATTCATACGGGCACAGAAATTTCCACGCATCTTCTACATTCCTAAATTAGAAGAATTGCCAACTTTCTAACTCATGATGCAACTAATAGACTAAAATTAACTAATGCCCAAAAATAGGAAAAAATCGAACTACAACTTAAATCCTAATTTTTGGCCTCAAGATGGTGGATTTAGGGCCCAAAAAATGTGTCAAAACTTTCTCCAACTAGTAGGGCAAGTTGACTAGTGCATTCGTCTCATCGAAGCATGTGGTTTAAAAAAACGGACTCAAACGAACACCCGAAGCTCAAGTTATGACCTCGTCAAGTTCCTGCTAATTTTGGTGCATCAAAGCTAAAAAATCAGAGAGGATGATAGATGATGAAGAATGGTTTAATGGAGGATCGGAAACTTGGTCTAATGTGTTGTCCCACTCATTTTGAAATTTGTTGAACATGCCTCCCATGATTTGGTTAGAAGAGATTATATCAGTGGCTGGGTTGATGCAGTTGAGATAGCCACCAGTGCTCTTGAGCATAATTTTAAAGGTCATAGGTGAGAGCAAGGAGGTTATGTTATCTTCACAGTTATTGTTGTTTAAGGAAATTAACATGCATTTGAAGTGGGTGGTGAAGTTCGATGTTCAATAAAATAGTTTACCATTAAGTTAATTCACTCTAGTCTTAAATTGTAAAATAAATTCAAACAATGTTTGAGAAATGTCATGGTAGCATATGAAGATAATTCTTTTTCTAGGGACACGTAGGCACAAAAAAAATGTGTTTTCTTGATAATTTTGTTGGGGAGGAAATGGAAAGTTTGGAAAATGTTGATATGAAGGTGCAGGTAGCGAAATGATAGTCTTACGATTTGAAGTAGGAGTGGATGTTGACATACATTACATGTGTGAGTGAGCAATGTCATGGAAAATGCGTTTGCTAGTTGTGTGCCAAAAATGTCAAGGATGAGTTATGCTAAGTACAGAGGACCATAACCATGGAAGATGATGTCACAACCCACATGGAGTTTTGTGTGCAATTCAATGTTAATCAAGAGGTAAACATTGTAGAGGTTCTGCATTGACCATGGTAAGATTGCAAGCTAACCTACATTACATGTGTTAGGATTGGGTTCGTGGCCAATACGTTTGCTAGTTGTGCAACAAAACTATCGATGTTGAGCTATGCCAAGTAAAGAGGATTATAACTATGGAAGATGCTATCACACCCCACACGCAATTCTAAATGCAATTCAAGGCTAATCCAAAGGTAAACATTGTACAAGTTTTACATTGACCAATCATTGATATGAGAATCTTGAAGAAGGGCGCAATGTTTTAAAGAATGGGGATCATGATTAGATCTCTAATTAGAATTTGCAGCTTCAGGGGTATTTAAATACATTATAAGGTAGATGTATGGAAAATGGAAAAGACAATAAACAAGAACACAATTAAATACTGATATATTTAATTTATATTTGGACAAATCTTTTGTAAAAACTACCCTTTATGCTTTCAATCCAAGCAGACATTTTAAGACACATGTAAAAGAATACAAATATATTAGTTTATCTCTTAACTGGACCGGAAAATAAGAGAAAAAAGTAGAGGACGGAAATTAACCAGATATTCAATACTTTTTGAAAACAGTAATCAAATTAACGGGGTATCCATATGATTGGCAACATATCCAAGTCCTTGGGTACACCACAATCATAACATCTAGATTGTACGACATTTCAAATTTACAGTATCTGCGCCAAACGGAGATTCTTTCCGTTTACAAAAAACATAAGCATAGATGCAGGTCAACGGATCGAATCGTTGGAAGAAGAAATCAAAAATAAAAATAATGGAGTAAGAAAAATTGTGGTAGATTTGAACTACTTACACTACCATCTTATCAGGCGTGAAGCCCCCGGTCGCGGCTTTGTATTCAAACAATGAACCTCCTAATCGTTGGTTCTGGACGTAGAACATGATCTTCTCGCAGAATTTTCCCGGGAATAATATGATAACAGCTTCGTCGAATTTAGTTCGCAGTCACAGGGAGGATTAAATCCACACATCTCTTCATAAAAAAATACGTTGATCTTGTCAACGCAGATCTCTGAGTCGTTGATCTGCGTACAGAAACGTTATGCCTTGCAGAAGAAAACTGTGACTTCATGATGCAAGATTTCCCTTCGTCTTCTCCATCGAAAACACTTGCAACATCCGACAAATTGAACAATAAATACCATAACCATAGCCCTGGCCCTAATTATTTACAAGAACAGAACAATTTCAGAGCCTTTAATACATGACAATTTCAGAGAAATTTGTACTCCTTACCCGGTAGCACGTCCCCGGATCAATCCTCTGCATCGACTTCGGTTTCCTTATGTTTGCCCTCCTTCCTCATAAACCCGAATAGTGATCTGAGCCCCAAAAATTTTAAATTCTTGCTACCTTTCTTTTCAGCATGCTCTGTGTCGAGGTCGTGGTCTCGAATCCCATCCGCATTATAATAAATACCTCCATTTTTCTCTTTCTATTGTTGAGACATCCGCAGAAGGATATGAGATCAGGCTGTCGGCGAGGTTCATTTTCTATTCTACTTCTTACAGTGTTGAGATTTAGCAGACACACTCTCAGACATGCCGAGCTAACGCCCACAATTTCTTCTCAGGGATGGAAAGCACAAAACAATCTATACTTTTTCGCTCTAGTCGATGCGCCGGGACTAGAACTACAAGAGTCCTTTTATTTTTCTTGCAATTACAGCGAAAAGTACAAAAAAACGTCTAAACGCCCGTCAAACTTAATTTCTTGACGTGAACGACCAGAGGCTCTTTCTCATAGGAACAATACCTTTCACCGTAATTAATTTCATAAAAATACCGTCTAAATTATTGAAAGACTTGTGGTTCACTTTTAAAACATTTTTAGTATTATTATGAATACTATCATAATTATAACTATATAAAATGTATGTCTTGTTATTTCTTCCTTCTTGAACTATTTATACAACTAGCAATTGCATGTGTGTAACGCAGCAAAAAAATACGACGCTCACGACGACGACGATGACGCGCCACAAACATTCAACTCGAAAATGCGACAATTTTTTTTTGACAAAATTATTTTGCTACGTTTTTCCATGATCCATGTCATGCATTCAAAAGAGAAAGGTTTGTTAAACGTCTTAAGTTGGTTGCATAAATACTATATATATATATATATATATATATATATATATATATATTTAAAATCTCAAAATGAGATATATATACATATACCACCAAGTTTATGTGTTTATAAACCAAAAGACAATATTTTAACTAAATCATATTCCACTTTGTAAATAAACGAAACTATACTTCGAGTTGTTTTCACATGGCTCGATGAGTTTAGTTTATATGTGTACCGCCAATCAATGTTATATAAAGGTCAATCCACTCCTAGCGAGCTGTTCAAATAAACTTGGTGAGCTTTATTGGAGACCAAGCTATTCCACACAACTCGGCGAGTTATTTTACTTGACATTGCAACATAGCCACCACCCATATAGTACGGGCATTATATTGCACGCACTGCCCACTTTAATCTCAACTCGACAAACTCAACAACCACATCCATTTGGCCTTCTATATAATGAAATCACCACTACGTGGTCTTATCCAACTCAGGCCTTAATAACTCGGCCTCGGTAAGTGAAAGGCGTAGCGTGTGGCCCAAGCCACTACGTGGAGAACAAAAAAAAATAGGTTGGAAAGTCACGGTTGGGGGTGGGTGGCTCCAGCCACCTGCCGAAATGTATTAACTCCGTTTTTTTGACGTGCAAGCTACACTAAAACTGGCTGCTTAACTTTATTTATTCCACTTTAGATCTTTGCAAATCATAAGATTTTCACAATCGGCCTGTTGTGATTCTGTCCTGGCCGTGTAAATTCGACGTGATGGTTGTAGATGAGGCCACAGACCAGGGAATAGGCGTGATGACCCGTTTTAATCAGCCTGGCCGTGTGAACAGGGAATGGAGGTCGAATACGAAGCTACAGGTGAGAAGGGGGGGCGGGGATTCACGGCCTTGGCCTGCCATAGCAGTCGGCCAGGCAGCAGGCCGAACACAGCGACCAAACAAAGCCTTTTGTGTTGAGCGCTTAGACACTCGGTCGACCAACAATGCTGTTATCTGTTCAGTATCGAATGCATCCTCAAAATCCGGGATCCTCCTTCGGGATATTTTTATCAAAGTCGATCAAGGGACAGAGAGTGTCACGAGGAGGACAGAAGATTAAAATGGAAAATTCCTTTCACACCAGAATGGCATCTTGCTTGGTGGTTCCAATCTCCGATACTACTCAGTACTACTGCTGTAACTCCCAATAGCCGTGCAAAAGAGGGAAATTATTTACAACTGTTCTCTACTGAGACCCTACTTATTTTATGGTGCAGCCCATGGAAGAAAATCCCATAGAGGTGGATCTGTCTCATTTCAGAATATACATGAAGCAAATTTGCTTTGCAAATTAGTGCGAATCGTCTCAGAGAAGACGTGGGTCAGTTTCACAGCAAAATATTCATGAAGCACAAGCGGTTTTACACACAGTGAGCTCGCAATGCTTGTTGGTACGTCGGTCTGGTGTGCCGGGTCTTAGGAGGTCTTCTAGCTTAGGATACGTAGGTCCTATTAGTATTATATCTTGGTTGTAGTTTTGATAACATACTTTGTTGAAACAAATAAATATTAAAGGTATATTGTTATAATTAGAACTTAAAAATAGTAAACACATTAGTTGTAATATTACCTAGATATGAATTGTATTGAAAATATTAGTTTCCTTATCAAACATTGAGGAAATATGGGTAATTAACTCATTAAGCTTAGTATTTTTGCATTAAGATCTCCTTCTGCACAATTTAATAAGCCTTGTACGGAAATTCAAGAAGGGTTGATTTCATTTCCTTTTTACGATTGCTAAAAGTTTTACAATGGATTCTTATATGAAGATAAACATAGTAGATCTAGGACATAATTTACTTTATTGGCACAATGGAAATTAAATAAAACTTAATTCTATTCATCCACACTACAAGAAGAGAATATACACTAATATTCTCACTTTTCAATACATCTCCTTGTAAACAACAAAATGGAATTTAAAGTATATATTTTTTTAAATTAAATTTCCCAACATTCCCCAAGAGGGTTTTCAACAATCTTTCCATTAAGTTTTAAAGCAAGAACTACTAGCATTTCAACAAGATCAACTCATTCATAAGGGGTTCCAAGCCAAGTAAGAAGGAGAATAAATAGATTGTCTTCCTTTCAACTTTTGATTCCATCCACATTACAACCATACTAGTGAAGTTCAAAACAAATTTCCTTCAACATCTTGTTACAATACTTTCTACTTCATGTGGAAACAAATTTACAATAATGGAAACTACAATGCAAAGTGATATTACATTTTTCCTCCACTCAAGGTGGGTAGAATACATGGTGGTTTCACATTGTCATCAACAAGGTTTCAATGCTCCAAATATCAACAAGGTGGCTCCTCCATAGTTTGCTTGATTCACAACAAAATAAGGGGAGAGGCAACGCTCTCCTCCCAACCAAGATACCCAATGGAGAAGAGAAGCCATCCTCTCCATTGGCCCCCGAGCCCCAACCACATCACAATGGGAGAAAATCCAACTCATGGCAACTACTAGCTTCCACATAACTACACATAACATTTCACATGCATTCCATAATCTTTCAAAACAAAAGAATCAACAACTCAACAAGAGGAAGACCGTCAAAACAACAAAGTCACAAGGCTTATCAAGAAAGCCATAAGAGTAAGACATATGGAGAGGCCACTTATGCCTCCCAATGGGAATGGGTGCCACCTAAAAGCCTCCAATGCAAAACACAATACCCCTAACAACTCTTATGCCTCCCTCAAGTACCCCTTATCCCTCCATCCACTCTTATGCCTCCCTCAACTCTTATGGCTCCCTCAAAGTAAAAACAAGAAGAAAATGCAAGCATTTCTCTTACTAGGTGGGCACCCAACCCAAACTTCCTCCTCAAGAAAATGATCTCTTATGCCTCCCTCAATTAAACTCCCCATAGTCTCCTCCCACTCCCAACTTAGGCATTCTACCCATTCCCAACAAGCATTTCAAATAACAATATTCAACACAACATCAATATACTCATTCATATAACAAAAAGAAGAAAACATAATACAAGTAAAGGTGAAGCTCCTACCTTTCCATGGTGGAGCTTGTTCCAAGTATCAAGTCTCAAACCCCTCCAAAGATCAAGCAAGCATCCACAAGCTCCAACAAAATTCCCACAAGCAACAACAAGCTCCAAAAATCCACAACTCCTTCAAAAATTCTCTCCTCTCCAAAATACAAGAGACTCCAAATGAAAACCTCCAACCCCCAAAACAAACAAGAGGATCAAATAAATAGAGAAAAGAGAGGGAGGGATGATGTGGCTCCAAGTAGGATGCCACCTCCTTTTCCCTCCACTCCACATCATTTGGTCAACATCAAATTCCAATGCACCATTAATAAGTGGTTGAAAGAAAAGTAAGCACCTTACACACTCCAACTAAGCCCACTCCCTCAAAGGACAAAATTAAATTTTGAAAGGAAGTGCAATTAATATTTTACCCTTTTATCCCCCCAAAACACCTAAAAGACCCTAAATTTGGCCTTCCAACCCATAGGTAGGGTTGGCATGGGGTTTTAAGAGGTGTGGGACAAGTTTGACTTGTCCCACAAGCCTTGAAATTTGGCCTCCAAGGCCAAATTCGAGTTTCCCATGTGGGGTAGAGTGTGCTACACTCAAACTCAAACACATATCAATCCACACAAAATCCCAAGTAAATCAAATCCTAATAAATGAACTCTCTTAAGTCACATCTTTTAATTAGTTTAGGACAATTTCAAATTAACTTAATTAACCCACTACAACCCATGGCTAACAAAGGGGTAAACTCCAATCCAAAGAATATGAATAATAACACAAGTAAAATTTCACTTACTAAGAGCAACACATACTAACATAATAAAAGGGAAAAAAATTAAAACAAAACACCACATGATCCCTAGGTCACAATTTTCCCTTTACCAGATAATTCTAACACACACACAATTACTTGTTGCCATGGTGACCTTAGCTGGATTCTTCTCGAATTCTGATGTGGTTGGTCTCCACTCTCCAATATTGTTGTGAATATAATATACCTGTGGAGCAGAAAATACCTCCTTCGGCCTATTGGCCGCATTAAAACATTCATGCCAAATATACGATATAATCTAAAATAAACGACACATGATTTACTATCATCTATGCAAGTATGATATCGCTAACACTTCCTAGCACATTTCTATTCCACATATCATTTATATCAAAACGATCATCACATTAGTCCAATTATCAAGTTCTACTCAATATGATTAAATATATCACATGTCATAATCAAGATAAATAAGTCTATCACAAGTATACAAATATCGTCATCAAATGTCCACCAGTAAACCATATGCATCATATAAAGATCAAATCAATAATAGTCCAATGTCTATGATATCTACTAGCATGCTAAAACAAGAAGTCATAATAATCCATAAGTGAAGTAATCAGTCTTGAAAGCAACAAAACAAAATGAGGTCGAACGGAAGTGGGCACTACAATGTGTACAATGCAATGTGAATGCCAAATGGTTTTTGTTTTAGAGATATAGTTATTATTATTTTTAGTTGATGTTGATAATGGGTGTGATTGATTTTGGTTGGATTTTTTTTTTCTTTAAATATGAATACATTTGATACCGTTTTCAATAGTTTAATTACTTTTATAATTGACGTTGTTTGTATTTATTTCAGAGTAATTGTGCTAGTGTTGCATCGATTGTTTGGTTGGAATTTTGTTGAAAACACCTTCATTGTACACTCGATAATGTGTGTCATTGATAGTGGTAGTGTAGGAATATAGATTAAACATTACATTGAAAGGTTGTATGTGTACATTTAATTTTGTTACAAATTTGTACATTTAAAGTTGCAAATCATATATGACAACATCAAATACATGAAGACCTTCTTACACATAACGAAAAATGTATACATTTGTAGTATTTATTTCATGAATGGTAGCCTTTTGTGGGCAATTTTATTTCTGGTAAACATGAATACATTCGATACCCCTTAAATGACAATGTCGTTTTGGATACAAGAAGTGTTGAGTAAAGTAGTAGTGGAGGTGTTATCAAAGTAGAGGGTAGTATTTACGATGGGTTGAGTGATAGGAGTCTTGCTTCCTCCTTCAATATTTCTTAAAGGCTTGTATAAAAGGAGTTATGATAAACAAAAAAGATCATATGACATTGAATATTGAGTTGGGACATCCAAAAATCTCGGGTGGACCCGAACAATTGCTTGAGTTGGTCGCATTTTCCATTTATCACATTTACGGTTCTTATTGTAGCTCCAATCTTGAGGAACCTGAATAAGTGGTAGGTGTTCCATGGTTGTAGGACGAACTCTATATGCATGTGACCAAATGAAAGACACATCATTTTGTCATTTAAAAATGCAATAATGTGGTTTTACAAAGGATAAATCTAGATGTATTTTACAACATCTTTAAATCTATAAAAAGCGAAGGACAAATTTCATAGCCAGCTATCTCCAATCCCCTTCAAAATGACATGATTGTGATGTTCCACTACTTATTCATGCAATAAAAATAAATACACAACACCAAATCATAAACGAATCCAATAATGTAATATTGAATAGACAAAACCTAGTCCCATATTGAGTCTTCAAAGCAATAAAGGCTATAATGATTTTCTTAGCTAATTATCTCGAACTCTATCTAAAAATAAATGTGATTAAAGTGAAGAAAAACTTATGCATGAAAGGAAAGAAAAGACAGAGAAATGAACAATAAAAGAATGCAATAAACTAATACTACACTAAAAAACTTAGTTTCATTATTATACATGCAAAAATCTAAGGTATATGGTGAATTTCCTAGCTAGTTCTGACCAATTCCATTTCAAAACAACATGATTATCACCTAATCATACTTTTGAATGCAAGAAAATGAAAAAAATGGTAGCGATAAAATAATATTAGCACTTTAATTTGGACACAATATTGCAAGCTAAGGTGCACACCCTTTCTGTAATTTCTCTGGATTGAAACTACCATGAACATCATAAGATGTTTATGGTTTTAGACCATTTATCATATGCAAAATCAAGCCTCCACAGGAAAAAATAAACTATAATACAACAAACCACATTGAGTTCAATGGCTTCCAAGCGTGTGGTACCACGATCAAATGATAAAATATTTTAAGCTGTGACTTATAAAAATGCATTTTGGAGGCAAACAGTAGATGTGACCAACCATATCCACTTAAACATATTGCAAAACATTACGACACTTAAGACATTGACATTATTTAGGTACAAAGACTTACCAGAAATGCCTTATGAAGCGAAAAATGGGGCCTCCGTCAAGGAGCTGACTGATGTAGGAAACACTCATCAATTTGGAAACCAAGCGGCCACAAGGTATGTGTATGTGTCCAGATGCATTGAGAGTCATCAAATAACAAATGAGGTGAGGGAGTTGATTATTTGAAAAATATTTCAATTTTTTTTTAAATCTAATGGGTAGGTGTAGCAACTAGAAATGGTTGTGTGAACACATGTTTGAAGGCTCTACCAAACTACTTTTGTGATGTGAAAGCATTGAGACACCTTACCCTCTATTGGTGCCGAGTATTGACATCTCTTCCAAGACAGTTAGGGAATTCGAAAATCTTCATTTCATTTTTGAACCATTTCATTTCATATATGAAAGTTTCATTTTGTCTTTTCCCACCAAGTTCAATAAGTTAAATAAGATTGCGTAGAATAAAATGGGAATAAAAATGCAAAACACCATCTCGCCAACAAAAGAAAGAGTTTATTATTTCAAAATCCCCACGAATGATGAAGATTAAAGCTCATGATCAAATAATTTGTCTCAGAAGTTGTTAGATGTTTTTTCCCCTTATTTATGTTGTTTTGAACAATCATGGCCATACATTGTGAAATAATTTGTCTTTAATTTTAGCAGAATGGTCAATAAGATATTAATAGTAATCATATTTTTAAAAATCTAAAACCATGAGGATGAGGAATAAAGCTTGATATTGCATGAATTTAAAATACATAAATTTTCCAAAATATAATTAAAATAATAATATTTTAGTGATTGATAATGATTACTATAGTGTAGATTTGAACTTACAATTATAATGGAAGTAAAATCGCCTATCCTAAATTAATGTTACACAAACTATACAAAGATAGATTTGTAGTGTAGAATATATTCACCCAATTTTTCAATAAGACAGAGTGAAAAAGATATAAAATTATGAAAATATTTAGTTCAATGTTTCATTGAATTGTCCTCAAAATATGGGAGAATAAAAATGATGATGGGATAAAGAATTTACCTTTAATGGAAAGTCATATATGTATGGTTATTGGTTGACCTCGTGATGTCATACATTGTTGGATATAATTATGAAATTTTGTAGTGCCCACTTCCCTTTGACACTTTTGATATTGATCATGACACTGTTGACTATATTATGGACATTATTATAGTTTTGATTTAGAATGGTGTTAGATGTAAGATCATAGATTATTGATTGACTCTGATTCATATAAGATGCAGGATGATTGTTAGAGACATTTTATATAGATGTTGACATGTTGTTGGGCATGGTTATATATATATATTTATGGATGTTGTTAGGACATGTGATATTTGGATAAATCGAGTAGACCGAGAAAATTGAATTTAAGATTGATGATTATATAGTTGCTGAGGAAATTGTAAGTGATGTTGTTGATTGTCTAGATGTTGTTGTGATTCATATATATTGATGATTTTGAAATTATATTTATATTATTTTGAACGTTCTGATATGGCCACGAGGCCGAAGGAGGTATTTGTATTTTTCCATGTTAAAAATATCACAACAAACATTGGGGGATTGGAGACCAACCACATTGGAATTCTAGATGAATTCAACAACGTCACCAGGGAAACTATATTTGTTGTGTGTTGTATTTTGTTAGGGATTCCCATGGGGGGATTACCTTTGAATGTGAGGAAGAGGTTATGTGTATTTTATTAATGTGGTTCCTTTTTTATTATTGTTTGCATGTGTTTATTTTGTGATGCATTTACCCCTTTCATTATTCTTTTAGTTGTGGTGAATTAATGTGAGTACTCAAATTGTCAAAATAAATAAATTAATCAAATTTGGGATATTAAAAAGTAATTATAGAAGTTTTTGGCTCTTGTATTAAATGTGGTAAGTGATGTGTAAATAATGTGTAAGTGATGTGTAAGTATGTGTAAGAGTTGTGTAAGTCAGATTTTGGAGTATGAAACACTCCACCTTCTTGGAAATTCAAATTTTTCTTTGGAGGCTTGTGGGAAAAGTAAAACTTGTCACATACCTCTTAATTTTAATTACCAACCATTCCTATTGTTGGAGGGTTGCATTTAGACCTTCTTTATGCATTTTGATATGACTATTTGTAAGTTTTAACTGTACTCTTCTTACATTTTATTAAATTTTGTCCTTATGGGGTGTGGGCTTTTTGGAGTATGTAAGTTTATTGTCATATTATTCACCCACCTCTTTATTTTGCATTGGAGAATGAATTTGAATTTTATGTTGGAGTTGAGGATGTGTGATGTGGCATCCTACATGGATCCACCTCATCTTCTTCTCTTCCCTCTCTTATAAAATTGGAAGTCCTTGCTTTGTTTTGGGGTTGTTGAACTTTTGGAATGCTTCCTTGGGAAAAATTTTCTTGTTGATTGGAGCTCTTGCCTTGGAGGAATTTTTGGGAAGATTGTTACATGTTTGTGCTTGGCTATTTGGATTGATTGCATTGGGATAGAGCTGGATGTTTTGGAACTTAAACAACTCCATCATGGAGAGGTAAGAGCTTGGCTCTTGAAATACTCCTTTTCTTTATGAATGTACATGTTATTGTGTGAAGTTTTTAGCATGTTTGTGGGTTGTTTGGGTAGATGGCCTAAGAATGGTGTAGGAGAAGACTATGGGAGGCACATGTTTGTTTTAGGGAGGTATAAGGGTAGAGGGAGTTGGGATTTGGGTTCCACCTAAAAAAGAAATAGCTTGCATTTCTTTTCTCTTTATGGGGTGCCATAAGAAGTTATGGGGCATAAGGAAATGTGAGGAATAAGGGGTACTTGGGGGAGGCATAAGGAATGTCAGGACTTTGATATACTATTCTTGTTGACGGTTTGTAACTCAGGTGGTGATACCCATTTCCTTGTTTGGGAGGCATAAGAAGCATCCCCCATAGTTCTTGCTCCTTTGGATTTTTTGGTGAAGCCTCAGTATTGATTTTCTTGTGTTATTGTAGTTGTAAAAACTACATTCTATTTTAGACTGTGTTTTATTGTGAAAATGTTGTGTGTATGTTTTGTGGAAGCCTGTTGTTGCCATGAGTTGAAATACATTTCTTATTGCATTGTGTTTGGGGCTCGAGGGCCAATGAATAAAGGTGGCTTCTCATTTCATTGGATGTCTTGGTTGGGTGGAAAGCATTGCCTTTCCCCTGCCTTTGTTGTGATCAAAATTGGAAGAATTCATGTTGTTGTTCTAGAGCAGAGGAGAAAGATAGTTTGACAGTCCCTTGTGAAATAAAATCTCTGTATTACCTTTCCCACTTTGAAGTGGATGAATTTGTAAATGTTTTGAAATGGAAAGATGTTATATGGATTATGAAATTTGTAAAGTGAAATGGAAAGAATGTGAAATAATGATACTATTTTTTATACTATACTTTGAAACCAAATGGAAAAGAGGTTGTATGAGTTTCATTGGAATTATTTGAAGTGGTTACCTTGCTCATATGATATTCTTCAATTGGAAATTTGTGTTTATCATGCACTAGGAAGTCCCTTTTCTGAAAGTGGAAACGTGCAACACGTGAAAATAAAATAATTATTCTACCCTATGTTCAATAAATGATTTTAGAAGGAGTAAAAGAAATAAGTTGTAAAATTACCTTTGGAAATAAATAAATAATTTGAATGATTTTCCCAAATTGTATTGTTAAATTTAATCTGATCATATCAAGGTATTGAAATCTCTGTTTTGAAAGGAAGAAATACGTGTGAGAAAAATACAGCATTTTGGCTCTTTGAAATATGTGAAAGATTGGAAATCAGTACTTTGCATTTTAGCTGGTGAATGATTTGTTTATGGAATAAACTAAAATGTGTGTAGATTAGAATTAGAAATGAATTTCCGTATTTGTAAGATGAAAAATTATAAACAGTTTTTTATAGAAATTGACCTTCTGTTTTGATTTTTCTAATACTTGTAAATACTTCCTCTAAAATGCACCGTTCGAACCTGTACAAACAATAAATAACATTGACAAAATTTGAAGTCTAATATGTCATGATATAAATGAACTGAATTAGACTACAACACTTAATGGTAAAAGTTCTTCAAACATTGCAAAACCGGGCCAAAACCCTTTCACAGTTATTTTGTTGTCTGAAGTTGTAAAAATTTTGAATTCGAAAATTAATTAAGAAAAATTACCTTCCAATCTATCCTAAATTCATCTAAGAAAAATCCCCCATGTCTATAGGATATGTTGAATGAGAAAGAATTGACACAGATTTAACAACTTAAAATTTACCAGTTCATACTTTAAAAATCCTGTAGGACTATTTTCTTAAAATTGATCCCTTAAACTTTATCGAAACAATAAAATTAATCAGCTCTATGTGCAAATAGGACATCTAGATCTTTCTATAAAGTCATCGTTTTCCCCAAAACTGAGGATATCTATCAAAAGTTATGGCCTTATGAAGTTTTCTTCAATTAGCGTTAAAATTTTGAGAAAAAATTCATTGGCGGGAATGCAGCCCGAATTTTTCCCTTGGGGCTTTGGAAAAATCTTTGGGGAAATTTTTTAAAATTTTCTCTTCCACTATACCTACCCGTAACCAATTAAAGGCTTGGACACATAACACCATGAGGTGTCCAGTGGATGGGACAGATCCCCTTCTTAACTTAGTGCTTTTGGAAAAGTTTTGGGAAAATTTTCCAAATTTTCACAACTGGCCCTCAACCAATCAAGTGATACCAGGTGGAAACACAAGGCATCAGTGGAGGAATGGGTTCCTTTTTTTCCTTCGCATCTCTAAAATTTTTTTGGAAACTTTTTCCAAGTTTTCTTTGTTGCTGCCGCCGACTGGCCCGTAGCCAATCAGGGGCTGCCATGTGGCATTGCGAGGTGCCGACGGAGGCACAGGTTTCTGTACCCTCTTAGCCCTTTGGGGCTTTAAGTCCAATTTTCTCCCCGCCCCACCTTCCCCATGTTGCTTTAGAGATGCCACTTGTCCTCTACATTGACTCGTGGGAGTGCACAGTGCCCAAAATCAACTTTTCTCCCCGTGCGCAAGAAAATTTGCAAATGTCTCTCCCACCCCATGCCTTTCCCTGCTTTTCCCAACACTTGCCTTAGGGAGTGCCACTTGTACCTTGTGGACTACGAACCCATGGGAGCATGCGTGCAAATTTGCTTTTTTCCCCACGGCGTAAAATTTTTCCCAAGGTCTCCCTGCGGCCCGCCAACCCGCCCTTTGGGTAAATTTTCACCCCTGGGCCCGTAGGCCCGCTCTTGGGGGAAAATTTTCACTCCAAGGCCCACCACCCCATAACTTGAGAATTATGAGGAGTTAGGAGGACTTCTTTATATCAATGGAAAGGTGAGAAAATTTCTTATCCAATGGGATTAATTTAGGAAAAATTTGAATACGTTAAGTATGAGAAAAAAATCAATTTGAAATTTTAAACTTATTAGAGAGTGGGTATGGTGAGGATTTTTCCCTCTTAACCTAATTAAATCTTTAACTAAGTTCTAGGAGTGGGTAAGTAAGAATTTACTCTAATGATTTTAAATATGTATTCTTTTTCCTGCTGTAATTAAACCTTGCTCTTGACTTAGATCCATGTGTAATTAAATACCTTGGGTATTTAATTGTTTTGGACCCTTAACCCTAAAATTTTAATCAAGGAATATTTAGCTAAAATGTCAATGTAATCAAGTGATTAAAATAATCCCTAAGGAGTTTTGAGCTAGGTGTAGACTTATTAAACTTGTTGCTTTATAATGTGGAATTAGTAATTATAATAATTGGAAAAGTTATCAGTTGACTTTATTTTTTCTTGATACTTCGGTCGTTAACACTTAAAAAATAGAATTATTCCATAATTTTCTAACTAAACCTAGGTTGTTCATGGGTCTCAAGTGGGTTGTTTTAGTGGGCGTTACACTTGGTATCAGAGCAGTGGTTCAAAATATTGGACCCTTGGGCACACTAGAAAACTTGAGACATGAACTGTAAACCTAGCACACTTTTGAATCTAAGAAAACAAACTTGTTTGAAAATTGAAAAAGAAATGCGTATGAAGAAATATTACATTACTCTATTCATTTGAACTACCAAAATTAAAATAATAATAAAATAATAAGTTGTTTGAATTGTTGTACTCGCTCAGTGGCATTTTTTCTAAACCTAGGTAACTAAGAATGTCAAATTAAATTGATTTTTGTGAACTTATAGTGTAGTGGAAACTTGGTTCTTGTTTGAAAATGTGTCATTTTTACAAGTCCTAAATCTTGATTTAATTGTATGATGCATTAAGCCCTTTGATAAGACACTTCCTTATTGGAGTGGTTGGAATGCTAAATTATATGGTTTGATTCTTGTGGCTGGACAATAGTGGTTGTGTTCTGGGGTTGGGAAGAGTTAATTAGAACTCTGCTTAGAGCTTCCTTCCTTCAGTGGTTAGGAAAGATGGTCTAGTTGTCAGTTTTTACATTTTGTTACCCATATGGGAGAGTGGACATTAAGTCTAAGTGTCGTTTTGGACCTAATCCTATGTGTGTGTCCTTGGAACTTACCTTGAGGTAGATTACCACTATTGGAAGGCCATGAAGGGTTGCAAAGTGAATGTGGTGTTAAATTTTATGTTTTACATTCGTAATCTTGTGTTATTTTATCAAGGACTAGCATCTTATTTTATGATTGGATTGAGAAGCTCTGAGGCTCTTTTAGTTATTTATATTTTTGCAAAAAAAATCAGACTTTGTAATGTGGCTACTTAGCCACTTTCCTTGATTGTAGACATTTCTTGGATTTTATTTTGATTGGTGAATTGGAGCTCATTATGTTGTCAACTATTTAGCTAAACATTACGTGGTTCCTTCTTACATGATGATGAGCTGGTTTAATGCTTCTTGTATTGTGACATTTCGTCGTATGGGGGTACACCCTTGGTGTCTTGAATGTCTTCTTAGGTTCTTAAAGTTATGCCTTGGTTTTGGATGCACGGAACCTTGAATGTGTCTATGATCTTAAATTGAATTTTTGTCACTCGACCTTACTAGATAGAAAAAAATTTGTGTCGTGTGTTCTAGTTGGCAGTATGTTAGCGATGGTGGTGATTCTCTTACAATCTGGTAAGAGCTTGATCCTTGTGGAGTAGAAGTGTTTAATTATGGGCTTTTGGATTGTGGTAGGATCGGATTGATTTTTTGGTAGTGACCTTTCATCGATGGCATGCTAAGTTTTATCATGGTTTCCGTGTTTCATTATAAAAAGTATTGATTTGTGGATTGTATGCATCTTGGTCATTATGATTAGATTCAAGCCCATTCGAGCAGTGTGTTTGTTTTACTCACGTTGACTTATTAATTTTGGATTACGTGGAGACACTTATGGATGTTTTTAGTCTTTTGGACCATGACGTTGGTGATTATAGTATAATTAGACCTTGATAATTTAATCTCGGTGGTATTTTATAATGTGATTCTCTTGCGAAACTGTAACTCTTGGTCGTAAAGCCATGTTGAATAATATGGCTAATTGTCTACTTACATTTGATGCTTCTAGTGAGTATGTGGTGTTCTTATAGCTAAAATATTTTCTTGTCATTTTGATTGCTTGGTTGGTGGTATCCTATGGTAATATGGGTGTAGATTTGAAAACTTTCCTTGTCTTATCAGGGGAGTAAAATATTTTTGCCAAAATAACAAACAGTGTTGAACACTAGTAGATCAGTAAAAGTAATTATGCTTCTTTAATGGGTATTCCTTGTAACTTCTTTTGAGAACTTGTAGAAACCCACTAGGAATGTTTTATGATACTTGTAATTAGTGGAAAAATCTCAAAATATTGTTTTGATCCATGTTGGTTGATTGTTTCCTAGTTCTTACCAAATTAATAATGTGTTTTCTATGTTGAATTTCCCTTGTTTCCTTCTAGATAAAAATGTGGTGTGCTGATTTACCTCTCTCTTCCATAAAATTAATAGTGTGATATGTTTACCCTTCCTTCTCATTGAATTTTTTTTTGACAAATTGACTCACCCAAACATCATAAAACTGTAAGTGAGGAGATTTGGCCTTGAAGCTTAACAAATAAACTGGAACATAGAAAGAGAAAATCGTCCTTGCTTTAAACTTGGTAGATTAATAGAAGGAATAAAAACCATGTAGAAGAAAAAAAGGAAAATAAAAAAAACTTTATCCATCTACCTCCCCTAGGAGTAGAATAAATATTTTGTTTGTCCGCCTATACAGAATGGCGAGATATCATGGCCACCTTAGTGGTGATCCTTATAATGTAAATATGTGATATCAGAATAAAAAACGAATATTTTAATTAAGAAAACTCGTAAAGGAATGTGCTAGAAAAAAAACGAAACTACAACTTTTGAATTAATTAGTTGAGTTACAAAATAAGTAAGATTTATATGTATTGAGTGCAATGTATAGTTGAACCTATAGTTCTATCGCCTACCTAAAATTGTGAAACACATGGTGGATAGTAATATGTTCTAGTTGCTTAGTACTTTCTTGTTCATAGATTTATGTGCCTTTCTTGTGAGAGTTTTGGGTCATCATACCCTTATTGTCACATAGCTTAGCGAATGTGAGTTGTGGTCCTTTTGGATTGAGACTTATCTATTTTTTGAGAAGCAACATCCTTACGTGTTGTCTTATCCTTGGAGACGTAAGTTATTGTAATTTTAAGGCAACATATGTTAAGGATTTAAAATAATTTCGGGAATTCTTATTTTCTTCATATTTTCTTGGGTCACCTTGTTGTTGTTTCCCCTTTCCATTAGGATGGAAAGTGCAAGATGATGTTATTCACTTTTGATACGATGCAACCTTGGATTGTAATTGGACCCCGTGTTACTTGTTCTTCTCCCTAGCGACCTTGAGTGGTCCTTGGTGTTTCTTGTGCTCTCTTTATGGTTATTCTGATCTTGAGTAGGAAATAAGATAAATAAATCTCATTGTGTTATAATTTACGGTACTTGTATTGATATGTTAGTTGCTAGGGGAGATATAAAAATATATGTGTTTTTCTTTTGCTAAACGGTTGACTTCTTTAGATTTGGTTGGTCTGATGTGTTCGATTCTTAAAACAAAAGTATAAAAATCATACTATAGGAAAACTTGTGGTCTTGAATTCGTTTTTAATACCATGAAGAGTTAATTGTACCCTCTCGAGTTCTAGAAGTGCCTTCCTGGAATAGTTCCTTGATTTTAAATGTTTTGTTGATTTAGGTGTTCTTGTTGGTTCACCTCATCATGTGTGATTCTCAAATTGTGGGACCTTGAGTAAATTTGTTCATCATCCAAATTTGGTCATAGTTGATTTTTCCTAGCCTTGTCTAGACAACGAACCTTGAAATCATGGCTTAAACGTGTAGAAACCTTAACTTTTATTAATCTAGTATGTTGTATTCCTTGGGAAACTATGTGTTCGTTCCTAAACTCATGGAATTATCCTTATTATTCCTCTACTTGGTGATTACTCTTAAGAATCTTTTTAACTCTTCATGTTATATTGTTATGTGTGGTATCTTGGTTGATAGCGTAAATTTACTCTCTAGATTTAAGTGTCCGTAGCCTTGCATGTAGAAAGTTTAGAACTCATCCCTTACAATCTCCTTTCTTCTTGTTGAATTTCTTTGGACCAAACTTAGGTTCTGTGGACCCACACTTGTTTGAAGCAAGCAATCCCAAAGTGGAGTGATCCTTTTTCTATTGCATTTGTTCCTATCTTTCTTTCCAGTGACTTCCGGGAGGAAGTCGAGTCTAAGGGGAGGGGGATGTAGTGCCCACTTCTCTTCGACACTTTTGATATTGATCATGATATTGTTGACTATATTATGGACATTATTATAGTTTTGATTTAGAATAGTGTTAGATGTCAGATCATGACTTATTGATTGAACTCTGATTCATATATGATGCATGATGATTGTTAGAGACATTTTATATAGATGTTGACATGTTTTTGGGCATGGTTATGTGTGTGTGTGTGTGTATTTATGGATGTTGTTAGGACATTTGATATTTGGATACATCGACTAGACCGAGAAAATTAAATTTAAAATTGATGATTATATAGTTGTTGAGGAAATTGTAAGTGATGTTGTTGATTGTCTGGATGTTGTTGTGATTCATATATATATTGATGATTTTGAAATTATAGTTATATTATTTTAGACGTTCTGATATGGCCATGAGGCCGAATGAGGTATTTTTATTTTTGGAGGTTAAAAATATCACAACAAACATCGGGGGATTGAAGAGCAACCACATTGGAATTCTAGATGAATTCAACAAGGTCACCATGGCAACTATATTTGTTGTGTGTGTTGTATTTTGTTAGGGATTCCCATGGGGGGGTTACCTTTAAATGTGACCAAGGGGTTATATTTATTTTATTAATGTGGTTCCTTTTTATAGTTGTTTGCATGTGTTTATTTTGTGATGCATTTACCCCTTTCATTATTCTTTTAATTATGGTGAATTAGTGTGAGTAATCATATTGTCAAAATAAATAAATTAATCAAATTTGGGATATAAGAAAGTAATTATAGAAGTTGTATGCTCTTGTATTAAATGTGGTAAGTGATGTGTAAATAATGTGTAAGTGATGTGTAAGTATGTGTAAGAGTTGTGTAAGTCAAATTTTGGAGTATAAAACACTCCACCTTCTTGGAAATTCAAATTTTTCCTTGGAGGCTGATTTTGGAGGCTTGTGGGACAAGTGAAACTTGTTTCATACCTCTTATTTTTAACTACCAACCATGCCTATGGTTGGATGGTTGAATTTAGACCTTCATTATGCATTTTGATATGACTATTTGTAAGTTTTAATTGCACTCTTCATACATTTTATTAATTTTTGTCCTTATGGGGTGTGGGATTTTTTGAGTATGTAAGTTTATTGTCATATTATTCACTCACCTCTTTATTGTGCATTTGAGAATGAATTTGACTTTTGTGTTGGAGTTGAGGATGTGTGATGTGGCATCCTACATGGATCCAACTCATCCTCTTCTCTTCCCTCTTCTATAAAATTGGAAGTCCTTGCTTTGTTTTGGGGTTGTTGAACTTTTGGAATGCTTCCTTGGGGTGAATTTTCTTGTTGATTGGAACTCTTGCCTTCGAGGAACTTTTTGGGAAGATTGTTACATGTTTGTGCTTGGCTATTTGGATTGATTGCATTGTGATAGAATTGGTTGTTTTGGAACTTAGACAACTCCATCATGGAGAGGTAAGAGCATGTCTTTTTAAATACTCCGTTTCTATATGAATTTACATGTTATTGTGTGAATGTTTTAGCATGTTTATGGGTTGTTTGGGTAGATGGCCTAGGAATGGTGTAGGAGAAGACTATGGGGTTTATTATGTGGGATGCACAAGTGTGTTTTAGGGAGGTATAAGGGTGGAGGGAGTTGGGATTTGGGTTCAACCTTAAAAATAAATAGCTTGAATTTCTTTACTCATTATGGGGTGCCATAAGAGTTTGGGGGCATAAGGAAATGTGAGGAATAAGGGGTACTTGGGGGAGGCATAAGGAATGTCAGGGATTTGATATAATATTCTTGTTGGTGGTTTGTAACTCAGGTGGTGATACCCATTTCCCCATTTGGGAGGCATAAGAAGCATCCCCCATAGTTCTTGCTCCTTTGGCTTGCTTGGTTAAGCCTCAGTATTGCTTGTCTTGTGTTATTGTATTTGTAAAAACTACATTCTATTTTGCATTGTGTTTTATTGTGAAATTTTTGTGTGTATGTTTTTTGGGATCTTTTTGTTGCCATGAGTTGAAATAAATTTCTTCTTGCATTGTGGTTGGGGCTTGGGGGCCAATGAAGAAGGATGGCTTCTCATTTCATTGGATTTCTTGGTTGGGTGGAGAGAATTGCCTTTCCCCTACCTTTGTTGTGATCAAAATTAGAAGAATTCATGTTGTTGTTCTAGAGCAGAGGAGAAAGATGTAACGACCCAAAAATCCACACATGAACAACACAGTGAAATACATGATAACTTTTTTTTTGACTTGTTTGACACATAACATGACGCAACATGTCGTCACCAAGGATACAACTAACACTGTGAACAACTTGATACAAGGATGGCCATAAAGGCAACACGGAAATGTTCACACCTATCAAGGACAATTTACTTTTCTTTTTGACAAGACAACATAGAAGTCCAATCACATAACACACTTACAGTTAGGGCCAACCACAATGAGATATTCTTGAGGGTTATTTATTTTAAAAGGACATCTTGCAATTCTTAGCTTACGTTTTCAAGGAGGCTCAAGATATGATTCGTACAATTCATCTTACCAAGCTAAGTTTATTCCTTTGACATTGAGTAATTATCTTTAAATCTTCTCTATTATGACATTTATTTGCTTAATTCGTTTATCAAGAAAAAGGAGTATTTAAATTCCACAAGGCCATCTGCTCACCACTAACGCTACTAAGATTCGTTCTTGCCCACAAGACAACATGGTTTTAAGTTCAACACACTTAAGAGATGAGATACAAGGTGCCTTGGAAAAGGGTTAGAGGGAGAAGGTCGAGATGAAACATGTTTAGGACCTCATTAGTTATTGCCAGTATTTAATTGAAGCTAGGGCTCTTAACCAGAATTATCAACAAATTTACTTAGGCTTCGCTAAAAGTATTAACAAGGAGTAAAAATTTACTTTCCAAATGGCGGTGAGAAAGATGGTGAGGTCTCCAATTTGTTTTCTCTGGCTTATTAAATCTTATCATCTTCAAACAACTAACAGTTCATTTCACCTTAGCGTCATTTCACAAATTTCACCGTAAAAGGAATAATGTTCACTAGAGGAGCTAGGGTTATCATGTTATAAAGTTTACCTGCAATGATAGTCTTGCCCTTGATTACTTAAAGAATTTCTTGCTCTCAAGATGGTGACCCCTACGTTACTCTATTTGAATACAAATTTTAATTTAACTTCCAGAAGTATTAAACAATCCCATGTTGGTTTACTTATGACACTTTATTACTAAGTCATATCAAGGTTTAACTCAAAATTTATTCTCAAGGCAAGGTTGTAGCAACACTCATTTACAAGAACCAAACAAGATTACATCAATTCTTAAAATACTAATACTCCAACAAAGTCACTCAGCAACAATAACCAAATTTTCTTATAATTTCAATGATGGTCAAACAATACAAGGTTTCCAAAGTTCAGATGACCAAGTCCACAATACTTTATACTAAGACATTAATCCTCTTTTAAACTTTCCACTGGACGTTAACAATAGTTGAACAACATACAAAGGTTTTGAGCAAAGGAACTTCTCAACTGAGGTTGATGACAAAAGTCTACAATTATATCCCTCATCTACACACAAAATCCATCTACAGAAAATTTTCTACAAGAGTCAGTTCACGAGAACTGAGCAAGATAAGGCTACACAAAACCACCATAATTATTATCTAACAATACCACAAAAGGAAGCACTTTATTACAAGAATTGGGTCAAACCTCTAAACACTATCAGCACATCAAGTTATAATAAAGTCTCTATCATGCCAATCAAAGAAGGAGAAGACCTTGTACTTCAGCTAGGAGTAAAAGAAACGAAAGTATAGCAATTGTATGGGAATGGCCCTTGGCCCTATAAGGAGAAATAAACAATCTAGCAAAAATAGAATTCCCATCAAGTAAGTAATTAAACAATAATTACAAGATTGAGATTTGATATAAATAGACCAACCATCTGGAAATTTATCAAAGGCACCAAACGCATACGCTCAAAATAATATATACCTAAAAGAACAAGAGTTGATCGGCCCAAGAAAGGAGAACCACGGGTTTCAAAAATTAACACAAAAAGCCATGTATAATTGAGTTTCAAACCAGAAATCAAATAGAGTATACACACAACATAAGTTTCGAAGCGAAGGAAAGGTATACTAGTTTTGACCATTAACTGCAAATATTTTCCAATCATCCAAGAAGGGTCAAAGTCTTACAGGCTAGTAGCAAACACACAAGAGAAGAAGGGAGTTCCGTCACACAAGAGTATACAATAATGTCATCAACAAAAAAAAAATTAACACTAAAGATTTGCAAACCTCCACAACAATACTAATGTTTGGTTAATTTAAAATAAATTACCCATTTCCCAAAACAACCATATTTTAAGGCAACCCTTAACACAGTCCTCCATCGTACAATAGATACAAACATAATTTCTAAGTGACATTATCAAAACAAAACCTTCTACTATGAATCCATAAGACTATCAAATGAAAGATGAGTTTTTTCCCGAAGATTAATCACATTTAAGGAAATTTCCATCACAACATATTAAGGTAATTACGTGCATAAAAACCGACCAATATTAACTAATAGCGTTAACATTACAAAGGAGAAATAATGCATGTTAGGAAAAATAGAAGAGCGCCATCAACAATAATTCAAAGAAGGGGATTAGACCAAAACTATTCTAGTGTCAACGAGGTGCTGGATTCGCACAATGAAACCTCGAGCTTAGTTGATCCAAAAAGCTATTTATCGTTCAAGTTGATAGGAATGGTCAAGGTACTTCTTGAGGATGGCCTTAAAAGCCTAGAAACAAGATGAAAGATAATATAAGAGTCTAAACAAGGGAGACGGAAAACACATTGCACACAAACCTTTTCATTCTACAAGTTTTAATACCGAAACTCTAAGCTGGCTAGCCCACGCATTGATCTCACTAATCCTACAACCTTCCTTTCTCGATGCCAAAATGTTATCAAAGGAACTTGCGAAGGAGATAACAAAAAATGTCAAAGAAAAACTTGGGTGCTAGGGAGGGGCTTCATAGTTATCCTAAACCTACTTCCATGATAACGAAAAATACTAGTTTGGTCAACATAATGACTTGCAACTCAATCACAGAGAAGAATAAATACATAAACAAACAGAAGAAGATCTACCACTCGAGCAAGAGAAACATAACACCCAGAGGAGAGGGCACACGCATCCTTTCGACCAACATACTGACAACGATAAAAGAAAAAACAAGAAGAGACAAGCAGAAAGGGGAAATCTCCCATCATGACATCCAACTGAAAAATCAATGCAAGGAAAAAGCGGTTCGATTTCGCAATAATTGTAAATATAATAGCAATAGAAAGGTGTAGAAATATCTTACCTTTTTCTCCAGAGTCTTTCCTATCTTCTTCTCGCACAAAGCTACCAGGTCATTGAAAGAATATGTATTGGCAGGAAGCCTCAAATACAATTTCTTGTTCAGAGTTCTTGGGTCACCCACTGCCTTGATGGTAAAAGTGCCAATATCTTCCTCTTTCACAAACACAACTTTGGCATTTCCATCCCCTAAAATCGAAATTGTATCCCTTGGTAGGGCAGTAAGTCCTGGTTGCCCCAAATTTGGCACAAAATATGTGGAAAAACAGTTGCTGCAAACATATGTGTAGGGAATTCCTTCTGCCTCAATGGCCCTATGGACTTTGACCTTGTAACCCCATGCAGTATTTGCAGGCTCGACTGCATGGACTCTATCAAAATCATTTCCAAATTCAGATGGCAGAAATCTCTTGATGGTTCCAACCTCTTTGATTGCCTTGATAATGTTAAGTTGATCCATTATCTGCGTCCCTCCCACTGTGGAGATGACCACATCCACTTTTTGATTATCTCCACAAGACTTGCATGAGGCCTTGAAGGATTCAAGAAGCTTGGCCTTCTGAGGATTTGAAGCTATGGACTGTCTTACAAGAAGATAAGTGGGGTGGACAAGATCAATGCTGGCCTTTGCTACATGGCGACCAGTGTATCCTATTCCTCCAATTAACAGAATCCTGCTACCTTCATCTCCCAAGACATTTTCTCCAACATTGCATAGATCTCCTGTGCCTGAGGGTGTGATCTATCACCTATACAAAAGCATGCACCATTTTATTTCCTTTAATCCAACTACATCCAAGTTTCTTTTTAATTCCTCTATCCTTCATCGATCTCCTTCCTGTACCTTCTCTTTCCTTTCACCCCTCGCCATGAGAGCCTGCCTTTTCTTGGCCTTCTCATCCTCACTAAGATTTGGGTCAGCCTGTATTGCTCTGATCTGACTTATCAAATCATCCCCATCAGAAGCCCCGACACAAGAATATTGAACACCGTCCCCATTGGTAGTGATGGAGCAGTCGGGACAGAACCAATCGCCAGCGAGAATAGCCGTCAATGGAGTTTTCAGGCACTGCATATGCCAGGGGCTCATGCAGCTATTGCACAGTAAAACAAGTAAGGTCTCAGTAGAGAATTTTGATGCCACTAAAAGATGACGCCATGCTCACGACGGTGCCAATGACGACGCCGCACGACAACCAAACAACCCGATAATGCGACATATTTTTTTTTTGATAGGGTAATGGTTCTTGTTTGATTTATTTTGTCTGCAAGTTTTGAGACCTGCTTGACCTTGGGAACAGACAAGCTTCAGCCTATTACTTTGTATTCCGCTCGCAAGACTAAAACTACATGATTGTCAAAATTCCATCTGCTCGAGATTTGCTTCAATATTCGTTGTATTCGCCTCTATCCTTAGCAAATAAATTTCGAGTTTCAAGAATGGGGATACAAGACTACATAGGGGTAATTGACTGCTGACCCCGTTTTCACTCTATGACCCAATGTATAAGAGGATGAGGGTGACCAGGGTAATGTAAGCATTATAATTTTATTGATTTTTTTTTATATATTTTAATATATATTTGTAGAGATATATTATCAGGAAAACACAAATATCACTATTTTGTTGACGCTTAGAAATATTTCAAGATAGGTTCTTAGATATCCCTTAAAAGGGATTAGATACTTTTAATTAAGTGGTATATATATAGATATATTATCAAAGTTTATTCTCAAATAAACCTATATTCCTATACATACATTGAAATTTGAAATTAAAGGAATATAAACTGTATTTAAGAATACTACCTGCTAAGTATTACAATATTAATAGAATTATTTAAAATAACTTTTATTTTCAATTTAAAGAGAATTCAATTAATATGTAAGGTTGACCACTAACTATTACTAACATATGCAATCTTAATAAATTGATCTACTCCTTATTAAAACTATAATAATATAAAATAGATTAACACCCCCTAAAAAAATAACAATTGTCTAATATGCTTAGCGTATAATCCCCTTAATATATATATGACCCATTAGATAATTCATTAAAGTTTGTTGATATTCTTTTTTTTTTGTTAGTGAGACCTAACATATGACCCAATCGACCACTTATTGTTGCATGAAGACAAAGAAAAGGCGTTTAGGTTGAAAAAGACTGATCGGGGTGGTTGGCTCAACCAACACCAACGAAAGGAAGAAGAAACATTTAAAATCTCTACCCCTGGCGTGCCGCTCCAGGTCGCTTCTAACAATTAATGACCTAGATTTGCAAATCTTGACGTCCTCCTGGTCTGAACTACCGGCCGTTCTGCCCTGGACCGCATGATAAGGGTCGGAGATAACAAAAAAAAACGAGTTACAGGCAGTATTTCATGCGTGAGTTCATCCTGACTCGGTCCTATCCGCGTGAGGAGGTGGAGAAGGTGCACAGGTGGAAACAACAGTCACTTTCCCCTTCTTTTATCCGCCCATGGCCGCGCCACAACCACAGTCCCTTTTTCCTCTTTTTTTTTTAAAGGAGAACGCTTTAACATGGCAGGTCGACCAACTATGTTGTTATCTGTTCAGATCTGAATGCATCCTCAAATTCGGAGTTCATCTTCAAGATATTTTTGTCAAACTCGATGGAGGGGTAGTGAACAGTCACCCGGGATCTGGTAATACCCACACCTCATTCATAGGAGTACACTGTGTTGAGGTAGCTTCCAAGGAAGAAGAGTTAGCAAGGATAGAGAGGATCGTCATTGATGGATGTTGGCAAATAGGGAAGATTATTGGTTTTGAGAAGTTGAAAGGATTAAAATATTTACATTTTTCCATGGCAATAGTTATTTTGGAAATTATATAACAGAGGTATTATGCTTTGCACAATCATTTTTATCATTCCAAACGAGTATAAATTTTTATCAAATGCTAACCGTGAAAATTGCTTTCATTCCTTCTTGTTGACATATACTTTTTCAATTCAGAGAGTGTCCAACTGTTGTTATCTGTTTAGTGTCGAAACATCATAGAAATTCGGGGTTTTCCTTCACGGTGTAAACATATATGTATCAAAATCGATGAAGGGACAGTCACTTTGCACTATATAATAAAAAAAAGGAAAGAAGACGTCCCAAACGTGGTTTGATGCAGGTGTGTAACTAGCCTTAATAATTTTACGGAGAAATACATAATCATAATTAATTTGTATTATGTATAAAAAAAAAAGAGTATGATCTTATGTGCAATCTAGCACAGTGAGCTCGTAGCATTTGTCGGCAAGTCGGTCCTCTAGTTTTGTAACTTGGTTGTAGTTTTTTTTTTTTTGATAACATATTTTGTTAAAAAAAACTAAATGTTAAAGGTAAATTGTTATAATAAGAACTTAAAAACAGTAAACACATTAGTTGTAGTATTACCTAGATATGATTTGTGTTGGAATTATTAGTTTCTTTATTAAATGGAAGATGGAAATGAACTTATTAAACTAGAAACTTTGCATTAGGATTTCTTTCTTCACAATTCAATAACATAACATGGGTTTCCAAAAGAATCGATTTCATTTCCCTTTTTACGATTCGCATAGGATTCACAAGAATTTCTTAAATGAAGAGAGAACATGATAGAGTTTGGGTATAATCTACTCTATTGGCATATTGGAAAATTCAATAAAACTTAACTCTTTCCATTCATATTACAAGAAGAAGATATACACTAATAGTATCACTTATCAATACCTTTTTTCTTTGCAACAAAATGAAATCTAATGTATATATATACTTTTTGTAAATATACTAACATTCCACGTAAGAGCCCATCAATATTTTCAGTAAGATCTAAACAAGATCTACCAACATTTTAACCATGTGGACTTTTGGGCAAATATAGATTGCAATGTCCCTTTTTTTTGGAATGAAAACAAGATGTTACAACTTTCTTTCACATACAAATTTTACAACAAAATAATACATATGAAGGGAATGGAAGAAGTCTTCACAAGCTCCAAGGTGTTCTTCGTCCATGCTCCAAGTTCCAAGTAGCTCAAATCACAACAAGATAGGGGGAGAGGCAACACTCTCCTCCCAACCAAAACTCAATGGAGAAGAGAAGCAATCTCCTCCATTGACCCCCGAGCCCCAAACACAACACAATGAAAGGGTGGTCTCCAACTCAAGGAAACAACACTTGCTTCCACAATACAATTTCTTCACAACATTCAAGGCTAAATAAAAGAAACAAAAGGAAACAAAAATAACACAAAACATTTCACAACAAGGCTTTCATCCAAGCCAACAAGAGAAGGAACTATGGGAAAGTTTTCCTTATGCTTCCCCATTGAGATGAGATGCCCATCCAAACCCTCCACAGTAAAATTCAAGCCCCTATGACTCTTATGCTTCCCTCAAGTACCCCTTTTTCCTCCCATACTCTTATACCTCCCTCCTCTTATGGCTCCCTCAAGAACAAGGTAAGAATGTGAACATTCTTACCCAAGATGGGCATCCTTCTCAAACTCCCTCCATAATTTCCTATTCTACTCTTATGCCTCCCTCATGAGTTTTCCTATAGACCTCTCCTACACTACACATTAAGCATTCTATCCATTTTTCACAACACACAAAGGTAAACATACATTTCCTACAATTTCAAGAATAGAAGCAACAACAATAAGAAAACAAAAGGGAGAAGGTTTCCTACCTCTCCATTGAAGAAGCCTAAACCAAGAAGCTTTTTCCAAGCTCCCTCCAAAACAATCCAAGCATGCAAGTCCAAGCTCCTCTTTCTCTCTTTCTCCCAATTCTTTCCTCTCCCAAAAGAAAATAAAAGAAAAGAACTTTCCAACAAAAACCTCCAACCCCCTCAACAAGAGAGGAAATTTCCATAAATAGACAAAATGGAAGGGTGAGGATGATGTGCTCCATGTAGGATGCCACATCTCACATCCTCAAGACCACCTCCCTTAGTCAACTCAAATCCCAAAACACCATAAATGGGTGGTTGGGTTGATTGACATCTCTTTTCCACATCCATCCCTTCCCATGTGCCTGAAGGCACAATTAAATGTACATGGAAGAAAAGTGCACTCCAAAGTCACATTTCCCTTCCCAAAACAATAAATAATCCCCCTTTTTGGCTTCCCAACCCATAGATATGGTTGGTAAGGGGTTTTGGGAAGTGTGGGACAAGTTTAACTTGTCCCACAAGTCCCCCAAAATTGCTCTCAATCTCAAATTCGAGATTCAAAGAACTTGGAGTGGTCAACACTCAAAAACAAGCATTCAATACAAGAGGCAAACACAAGGCTCAAGGAGCCAACCATCAAAATTAATTACACCCACTAGACTTCCCTCCAAAACTTAAAATTAAAACAAGATGTTAAATTAATCTAAACATACTTAACAAAAGTAATTTAACAAAAAGACATCACAAAAGAAATCACCTACTAAAGCAAGTTAAAACAAGTAATTAAAATTCTTACCCCCCTCATGGAAATTTTTCTTAACACATAAAAGAACAAAGGTAACACAATACAATTCACTAGTTGCCTTGACGACCAAATGCTGTAACCACTCGACATCCTGTTGTGTTTGGTTCCCAATCCCCCACATGGTTGTGATCATGTTGTGTTTCCAGAAAATATAAAATACCTCCTTCGGCCTTGCGGCCATGTCAAAATGTCCAAAATAACCATATGCATGAAATTTATTAACATCTATACATAATTCAATTATCCATTATTTCAAGGTTTAAATCACAACTTAATTATGCATTCCATCATTATCCAAAGTTATAGTAATGTAAATTCAACAACTACATTCTATTTATCATGGCGAAGAAATCCAATGTTAGAACACATGCAATATATCCATATAAAAATAATATCAGTATCCAATAGTTTGTCCATGAGTCAGTGTAGATCATACTGAACACAAAATCCAATCATAACCCAAATGCATCTAGTCACAAAACATCATGCTAATCAACGTAAGTATAAGTCATGTCCATATCCAAAAGTCTGCATAACTCAAAATGATAATCAACTAAGTGTCATAGGGAAGTGGGCATTACAGGTAGGGATTGAGTTAAAATAGAGCACAATACAAAAATATGAATCCCTCTTTCCAAAACAGGCGAGTTTAAATCCACTGATTATTAGAGCAGGAAAATTGTCATTGAAATCCCTCTAAAATAAAACAAATTATGTAAGTCGATTGTGTAGTTGATTTATTTAAGATACGCGAATATTTCTCTTCGTCATGGACATTAGATGAGGTAAGACTGTAACTGCACAAGAAAATATCGATTATTTTCTCTAATCTGAGCCATTACAGTCATTGTAGCTAAGTAGGTAGAGGAAGACAGATTCTGGAACAAGCTAGTGCAATCCCCAATAACAGAAATGAGCACAATCCTTTGCAGCAAGAAAAAAAATTCATTTTTATACTCGAAACATACTTATTGAATCCATTGTGTTTTCATTTGAATCGTTTGGAAGTCTATTTACTAACTTGTTTATATCGCTGCAGCAATTGAGAGAAGAGAGAAATAAAGTTGACCCAAAAAATATGAAGGAGAAACAATTTTAGTTGAAGTAGATTCTGCAATGCTCGGAAAATACCACAATTGGAGTCATGATGTTGAGAACGAGAATGAAATTTATTTGTACTATTGTACTATTTTTTAATTAATAAAAAATTTATTTGTGGTGGGGGACTTTAAAAGTCCCTCCAAAACTCTCCAATATGGCTATAGCCTTCTTGGAGTGGTGTTTTTGTGTTGTGACTTTGTACTTTTATTTATTTATTATTTTCTCAAAATTTAATTTTTTAATAATGAATAATAAATGTTATATTATTCATTTTTAAGATAAGTTTGTGGGGGTGCAAAGAGAAGGGAAGATGGGAGAAGAGGGGTTAGGGTGGAGAGAGAGGAGGGATAAGGATGGAAGAGGGGGTTAGGGTTGGAGGGATGATCTCCACTTTGATAAATAGATCTTTCTTTTATTTTGAAGGTAAATGGAAAGGAGGTTATATGAGTCTCATTGGAATTATTGGAAGTTTTTACCTTGTTCATATGATATTTTTCAATTGGAAATTTGTGCTTATCATGCATAGGAAGCCCCAGTTTTGAAAGTGGAAATGTGCAACACGTGAAAAAAAATGTATTTTTCTACCCTATGTCAATAAATGATTTTTGGAAGGAATAAAAGAAAGAAGTTGTAAAGTTGTCTGTTGGAACCAACAAATGAATATAATACTTTTCTTCAATTTGCATTGTTGCATTGAAATTGATCATCAATTTGTGATTGGAAACCTCTGTTTGGAAAATTTGAAAGAGAGAAAGGCATATGAAGGAATTGTAATTTTTTGTATTTTGAAATACGTTAAAAATTAGAAATTAGACTTTGTATTTTGGCTCTTAAATGGTTTGACTAAATCACTTAAATGTATTAGATTGGAATGGAAATGAATCTCCATACTTGGAAGGTGAAAAATGATAAATAAATCCTTTAGAAATTGATCTTTGTTTTGTATTTCATTCTGACAAATAATTTATCTAAAATGAACAGTTTTGAACCTGAAATTCAAGAAATAAAAATGAGACATTAAAATTGAACATGCTATGATGTAAATGAATTCAATTTGGGCTAAAAACACTCAAGGAAATCTTTTATACCTTGTAAAATCAGGATCAATCCATTTGCAATCCCTTTTGCTATTAAAAGTTGTAAAATTGAATTGCAACTCAATCAAACCAATAAAATTTGGTTTTCCATTCTAAAACCATCCTAGAAAAAATCCTCCATGTTTTTTGGGCATGATGAGTGAAGGAAAGAATCAAATTGAATAAATCTAACAAGTTTAAAATTTATCAGTTCACACTGTATAAGCCTATATGTCGTTTTCTTAAAATTGACCACTTAAAGATTATCAAAACAAAAAAATATTGAGCTCAGTGCAAAGAGAACATCGAGAGCTTTCCGTAAAGTCCTCGTTTTCCCAAAACTGGTCTCTCTATCAAAAGTTATGGTCGTTTGAAGTTTTCTTCCTTGACATTGAAATTTTTGGAAACAATTTCATTGGCGGGCTTGTAGCCCGAATTTTTCCTTTGGGACTTAGGAAAAATTTTGGGAAAATTTTCAAAATTTTTCTCTACCTCCCCCGCCAGACCATAGCCAATCAGAGGCTGCCATGTGGCACCATGAGGTGCCAGTGGTGGGATGAATCCCCTTTTTAACTTAGCGCTTTTGGAAAATTTTGGGAAACTTTTCCAAGTTTTCCCTGTTGTCCCCGCAACCAATCAAGTGATGCCACGTAGCGTCACAAGGCATCGTTGGAGGAACAGGTTCCTTTTTATCCTTCGCATCTCAGAAATTTTTTGGAAAAATTTTCCAAGTTTTCCTCCGCTGCTCCATCGGCCCATAGCCAATCAGGGGCTGCCACGTGGCATCGTGAGGTGGTGTCAGTGGAGGCACGGGTCTATGTACCCTCTTAGCCCTTTAGGGCATTAAGTCTTATTTTTCCCTGCCTTCCCCACGTTGGCTTAGGAGATGCCACGTGTCCTTTACGAGGATCACGGGGAGCGTGAGCACAAAGATGACTTTTCACTCCCCACGAGAAAATTTGCAAATGTCTCTTGTCGCCCTACCTTTCCTTGTTTTTTCTTCGCACTGCCTTAGGGAGTGCCACATGTCCTTTGCGGACCCGTGGGAGCGCAGGTGCAAATAAGATTTTTTTTGACGCATGGTAAAAAAATTTCCAAGGTCTCCCCGCGGCCCTGCCAACCCGCCCCTTTGGGAAAATTTTCACCCTTGGGCCAGCGGGCCCGCTCTTGGGAAAAAAATTTCACCCCAAGGCCCCGCCGGCCCATAACTTGGAAAATATGATGAGTTAAGAGGACTTATTTATATCACTAGAAAGTTGAGGAAATTTCCTATTCAATGGGAGTAATTTAGGAAATTTTTGAATGTGTTAAGTATGAGAAAAATCAAGTTGAAACTTTAAGCCTGTTAGAGAGTGGGTATGGTGAGGATTTTTCCCTCTGAACCTAATTGAATCTTTAACCGAGTTCTGGGAGTGGGTAAGTAAAAATTTACTCTAATGATTTTAAATATGTATTCTTTTCCCCACTGTAATTAAACCTTGCTCTTGACTTAGATCTAATGGAATTAAATACCTTGGGTATTTAATTATTTTGGTCCCTTAACCCTACAATTTTAACCAAGGAGTATTTAGCTAAAATGTCAATGTAATCAAGGATTAAATTAGTCCCTAAGGAGTTTTGAGCTAGGTGTAGACTTATTACACTTTTTGCTTTATAATGTGGAATCAATAATTACTATAATTAGGAAAAGTTATCAGTTGAATTTAATTGTCCTTGAGACTTTGGTCGTTAACACTTAAAAAGAGAATTATTCCTTAATTTTCTAACTAAGCCTAGGTTGTTCATGGGTCTCAAGTGGGTTGTTTTAGCAGCTGTTACAAATTTAGATTGGATTCGCTACCATAGATAGAACTACCAATCTTCACCACAATACTACAAATTTAGAAAAATTCTTGATGGGTAGGGGTGACTGTCAAATTTAACCCCTGGCTGTTGTATAGGAAGAGTAGTATATTACAAGAATGTATCTTTAAAGTTTAGTAAAAAAATGTAAAAAAGAGGGTAGTCAAAATTGCCTAGTCAACTGTGTCAGTACGACCTGTGAAAAGACCAACAAATAGTGGCAAAAGAAACTAATTCTTTCTATATTTTTTTTAAATTGAGCATTTGTGCATTACTCATCACACAGGAAATAAAATAATCTTCAACATAAAACTAAAGAATTTTTTTTTGAATAAGCTAGGATAGATACGGAACAAAATATTGAAACTCCTAGACTATGGGAAAATGAGAGATATGGAATAAAATATCAAAATTCCATGAAATAGTCAAAGGTAATGAATTGAAAGGTTAAGGCTTCCACACGTCAGTATCACTCTCAGAAACAATTTTTTTATTACAAATGCATGCCAAATATAGTTGTGTAAATGCAATCCAAAAGCATATAAGAGTCCAGTTTAATTTTACAACGCACATATATGCTTAGATAGTTTGTTAGAGGCCCAAAAAAGTGGTTGAAGCAGATTGTATGCAGGGAGAGTAGAACCAATTCATACTTAAAGCAACTTTTCATATACAATGAAGATTTTATAAGTGTGGTGGTCTAGTTTTGTTCACAGTTGTAACTTAAATTTAGATGAGTAAGTAGGCCTGTAGTGAGCTTGATTGCATGTTTATGAATAAAGGAAATTTAAAATTTTCATCACTGCAAAACAAATCCAATATTTGAGAAGCACATTAGACTTTAAAAATTTGATCTGGACATTGATTTATAGTAAAATTAATTCCAAGCTTAGTAAAGTGAGATTTACCATAAAATTTAGAAGAGAGTGCATAATTTTATGGGTTTAATTCAATGCAAAAGACCGGTGCAAGTTATATGTAAACAATTTTCAGAGGTGCTCTGTTTCAAAAAAAGAAGCAGATGTAAACAAAAAAAGACAACGCCAATAAAGTCTATGTAAACTAGTGAACAGATGTCAGTGGTGCTCTATTTCACAAAAAATAAAAAGGGTATAACTATAACCAGAAGCATTTTTAAATATGTCTTCATTTTTTTTGTAAATGAAATGGGATGACATTTAATGTGTTTCTGGCTAAATAGATCTCTAGGATATATAAAACCATAATTTTATCTGATTTGAAGAGTATTTCTCTGGTTAAGTTAAAATAAACGTATTCATGTTTTCTTGATTTCATGTAGTATGCTATGAGCAGTGATAAACATATTGTCTTTAGAGTTGAAAAAAAACTTATCATACAAATTGAGGAACAATTGTGTGAAAGCATTATCCCAACCTGTAATCCAACATTCTTTTAGATGCAATACTCAACTTACCAAAAAAACTATTTTTGAAAGATAAATCAGTTTCTTAATGTACAAATGTAGTAGGTATCATTTTGAATATGATCTTTGTGACAGCAGTTAGATCACAACCCTCAATGATGGGTATTAATGACATGTATACAGGTAATGGGAAGTTGTCTCTTAAGAAGAACCGAGAAACCATAACACTAAATGTTTGCTATGAACTCTTGATGATGTGGGTGAACAAAACTGCTACCTTGGACATGCTTACGGTTATAGCTACATGTCCGATTGTGTGGGGAACAACAACTTGTAATAAGAAATATAAACATAACATACACCGATCAAGAAGAATTCATAAGGATCGTCAGCTGGGGTCTATAAGTTTATGGGTGAGGATTAATTTCAAAATGTCTTTATTTTTGTAAGGAACTACATGTAATAAAACATCATCAAAACTTTTGTTACTTGAGTGAAAAAAATAAAATAAGATCATCAACAATATGATCCAACTTAAGATATGAAATACTCATTTTTGAATAGTTCCTTATTGATATCTATGCAAGGTCCAAAAATATTACAGGTACCAAGGCCTTTCAGGAATCGCAATCAGTATGGGGAGCCTTCACAATTTTGGTTGCCCAAGAGACCAACATCATAGCTGAACCAGCACCAGAGACAAATTTGAAGTTAACCATGGTTAAGGGAAGGCATTCAACACCTTCTTGTTGTGGATATTAAACACCACATTAACACCACATTCAAAGCCCACCAAGTACCAAAATATAACTCAATCTTCACTTTTCAGGCAGCTTCTTCCATCAAACGCTCTCTCTCTTGTCCCCTACACAAAAGCTATTAAACCTTCAAAGAAAAAATAAAATAAAAAATTTTGCCAACAAAATAAAATTCCAGAGTAATATTATTATTTTCTTGATAGATTACTCACTTTTACTAAATTTCAATATTTAGAGGTAGTATATGTTTCCCCAACACACCAAAAACTCTTAGCCTCTGCAACACACCCAAAAATCTATACCAAAGACTCCCTTTCGTCTAGAACAAGATTATAATCTATGATCGATTTATTTTTGCTAATGTTATCTATATGCAGCATATTTCAAAGAGCTTACAAACCCAATAATTTTTTTTTCTGATTAAGTTTCATCTACACATCCAGATCACCAAATAAAACCATGTCCTATAAATTTCATGACCTACTCACAAGATTTTTTACAGGGACTCACCTAAGATTTGGTTCTTCTTTTGTGCACGCTACACAACCATGAGCTAAACAAGATCATTGAGCATTTTATGTGAACATGCCATGAATTAGGGCCATTGTAAAATATGAACTAATGTATACCACATTGAATAATATAATTAACACAGAATTAACCATATATGCGGACCATGGGATGACATGCTTGATGGCATGTTGCTTCAGATCTTCCCCGATTTGGTTGTTCGTCACAGTCTCCTCGCATGAAAGTTTCTCTACTATATTTACAGATATGGGGTGTAAAGATACAAAAAATACATGTTTTTCTTGAGATAGGGTTCTGAAAATACATAACTATGCACAAGTCTAGACAAAACATAAGATAACCAGGAAAAAAGGCAAATTATTGAGGAGGCTAGAGAGAGTACAAGGTACAAAGCTATGAAAATCAGACAAAACTTTGAAATTTTCATCAAACAACCAGACTAAAAAATCCATTAAAATTAATTCAATCTCCACTATTTTTACCATTTTCTTTTTGTTATCATCTTATTACCACAAATTTCTCTTGAATGCGCCTTTAAATTCACAATGAAATGACTATTCTACTTTTAGATTTTTGCAATAAACCGAAATCATGCAATTTAAATCACCCGCCGTGTAAAATAAATCCTAAAATCAATCTTCCAAGTAAGGAAAACTCGTAGAATCACTATAGTTACCAAAAAATTACTTCAATCTCAATTTTAATTTTTTTTGTTAATATCCTTCAATTTCAACATATTTACCTGCATGTTACATTGGAACTAAATCGCTTCCGCAACTAAATAAAACTCCCTGGGCCTTTTGATTTCTACACAAAATATGTATTTCCTCAAATTTTCCAAACCCGCGACCGGAATTTCTCAATTCTACACAGAACACACACTCCCTCATATTCAACATAGAAAACTCACTCTCTCAATTTCCACACAAAATGCACTCGTCCGCGATCGAAAAAGAAGGGAAAAAGGAAAATATGGAAAATCACAGTTGGATACAAACCAGAGACATGGTGGAGAGGCCCGTCATGCACTAAAACATCTTTGCAAAGTGACTTGACAGTGAACCCGCAAAAATCCATGACTAAAAATCCTGAAAACAACTGATATTCCCACACACTTTTCACGTTCTACTAATCCAAACGCAAAATAACCCTAGTGAAATGGGATTTGTTATAGGAGTTAAATCTGTAACCCTAATAAACTAACATTGGTGATTTTTCCCAAAAGTGACGGTCGTCAAATTTAACATCGTTGTAGAAATGTTTGGAAGGGCCTTTCCCATAGGGGGAACACCTTCGGCGTAATAAAATTATAAATTTTTTATTAAGTTTACACGTGGCAATAGTATATTATTGTCATATGCCAATAATATATTCTCTTACATCCACAATAAGAAAAGGTTAATTCAAAGTTAGTTTCTTTCAAGTAAATGTGGAGGAGAACAAAAATTGAAGTAAAACTTGAGTGTACATATCTTAGATCTAGATATTTGAAATTGAAATTTCATCACGGGGTTTTCATACGAAGCAGTGCAAAACTAATGCTAATCAATTTCAACGATAAAGTTTCAGTATAGGACAGCTATATTCAGTTGAAAATATATTTTATTCATGCCAAGTAAATGTGTCTCAATCTTTGAATCACTGGTATTTCTCATAGGATTGGGGCTTTTTACTTGCATATTCTCTAACAATCCCGATGAATGCAAATGAAATGCATGCAATGGAATAATGGTTTCAATCCATGAACTGCTTCATTTGTTTATTATTATTGATTACTTATTAGCAATTTATATCTTTCTGACAGTGGACACCCAGTTTATAGAGAAGGGCAGCAGCGCAGGTGTAGCATAATGAATACAAAATAAACAAGGTAGGTGTCAAATAATGAATGGAAAAGAGAGGTTGTATTGAATTGTACAGACCTATCAGCCTAAATATAGGATTAATGTTTTGATTGAATGGAAATTTGTAGACACCCAACTTAAATTTGAAGACATATATTTTCTTAGGAAATTATACAATTTGCAGCAATGAATAATTGGAAAGTTGAATAAAAAAACAATAGTTTACAGATATAGAGATAAAAGAAATATACAAAATACCAAGCATGCAAGAGACGAATACCATATTTACTTGGTAAAATCCTAGCCGAGTGCCTAGGAAAACATCCACGGTGTAAGATATGAAATTTTTATTAACTCAAGATGAATAGATTATATGTGAAATCGTTATGGGATACTTTGGATCTAAACACAAATAAATACACCTAATTGGTGAAGTACAATTAGGATTCCACCTCTTAAAAATAGAGTGGAAAAATGCCATTAGGATTTTCCTTTCTAAAATAGAATTCGGATGAATTCCTCTTTCTATAAATAAGCAATTGATTCCTTAATTTTTATTTCGGGGGCAAGTCTCCCCACACCCCCTTCGAAAAATGAGCTACAAATTGCACCCTTCTTGTCACATATCTAACATATTTGAAAATAAATTTTACGCCGAAAGGCATAACCCAGTTGAGTTGCCTCCAACTGATTCTGAAAAAATGTCAGAAATCAGACGGTCGAGGTTGGTGAAGGGATTGCGTTGACAATCAAACAGTTACAATGCTTTCATTGCTCCAACCAACTCGTTAAAGTTCACAACCATCGGTCTACAGTGCTTCTTTATCCTCGTGGGGTGGACAATGGTGTGCTGGAGATGGGATGCCCATCTGCATCCATCAAAACCAGGTTGTGAAGCGTAGGATGGTCACAGATTATCTGTTACGGTAAATAATGGCGAGTGGAGGCCGCTATCAGCAAATTAATTGTCCAAATGACTTGTAGCTTCAGGCCTCCGTTTGTGTAAAATGACTTGGGAATGCTGGCGTTGTCCTCCTACCCTTTGCTTTCCTCATCCGAGCCACCATCACTAGGGTTGCAATTAGGGTTTCTCTTCAAACACTTGAAAGCGGTGCCTAATATCACACAATTTTCGAGAGTTCTTCTGAATTCAACCTTCCATTTGAGGTTTACTCCTTCCTCAAGGCTGAGCTCGCCACCGAGGAGATCGATTCTCAGATGCTAGAATGTCTTGACGTTTTTCAACACCTGACCAGGAGAGTGCTAAGAGACTTGGCCGAATATGGCCTTTCTCGGCCAGATGAGGTGTTGTAGAGCATGCAACGGCTTCATGATGTCTCCGATCATGAGTCGAACTAGGTGGCCCAAAGATTCCCTTTCCTTTGCCACCCAAGCCGCTTTCCTCGCCGGAAATTACAGAGTCCACTTTTACAACGACGTTCTCCACCTGCAGAACCAAGGAGTTGAAGCGCTTCGACACGGCACAACAGTGGCCCAGGGCTTTTACGTCGGCTACTTCGTTAAGGATTAACAACATCAACGAGTCAAGAAGCAGATCCAAATGATCTATGAATGAAATTTGTGAAGAAAACGATGAAGAAGCTGAAGTTGTAGCCATGGCTTTGCGGGCGGTTCTCGACTGATGGCGGCCGCGATCGGGAGCAAGCTCTAGATGCATTTTTGCAATGACACTTGTTCAAAACCTCGAGACCAAACAACCTAGATCAAGATGAGAGAAATTTTAAAGTTTTAAAAGTCGCAAGGCCACCTATATTCAAATCATTTTACAAGATTCGGCTCCTTTTACTATAATCAATCGGTCATGCTTTTTTGACAAAAGCCTAGAAGCCTTTTCTCTTTATCTTGAAACTTTGCAGGATCAAAAAGTCAGACACAGACGTTCTTGCAGAATCAGTATTTCCTTTCCTGAAACTTCTCCTTTTGATTACAGTAAAACCTATTCTTCTATTCCTATAACATACAGAAACCCTCGAGTCGTTGAATCCCTTACTCTAGAATGCGCAGAAACCCTAAGCAAAACAAAATTCTACAGATGC
This sequence comes from Taxus chinensis, assembly GCA_019776745.2. NCBI lineage: Eukaryota > Viridiplantae > Streptophyta > Pinopsida > Cupressales > Taxaceae > Taxus > Taxus chinensis. Next base: position 132,610,236 of record CM034149.1, read on the forward strand.
ACTGCGGCTTGATCCATGGACATAACATGTCTCTATAAAACTACACCTAATAATACAAAAAAAAACCTCTACTTTGTCACTATACTCATTCGCGTGAATCATGGCCACACATGATTACGCTCAATAAACCAAACAGAACTCCAACCCTCATCAAATAATTGCAGAAGACGCCTCAGATGTCACAAAATTGACATCGTCCACTCGATTTTCACCTGCGAACTTGTTTTGAGCTACGTTGGATCTAAACACAAGTAAATACACCTACTTAGCAAAGTAGAGTTAGGATTCCTCCTCTTAAAAATAAAGTGGAAAAATGTCATTAGGATTTTCCTTCCTAAAATAGAATTCAGATGAATTCCTCTTTCCATAAATAAGAAATTGATTCCTTAATTTTTGTTTCGATGACAAGTCTCCCCACAACCCCTTCGCAAAATGAGCTATAAATCTCACCCTACTTGTCACATATCTAACATATTTGAAAATAATTTTTATCACAAAAATTGAACAAAACAAACATAATCATCACCAACTAATTAACCATTGTATTAATAATAGCCAACATAAAATGCACCGACCATTAAATTTAAAGCCAGGCTTCTAATAAAATTCATTAAAGTGACAGTAAACAATTATTGTCTTTTTCCTAATCTTTTCATAACCTTGTTTCTTACAAACAGTATGGATTTTACAAGGTTGCAGGTTTGGCAGGAGGGAAATCTTTATATAGAGAATTTATTTGCGACATGGAGACTCTTAAGAAACGTTTCAGACTAGTTTTTCTGAAGAAGCGATCTCTTCCAGTTTCTTTACGATGCTGCTCAACGTAGAGCTAAAAAAGGCCATAACCTCCTGTTCGGAGTGGCCCGGCAGCAGCTCCCGCAGTTGGGAATTCCATTTTATCAAACATTTTCCCTCTTCCTCTCCCTCCGACACTTGAATAGTGCCTTGGTAGTCCTCAAATCCGGCCATGTTGGTGTCTGTGGCGACATAAGTGTATGAATGATTAGAAGGGTCCAACGCTATCAGTTTCTCCGCGATCCAGAGATCCATCCCATCCTGTTCAGATGGAGATGGGCTTGTACAGTGGCGGATGCAACCGACCCCCTGGAGCGGTGACCCATCCACTCTTTCGCAGGATTTAAGGCCTGGAAACCACTTTTGTAATTCATAGTAGTCGCTTACGATCTCCCACACGATCTTCAGAGGAGCCGCCGCTGGCATTTGTACGGAACTTTGCCATTTGGTTGTCTCCATTTTGTTCTGTTCGCAGAAGCCCTTTCTGTGATGGAAGCCTGAACATTTTGGAGGGTTGGAGCAGATAAATATGCATTCATGCGAAGGCTTCGGTATCGGCAAGATGGGATACGCATATGGGCCTTTTGTCTTTTACTGCACGCCGGCAGAGGTTCGGGAATCGGTAATGGTATGTATACCTATCGTCAGTTTGTCTTTTACGTAGAGAGCAGTTACACGACGACTGCAACGACGATTTAGGGGTGGATGGCTTTTCATGAAAGTTTTTTTTAGTGTAAAATTATTTCTTAAATTTGTGTAGTTGAAAGATTACACGGTTTTTTCTTGCACGAACTAGTTTAGTTAATTATTTGATTTTATTCAATAAAAGAATAAAAAACAATTGTGTTACAGTCTCTAATTTTTAAAAAACAATCCAATCCTTTGGAATTTTTTGTGCAGAGCCGAGTCTCCTTGTTTATACACCCAAGCAACCTGGTAACCAAATTGGCAGAGGAATCTAGTGGTGTATTGAATTGTCAATTCCCACCACTCAACCCAGCTGGCAACAAAAGGTGGAAGTGGTGCCATGGTCCAAATTAGCAATGAGAGGGACCACCCCGAGTGACTTAACAAGGAGACATTAAAAAAGAATTAATTCGACGGGACTTTGAAAGGGGCCCTGCGCCAGATAATCTTAAAAGAGATTTGACAGTGATCTTTCAAAAGAACATTTGACCACACCGTGACAGGGGAGAAGCCTTGCGTGTCAAAATCAAAGATTTTCTACTGAGAGAGAAGTACACGATCTAGCCTTATAAACACATGATTGCATCCTTCTCGAAGATTGGTCCAAGTATACCAAGCTTGAGAATTAAATTGTTGCTGCCGTCAGAGCAAAGGATCGGAAGCTCCCAACGACTTTTAAAGTAATACCAAGCCGCACGCTCGCCGACACACCAACGCATAGGGAGGGTGTCGAGCTTGTCATTAGGATGTTCAATCATATTAAAGTCACCAAAAACCAACCAATAGGCAAGAGGCAAGCTATCACCTAACCATTTCCATAATATTGTTCTTTATGTGTCATCATTAGGAACATAAACATTAAGAATACCAAAAGAAAGATCATTAATCGCAATAATCACCCATACGGTCCGATTTGAAGGATCATGGCCCGAGGAGGTGATTAAGGCCAAAAATTTCAAGGCAATGGAAATACTTGTACCACCTTTGCCATCAATATGTAGAGTATGCAAATACGAAAAAATAGGAGCAATACAAGTTAGCATATTTTGAAGCAAAAAAATAGAGATTTTTATTTCCTGTAAACAAATAATATCCAAGCTACTAAAACACTGACATGTTAACCGCACAATGTATTTACAAGAGGGGTCTGTGACACCCCTAACATTCCAAGAAATAAAATTCATGAAAAATCAAACATGTCAAGCTCCTTCTGACCATCGAGAACACCATCCTCTGAGCAAATGAGTGCAAAATTATTAGCATGTGAGATCTGGTTTGAATTAGAAAGCTCAACATAAATAAAGAGGCGATTGTCCCCATTTTCTCCCCGTGATCCCTAGGGCACCTCCTAGAGTAGACTGTGTGAGTAACACAGAGGTAGAGACGTTGAAGCTAAATTCCTAGAAAACTTTGTTTGTGAAAGCAAAACTTGGCTCAACGAGGGCTTGGAAGGAATGGAAACCGACGAGGGGCAGCGACTCGGACCCGACTTATCCTTGGATGGAAGAGGGGAAGGAGAAGGAGCAGGGGTCACCATAGAAGTGGATTTTTCACCTGAAGCCTTCTTATTCCCAACTGTAGTCCAACCATCATTCGGAGGACACCTTTTGAGCTTAGACACCGAAGGATGTGTTGCCACAGGTTTAGAACAAACTAGAAGAGGACAGTCGCGAATGCGATGGTTTGGGGCTTGATGGTAAAAGCAAGTGTTGGGGAGGTTGAAACAAACAACCTTCTGAGAGATATGTTGAGACCCTAGTTGAATATCCATGTGGTCTCGCAGATCTTTCGCAAGGTCAACTTCGACACAAACTCATTTATTGGGATAGGTGTAAAAGAAGCGATCATGTCCACGACATATCACCCTGTCAGTAAGAAATTTTCATTGGTGGGAGATTTTCATCTATTTTCTAATGATTGTATGTGGCAAAGTGTTGAAGAAAACTCATATTTGCATGAAGATTATAAGGATGATGTAGGGGGAAAGTTTGTCTTGGAAAAGAGTACATTTCTAGTTTCCCTTGATCATGATCGATTGACTGAAAATTCCCAAATAGTGGTTCATGATGAGCTGATTGAGGAAGTTCACACCATGGAATGAAGGTAAAAAGAGGTTTCAAGTATGTTCGCACAAGATTTGGTGATTGGGGCTCACTTACCAGAAGAAAATAATGGCACTCAGCTTGATGGTCTGCACATAACTACATTCCATATGAGGCAAAAGGATGAGGTTGGTAACTCAAGCACAAGCCATGATTATGATGCATACATGTGTGTATAGAGTACATATTATTGCATGGCAAAATTATCTTTATTTGTTGAAGGTAAGTGGCTTCAAGGGGGCATGGCATCAAAGGGAGCAACACATTGGATAACATAACATGGGTTGATAACCCACGGATTGGTATGTAAACTTCCAGATTATTGTTTCCATATTTGCATTCATTAGGAAATGTCTTGAGTAGTGATAAGAGGATACTAAATAAAATTCTAAGCTTGCAAGTTCCTAATGGCATGCACATGAAGAAATGGGATCCTAAAGGTGGATTATAGGACAAGCAAGTGGTTGACATGCCCTTGAAGAAAATCATGCAAAGAGAAGAAGAAGGTAAAAACCCTTTGATATTTGATGATATTTCCTTGGTTACTAATATTGGCCTCTGGTCAAATGATGCAAGGAAGTCAAATTTTTATGAAGGGAAGATTGCCAAAGATTACCCACACAAATGCCATTAAAATTTGGGCAAAGATCAGAGGAAGAATAATGTTGATCCGAACTATGAAATTTTGATTTGTTATGTTCTTCTAGGAAGTCCTAACATGATGTTCCTTTGTAGGGGAATTCACCCCTTCGAATGGATACTACATGGTGGGAAAGGCTTCATACATGCAATGTTGGTATGATAGTCATTGGAAGAGGTAAATTTGTCTTTTGTAGTGTTGGAACATCATATGATACATCCTCTACATTTAGCTTTGGAGCAACAATCCTTCCAAGGCATAAATCAACCCCACATGTTGGTAATACATGATATGAGGCAACTACTACATGCAGTTTTGATACAACAATCATTCCAAGGTGAAATTCTGAATTTTGTAGCATGAGAAAGTGGTATAAGTCACCCTCCAAGTTCAGTTTTGCTACAGAATTCATCCCAAGTGGAATTACCACTTTTTGGAGAACTAAAACATGATGTAAGTCCCTCTCTTATTTCAATTTTAGCACAACAGTCATTGTATGGGTTGTTTCCATCCTTCTACATAGTGTATGGGACTAGGAAGAGCCCATCCATGCTAGGGAGAAAAGGGCTCATGAAGGTGGTTGAAGAAAGGGTGTTTGATGGACACTTCACGACCATTTATAGCCACACAACACAGTCAAGCATGAAAGAAAAGAAGCCAAGAGTAAAAATTGGTGAATTGAAGTTTTGGCATGCAAAGGTGAATGTGAATACTGCTATACTTTTCACCATTATAATCAACATTGAAATGGCTACCATATAAAGGGATGTGATCACCAATGAGGATGATTTTAAATTAAGTACTTGCATTATTGATAGTTCATTCAAGGAAGGTATGTGCATACATAATAACTCCATAATTTATGATTTTAATACTATTTTCATATACATTTCCAGTTTGCATAGGGTCATGTGGGCAAGCTCACAAGAGAATTCAGTCAAAAGGTGTGCTAATTTTTAGTTTTTAGCATCATTGGCACATGGTATGGGATCATTTCCATCCCCTATAACATTGTTATTGTGTTAGTATCAGCAAAGGGTGAGCTATGGTTTTGGTTTTTCATTCTATATTTTGGGAAATGGAAGAAATCTGTAATGCCCACTTCCCTGTGACACTTAGCTGATTATCATTTTGAATTATGCAGACTTTTTGGATATGGATATGACTTATACTTACGTTGATTAGCATGATGTTTTGTGAGTAGATGCATTTGGGTTATGATTGGATTTTGTTTTCGGTATGATCTACACTAGCTCATGGACAGACTATTGGATACTGATATTATTTTTATATGGATATATTGCATGTGTTCTAACATTGGATTTCTTCGCCATGATAAGTAGAATGTAGTTATTGAATGTACATTACTATAACTTTGGATAATGATGAAATGCATAATTAAGTTGTGATTTAAACCTTGGAATAATGGATAATTGAATTACGTATAGATGTTAATAAATTTCATGCATATGATTATTTTGGACATTTTGACATGGCCGCAAGGCCAAAGGAGGTATTTTGTATTTTGCAGGAAACACAACATGATCACAACCATGAGGGGGATTGGGAACCAAACACAATAGGATGTCGGGTGGTTACAACATTTGGTCGTCAAGGTAACTAGTAAATTGTATTTTGTTACCTTTATTCTTTTATGTGTTAAGAAAAATTTTCATGAGGGGGAAATTTTCTAATGTGACCAAGGGGGTAAGAATTTTAATTATTTGTTTTAACTTACTTTAGTAGATGATTTCATTTGTGATGCCTTTTCTTTATTACTTTTGCTAAGTATGTTTTGATTAATTTAACATCTTTTTTTAAATTTTAAGTTTTGGAGGGAATTCTAGTAGGTGTAATTAATTTTGATGGTTGGCTCCTTGAGCCTTGTGTTTGCCTCTTGTATTGAATGTTTGTTTTGAGTGTTGACCACTCCAAATCCTTTGAATCTCGAATTTGAGATTTAGGGCAATTTTGGGGGACTTGTGGGACAAGTTGAACTTGTCCCACACTTCCCAAAACCCCTTACCAACCATATCTATGGGTTGGGAAGCCAAAAAGGGGATTATTTATTGTTTTGGGAAGGGAAATATGACTTTGGAGTGCACTTTTCTTCCATTTGCATTTATTTGTGCCTTAAGACACATGGGAAGGGATGGATGTGGAAGAGAGATGTCATTCAACCCAACTACCCATTTATTGTGTTTTGGGAGTTGAGTTGACTATGGGAGGTGGTCTTGAGGATGTGTGATGTGGCATCCTACAAGGAGCCACATCACCCTCACTCTTCCCTTTTGTCTATTTATGAAAATTTCCTCTCTTGTTGAAGGGGTTGGAGGTTTTTGTTGAAGAGTTCTTTTTTGTTATTTTCTTTGGGGGAGAGAAAAGAATTGGGAGAAAGAAAGAAAAAGAAGGAGCTTGGACTTGCATGCTTGGGATTGTTTTAGAGGGAGCTTGTACAAAGTTCTTGGTTTAGCCTTCTCCAATGGAGAGGTAGGAAGCCTTCTCCCTTTTTTCTTTCTTATTGTTGTTGCTTTCTATGCTTAAATTTGTAGAAAGTGTATGTCTTACTTTTGTGTATTATGGAAAAATGGATAGAATGCTTAATATGTAGTATAGGAGAGGTCTATGGGAAAACTCATGAGGGAGGCATAAGAGTAGAATAGGAAATTGTGGAGGGAGTTTGAGAAAGATGCCCATCTTGGGTAAGAATGTTCACATTCTTTCCTTGTTCTTGAGGGAGCCATAAGAGGAGGGAGGTATAAGAGTATGGGAGGAAAAAAAGGGGTACTTGAGGGAGGCATAAGAGCCATAGGGGTTTGAAGTTTTATTGTGGAGGGTTTGGATGGGCATCTCATCTCAATGGGTAGGCATAAGGAAAAACTTTCCCATAGTTCCTTCTCTTGTTGGCTTGGATGAAAGCCTTGTTGTGAAATGTATTGGTGTTATTGGTGTGTCCTCTTTGTTTCTTTTATCTTAGCTTTGAATGTTGTGAAGAAAATTGTATTGTGGAAGCAAGTGTTGTTGCCTTGAGTTGGAGACCACCCTTCATTGTGTTGTGTTTGGGGCTCGGGGGTCAATGGAGAAGATTGCTTCTCTTCTCCATTGAGTTTTTGGTTGGGAGGAGAGTGTTGCCTCTCCCCCTATCTTGGTTGTGATTTGAAATACTTGGAACTTGGAGCATGGATGAAGAACACCTTGGAGCTTGTGAAGACTTCTTCCTTTTTACTTTATATATATTATTTTGTTGTAAAATTTGTATATGAAAGAAAGTTATGTCACCTTGTTTCCATTCCAAAAATAGAGGACATTGTAATCTATATTTTCCCCAAAAGTTCACATGGTTGAATGCAAAGTTTACTTGGAAGGTGTTTACATTATTGAAAAGATTGTAAGGAAATAAGAAATGATATGTGCCAAAAAAAAGGGGGGGGGGGTTGTGATAATCTTGTGAATATACTATTGGGAAGTTTGTTGTGTAAACCTTTTTGTTGAAATGTTGGTAAATCTTGTTTAAAACTTAATGGAAAAATTGTTGGACTCCTTTGTGGGATGTTAGAAAATTTACAAAATTGTATATGTATTGAATTTCACTTCGTTACTTTAAAGGATGTATTGAAAAAAAAGAGAGAGAGAAATTGGAACATTAGTGCCTTTCCTCTTCTTCTATTTGGATGTATCTTAGAGCTCATTATTTTTGTAAATATTTCCTTTAACTTTCAATTGTTTCCGGTTGATTATTAAATTTGATTTTATACTACAATGGGAACAAATTATATTTTAATTAAGGCATGTGTTTAGAACAAATTCTCATATAAGTCTTGGAGGAGTAGACACCTATGAAGAAGTATTTTAGTCATATAAATTACAAATTATGGTTGTATTCATATACAGCCAATAATAGTAGTAAAACTATTAATAAACATTGCTCTATAAACAAATTACAGCTGAGCTGATTAAAGTGTTTTCATAAAAAAAACAAAAGGAAATGAAATTAATCTATTTGAAATTCCATGTAGTGTTTATTTAGATTGAGTAGATGACTCGAATTCCAAGAGTATGTTAGATGACTTGACATCCCGGCTTTTAAACTCTGAGCAGATTCAGGTTTTGCAAATAGTGAATTATTTCTGCTCGCAACATTGGCAGCAATATGTGCATCGACTTGCTTCCAGTCAATCGGGCGATCATTCTCACGTATGGTCGTGGAAGAGGTGTTGTGCCATTGTCTCACATTGGGAACAGACTCGAACGACTAAAATCACTTCCTCATGCATCTACACAACAACCCAATAGAAGAATGCCATTGGAGTGATCTATGTTGGAAAGTAGGGTTATCAAATTCAGCAGTTGGCGGACCCCAGGCTGTGAATAACCAAGAGCCAAAGTGTACACGCTTGATCTGCCACATGGAGTACGTTTTCAAAAAAAACTTCGGCCTAGATCCATTCTTTTTAGCACCTAAGCACTAATGGCCGCACTTTCACACGTTGGCAATAGCCCTTCGTGAGAAAAGTAAATCGATTTTACACCCCTGCTACAAAATCTTGGTGTCGAAATCCTCGGTAAAGAACAATAGTTTAAGTGGATATTCTCGATTCAGCTTCGGCCAAATTTGCCATGGCCTTCGTATTCTATCTTGCAAACTCCTTATGCAGATCAGTTAGTGCCCTGTACATAATACAAATCCTCCCTCCAAGAGTTCTTTCCCACGAGACAGTAACACCGCGAGACAGAGAAAAAACTTAAGTAGTTCACAATATTAATATTGAAACAATTATTAGTAAATACCTCCCTCTGATGATCCTCATGGACCTAGATTGTCACTCAGTTACTACTTCACATTCGAGTATGTTCAACGTATAATACTTGACCATAAATATTAGGCAATGATAACCCCTTCAAATTGTCAAATAAATGCATCCATTCGATAAGCCTATGAACAGATTTACCGACATAATAGTTGGACAGATTTTACAGAGATCTTATTATACAAACGCCCAAATATAGATAAAAAGAATTGAAGGATGACTGTGCTATGCTGGCGCGCCTGGACATATCTCCTCACTGTGCACGCGTTCCCTAGGACCTCTCTTTTCTTCTTGCGTGGCCGTGTAACATTCCTGGCTAGAGCCAGTCCACGCAGCAGCTTTAGTCAACTAGTCAGGGAAGATTCCCAAAATCTAAACGATTAATTGGAAGTGGCGGCCAGCTTGCTTACTTGCATGCCAGCTAGAACCCACTAATGGTGGACAGGTGGTTGTAGAGATCAACTGCCCACATCCAAATCTATGTGGCCATGGTTGCAAAGTATTTCCCCCAGATTAGACCCTTGACCATTTAGGTGGAAGATTTTGCAAATCTGTATGTATAATCAGTATAGGCTGATTGGTGCGTCTAAATTTGTTAATACTAGTCTATATACATACCGCTATGAATTACAGGGATCTAATCCCTGTGAGGTGGTAGTCTGTTGAAACCAAATCACTTAGTATATCAGGGAATCTATCCCAAGCATAAATTCGAAAAACCATCCAAAACGTGTAAACTATTCATGATCCATACTTAGCCATTCATTGCAGGTTAGGTACAGTCGGGCAGGCAAATTAGAAATTAAATTTAACATAAGGTTCAATCGTAGTATTCAACCTGTTCTTGCAATATCAGACTAAGTTCCTATAGAGAGTTATCTAACTCGCTTACTTAGTCAAGTATTTGAATCCACATAATTCAAGTAAAGTATAGTATTCATACAAACAACTAATCAAGTGAGCATATCATTCGAGGCCTGAATTCTTACCATGTCCAAGTGAGGAAAATATTTCAATTAATTTACAAATGACTAATATACGTGTTATCCTGAGTAACACATTTCTAGGAACACACATATTACAGATTTCTAAAGTAGTCAACATCAATAGCAAATCATAATGCATGTATTCTTTGTAACACATGGTCTACGATTATCCTCCTATTAAAATGGTATCTTAAAGTGAAAACGGGGACAGCTGTCAAATACCCTATTTGCAATTTAGTATCACCATGTGTGAAGCTGGAAGATTCATCCGCTAAGGAAGAGACGAATACAAAAAATATTGAAGTAAATCTCGAGTGAATGGAATTGCGACAACCATGTAGTTCTAGATCTTGCGATCGGAATACAAAGTAAAAGATTGAAGCTTATCAGTTCCCAATATCAAGCAGGCCAAAAAACTTGCAGATAAAATAAATCAATCAAGAACCACTACCTTGCAAAAAAAAAAAAAAAAAAATTGTCACATTTTCAGGTTGTTTGTATGTGGCGCGGCATCGTCGAGCGTAGCGTCGTCGTCTTTTCTTGGCGTTACAAAATCATGATGCATTTACAACTCTCCTTGCATCAGTTCTAGAAGAAAGGGATGTTTTACTTCAAGGTAAAAAGAGTGTGCACACTTTTTGAAGTAAGTAACATGATAGAAGAAGTTGAGTTCATGCACAATGTGTCTCAATTTGATATTATCAAATGATTTCCAATATTTTTTCTCAACTGAAAGTGGTTAACCTATGAGGGGGAATGATAAGGGAATTGTAATTTGGGGGTCCATACATGTTACCATCAACTTTAGCATGACTATTATAAAATTTTCCATCCCCCTTCTAGTGTGGTTTCCAATGAGAAATGAACGGTTTTCATCCCCTCTTGAGAGTGGCACCATCATGAGCAGCTTTCATGCAATTGGTATGAGATTGGTTCCTTCTACTATCTTCCTAATATTTGAGGAGATGCATGATTATGAAGATGTATGGGACAACTGTTTGGGAGTTTTGGGAATACATATGTGGAGTGGGAATGTTGAGTCTCTTACACACAAAGGAATTAAGCCAACTATTATGTGCACGGGACATGATGAAGAAAATGAAAAAGTGTTTTTGGACACTCATGTTTTCTCTAATGAGTTTGTTTCTTGTGTGGGTACAAAAATGAACCCTACAAGAATCACTTAGGATCCAGGTTCTTGCAATTTCTTGAGGACAAGCAATCTTGGGCAGGGGGGACTGTAATGTCCCTTTTCGGAGGCTAGTTCTTGAAGACCTTAACACATTTTCTCCTAGTGGGTTTAAGGAGAAAGCAAGGGGAAGATATGAACTTTGTCATTACATCATTATTATAATAGTTATCTCAGTTGTATTTATGTATTCCTATTAGGTGATTAGCGCTCCAATAGATGGTGATGTAATTAGGAAATAAAATAAGTATTTTTAGCGTGTAGGCCCAAATACTTAATGACCTTTTAAAATATTCTCTCTTAAGGGGTTAGCCTTTTTGGATTGCATTGTAATAATCACCCCTTATGCATATAAAAGGAGGTCGCTTAGTCATTTGCATGGATGCTTTTGGGTGAATCTATCTTGTTGGTGAAGGATCTCTTGTTGAAGCACACTCTCCACCTCATTCAAGGATGAAAACCCTTGAATTGAGTACCTCCCAAGGAAAAAAACCCTTGAGGAGAGGATAACTTGTGGACAAAAACCCACAATATCTCATTAGTATTGATCTTCATTGCTGGTTATAACAGATTTTTGTCCTAAGTGACTTGCTTAGAGGTGTGTTTTCAAGGATATTACTTGTTTCTATGTGATTTCTTTCCATGCTTAAGATCCATATGATTTATAAAGGTGAAATCTTCCATTTTACCAGTTGTTGGTGCAAATTATATTTAATTTCAAGAGGGGAAACCTATATTGGAGTGATGTTTTGGTATGTGCGGTGACATTTTGGCAAATCTAGAATTATCATCTTATTCTTTATATTTTATAAGGCGAATATCTCAAGTTCATGATTTCGATGCTTTCTGAGTTGAGTTATGAATTTCTAAAAATAACACTGCAGACAAAGGTTTTATGAAATTCATATCTTCATATCTAGGGCATTTAAAATCAAATTTCTTGCAGTAAATTATTGTTGAGGTTATATCATAATTTTAGAAATTCAAGTGGGGCTAATTGAAGGTTTTGAAGGCTCAAAAGTGAAGTTAAATTCCATTAATAGTTCTCTACAATAGAATATTGCAATAATCATATTATTTTCAGTTCGCTGGTTTTAAAAATCAGACTTGGTTAGTTGGTGTTTGAGCTAATTTCCTTAATTTTCAGTTTTATCCCCAAAAGGGATATTACATAATGTCCAAAATTCAACTCTACACTTTATTTAGACCCAACTATTACAAGACAATTTTGTGGCCGTTTTGGTCATCTTTTGCAAAGGAAATATGTCCTTTTAAAAAAAATGTACACATTTTTAAAATCCCTTACTAAACCTATTTTGAATAGAATCAAACGTTTACAAAGCAAAAGGAAGTTCACCCTTTGAGTAGAAAGGGTGTACGCCCATCCTAATCTAAAGGACATAAACCCTATTTAGTAATTTTATTTTAACATATTTAAATAGGGCATATGCCCTTAGTATTGCTTTAAAAATTAGAGTTCTACACTCATTTTCTATACTTGAGACCTAGAAAAAAGAGGTTTTGAGCTTGAAAACATAGCATGTACACCATTTGGAGAGTTATTTCTTCTTCCCTCATTATCTTACATGTGCTAACGAATGTGCAATAGGGTGATGTGAGTGGATTCTAGTGTTTTAGTTTGTTGATTGGTTATTTTAGATTATTTTTTCAAATTTTCATCTTAATGGAGGATGTTTTGAAGGAAATGTGAGCTGGCATATGTAGAAATTATTGATACACTATTAAAAATTAATGGAAAATCATGCAAATCCTCAAGAGGCCCATTGAAATGAAGAAGAGGAATTATTTGAATAATACAATGCAAGCCACCAACAATTGGAAATAATCAAATTTATAGTTTGCATAACTCCTCAACAAACACTACATGTAGTGCACTTGTAAAAATGTTGGCTATTGTTTACAAGAAAATAGGAAATGTTTTGGATCAATTAGATGCAATAAAATCTCAAAGGGAAGCATGGAAAAAAATATTCTAACATATTGTCATATTATGTCATAAAGGCATTGTAATGCCCTATTCTACGTTACACCTGTTCATCCTGCGGCGATCGAGTGCTAAGCATGGAGTGTCATTGTGCCTTCGTCAACCTCGATTGCTGACCATTATGACTATAATTGATAATTATTTTACAAGCTGTAAAATGATAATAATGATGATAATAATAATAATAATAATAATGACATTATGATTGTATTATCGATCAACGATTGTCTTTTATTATTACTTTCTTTATATCGATTGTTATCGATATCATCCTCTGTTATCGTTAAACTATCCTTTTCATTTGTTTATCGCTCCCGTTGATCGATCCTCGTTGTGCAAATGAGGAAGAGTATGTTTTGTGGTGGCGCCACGGTTTGGGAGTGGCGTTCGCGTAAATATTTCATTTAAATACTCAACCCCGTTCTCCTCCTGGGTCGACCGATCCCGCAATCTTAGAATTGTTTTAAATTACTAATTTTAAATATGGATTTTTATGTCCCCAACCTACCTTGTCTCTCCCTTTTGATCTCCTTGTGTACCACGTTTGGTGTGGGGAAGGAAAGGTTAATGTTTTTTTTTAATTTTGTTTCCTTGGATGGCTGGAGGTGGGTGGCTTTAATGGCCACCTACCATTGCATTAAAACCCCTACATCCTTCTTGGCATGTTGAAATCTCCCTTGTAGGTGGCCACACTTCCCTGCATTTATTAATGTTGACTTGCTAATCCCTTGAAAATTGCTATCTTCCTTCTATATTCTGTTCTGGCCGCATATGCAGGAAGGAGAGTCTATTGTTTAGATTTGGTGAAGAAGGGTGTTAAAACCCCCAATCTAATGGACTCGCAGGCTTTGGGAGCTCCACCTTTGCTGTTTTCCCTCCTTGCTGGCCGCAAAACTCCCTGCCTATGCCAAGTGTTGATGCGAAAGCGTATGGGCGCAGTATTGGGTCGATATGGTGGTTTTGATGAAGCTTCAGGCTAGTGAAGTAGGCGAGTGAGAGAGCAGAAGTGCGCGAGTCGTGACCATGCATTGTGGGATGTATTCAAATACATTCTTGTTAAACTGTAATTGGGGTTGCAGATGGGCAAGGATTTAGAGCGCTCAGCAGGAGGGGGGCAATAGGGAGAGTGAGTCTGGAGACTATGGATTCTTTAAAGCAGGTGAAGTCAAAGGTGGTGGAAGATATCATCGAAGCTGTTAAGAGAAAAAAATGGGTTTCCCTGACAAAGAAGTGCGTCCTGCTATATATGCCCTGATTGAGACGTATGGGATGGATGATGCATACAAAAGGATAACCGAAGACAATTTTGCAGTACTGGTCAACTTTCTTCTTGAATCACCCAGAAAAAACAATAGACAGATCAACTTCTTCACTACCTTCAGGAGAAAATGCACCTAGGAAGTATCCTAATGTTCAAGTTCCAGTTAAGCATTCTGACAATGCAGCCAAATCGGATTTGGTACCATTGGCGCAAGGGATGTTGACAAGCAAGGATGTTTGCATTCCACTACACCTTTGATATCAAATGATACAAAGAAGAAGCATCACAGGGATGAGTATGTGACTGATGACTCAAGTAAAGCAAAGAAAGTGAAACTTTACAGCAATTATCTTGATGGCAGTGCCCGTACTGAACCCATACACAAGAGGCTACTGAAAAAAAATGACAACATCTCACCATCCTCTGCAGCACGAGGATAACTGAATGGTTCCTCTTTAAGAAATAACAATTGCATCCTATTGGATCTGCCTCCTCTTCTGCAGTGTCTGGGGGAAAGGAATCTTACACATCTAAAACACTAACTGGGAAAGAAAAAATGCATGGATCTGTAGGTCCACTGAACAAAAATGCTTCCACCAATACTGAAACATTTCATCAAATAAGAGCAGAGGGTCTCAAGACTTCTAAGTCATATTTTAATGCTGGTTCCTCTGAAAAGTGTTTTGATATTAATCTTAAACCTTCTGTGGTTCCACCTGTGAAAGAAAAAGATCCAGCAGACATAGATTGAAGCATGAGGAGCATCTTTCTGAAAAACAAATCTCTCCCACCTGTATGCGTGGGAAATAGCTCAATGCTAGGGATTTCGTACGTGTTGATGAAAGTTGCACTTGTCTTAGAGACTTGAGATATTCTAGTGACAGGAAGATTGGGGAATTTAAAATGGCTTCCAAAGAACATTGGGTGGGAAAATTCAGACATCAGAATGGAGCTTTAGTGCCCAGCCTTTAAAAGGGGAGATTTGACTTGAGGATTGTTGTTGTTGTTTCGGGCGGTGTCCATGAAACCTTTTTGAATCTGGAGAAAAAGGCAAGATATTTCTACACTTTTCTACTGCTATTATATTTACTATTATTGCAAAATCGAACCACTTTTTCCTTGCATTGATTTGTCAATTGGATGTCATGATGGGAGATTTCCCCCTTTCTGCTTGTCTCTTCTTGTTTTTTCTTTTATCGTTGTCAGTATGTTGGTCAAAAGGATGCGTGTGCCCTCTCCTCTGGGTGTTATGTTTCTCTTGCTCTATTGATAGACCTTCGTCTGCCTTTTTATGTATTTATTCTTCTCTGCGTTTGAGTTGCAAGTTGTTATGTTCATCAAACTAGTATTTTTCGATATCATGGAAGTAAGTTTACGATAACTATGAAGCCCCTCCCTATCACCCAAGTTTGTCTTTGACGTTTTTTGTTAGCTCCTTCGCATGTTCCCTTTTGATAACCTTTTTGGCATCGAGAAAGAAAGGTTGTATGATTAGTGTGAGTAATGCGTGGGCTAGCCAGCTTGAGTTTCGGCATTGAAACTTTTAGAATAAAAAGGTTTGTGTACAATGTGTTTTCCGTCTCGCGTGTTTAGACTCTTACATTATATTTCATCTTGTTTCTAGGATTTTAAGGCCATCCTCAAGAACTACCTTGACCATCCCCATCAACTTGAACCATAACTAGCCTTTCGGATCAACTAAGCTCGAGGTTTCATTGTGTGAATCCAGTACCTCGTTAACACTAGAATAGTTTTGGTCTAATCCCCCTCTCAAAATTATTGTTGATGACACTCTTCTATTTTTTCCTAACATGCATTATTTCTCCTTTGTAATGTTAATGTTATTAGTGAATATTGGTCGGTTTTTATGCACATAATTACCTTAATATTTTGTGATAGAAATTTCCTTAAATGTGATTAATCTTTGGGAAAAACTCATCTTTCATTTAACAGTCTTATGGATTCATAGTGAAAGGGATTGTTTTGTTAATGTCACTTAGAAATTATGTTTGTATCCATGGGTGACGGTTGACTGTGTTACCAAGGGTTGCCTTAAAATATGGTTGTTTTGGGAAAAAGGTAATTTATTTTAAATTAACCAAATACTAGAATTGTTGTGGAGGTTTGCAAATCTTGGTGTTATAAAATTTGTTGATGACATTATTGTATACTCTTGTTTGATGGAACTCCCTTCTTCTCTCATGTGTTTGCTTCTAGCCTGTAAGACTTGGACCCTTCTTGGATGATTGGAAAATCTCTTGGAGTTAATGGTCAAAACTAGTATACCTTGCCTTCGCTTCGAAACTTATGTTGTGTGTACACTCTATTTGATTTTCGGTTGAAAACTCAATTATACATGGTTTTTGTGTTAATTCTTTTAAACCCGTGGTTCTCCTTTCTTTGGCCGATCAACTCTTGTTCTTTTAGGTATATATTATTTTAGCCTTTGCATTTGGTGCCTTTGATAAATTTCTAGATGGTTTGTCTTTTTATATCAAATCTCAATCTTGTATTTATTAATTAATTACTTACTTGATGGGAATTTTGTTTTTCCTAGATTGTTTTTTTCTCCTTATAGGGCCAAGGGCCATTCTCATACAATTGCTTTACTTTCGTTGCTTTTACTCCTAACTGAAGTACAAGGTCTTCTCCTTCTTTGATTGGCATGTTAGAGACTTTATTATAACTTGATGTGTTGATATTGTTTAGAGGTTTGACCCAATTCTTGTAATAAAGTGTTTCCTTTTTGTGTTATTGTTAGATAATAGTTACGGTGGTTTTGTGTAGCCTTATCTTGCTCAGTTCTTGCGAACTGACTCTTGTGGAAAAATTTGTTGTAGATGGATTTTGTGAGTAGATGAGGGATAAACTTGTACATTTTTACATCAACCTCAGTGAGAAGTTCTTTTGTATGAATCCTCTTTATATTGTTCAACTATTGATAACATCTAGTGGAAATTTTAGAAGAGGATCATTGTCTTAGTGTGTTGTATTGTGGATTATGTCATCTTAACTTTGGAACCTTGAATTGTCTGTATATCATTGAAAATATAAGAAAATTTGTTTACCGCTTGTTGAGTAACCTTATTTTCATTTTTGTAAATGAGTATTGTTAAACTTTACCCCTACCATTAAATGCTGAGTTAAATCTTCCTAAGACTTAGTAATTGTGAGTTATAAGTAAAATAAAATGGGTTGTTCAATACTTATAGAAGTCAAACTAAAATTTATATTGCAAATAAATTGGTGTAGAGGTGACCAACTTGAGAGCATATAATTCCATAAGTGATCAAAGATGAAACTATCCCTTGTTAAGTAACAGTATATAACTTGATACCCCTAGCTACACTATTGAACACTATCCCTTTCATGGTGAAATTCTTAAGCGAACTTAAAGGAAATCTATGGTTAGTTCTAGAAGATAATAAGATTTAATAAGCAGGAGATAAAAATTTAGAAACCACACAATCTATCTCTCAACCATTAAAAGGTAAATTGTTTTATTTTTATAAAACTCATTTAGTAAACCCTAAGTAAAGTCTTTAATAATTTTGGTTAAGTTTTCAAGTTTCAATTATATCTTGGTAATAGTTAATGAGGTCTTGAAGATGTTTTCAACTCAACCTTCTCCCCCTAACCTTTTTCCTAGGTGCCTTGTCCTTCTTCTCCTGAGTTTGTTGAACACAAACCCATGTTGTCATATGGGCATGAACAAGTTCTAGTAGCGTAACTGTAAATAGATGGCCTTGTGGAATTAAAATTACTCCTTTCTCTAAATAAACGAATTAAGAAAATAAATGTCATAATAGAGAAGGTTTAAGGACGATTACTCAGTGTAAAAAGAATAAACTTAGCTTGGTAAGATGAATTGTATGAATCATATCTTGAGCCTCCTTGAAAACGTAAGCTAAGAATTACAAGATGTCTTTTAAAATAAATAACCCTCAAGAATATCTCATCGTGGTTGGACCTATTTGTTAGAGTGTTCTGTGGTTTGACTTCTATGTTGCCTTGTCAAAAAAGAAAAGTGTATTATCCTTTTGGGTGTGAACGTTTCCGTGCCGACCTTCTGGTCATCCCCGTAACAAGTGGTTCCCAGAGTTGGTTGTAACCTTGTGACGACATGTTGTGTCGTGTTATGTGTCGAAGCAAGTAATCAAAAAAAAAATCCTATCTTTTACTGTGTTGTTCATGTGTGGATATTTTGGGTCGTTACAATAGATGTCTGTCGTGGGTCATGAAACTCATCAATCCTTTGTTGAATAAAATTCTTAGACAAGTATCGGCTCCCGAGTCACTTGTCAAAGAGCTCAAAAGTACTAATGTCTGGATCTATGTGGAGCTTCTACACCTTAGTCTACCAAAAAATCATACTTTGTATCTAAAAATATGAATTACAACATGAGATTTCATGTTGTTACTACATGGGTATAGTTAGAAGCATCCTCTCAAGCTCACTAATTCAGCCTCATCCTGAAATCCACCTATGTCTCCAGTAAAAGGAGATGGATGAAGCTTCAGAATATATTTGATATGATCTTTTGGTGTCATCTTCCTACCTCGAGGTCTCTAACCATGTCCATCTCTCTCTCTAGGGATCCTATATCTCTCTCTATGGACTCAATTACTATACATTTAGTCTAAACCATTCTATTTCCTGAGCCCTATACAGATCTACTACTATTTTTTGAATTCCCATTAATTTTTTGTTACCATTTTTTATTCTTCTAAATTTTCCTTTATTGGTTACAAATTTGACATTGTTTTGCCAAATACAATTGACAACTCTTCACCCTGATCAATTTCTCATAGCTGGAAATTTCTAATGAAGTGTGATTTTGTGTTGCACCCTCAAAATCCTTCCAAAATACTATTGGTTTTGGACGCATTATGTACATATTTGTTGAGGTAGACATATGCACTATTTTATTTGGACTGATACTTGTTTGCATGTAGTCATTTATCCATCCTTTATTAATGCATGTCTCACCTCACTAGAAGTGGTGGTAAAGTAAAATTTGATTTTCCCTTACCGACTCCCTGAATAGGCCTACATTTAATGTTAGCCACTGAAATAGTGCTAGTAATAACTATTTAAAAAATCCATCTCCCAATATAAATACCCTAGTACATATGCATTCTATCCTGCATCACCATCTCGTTAAACCCACTCTGTGTTACTCACCCAAGCTCAATTAATTGCATAGTATCAACAAATATGTCATGTTTATTTGTTTTTAGTATTGTCTTATGCATGTCATCTTCAGTAGCTGCATTTTATGCTCCTAACTGTTGTGTTATCCTGATCGGTTTTCTTATTGTTGTTTCCGTGGCTGGATTTCTCTCTGACCGCAAGGATTGGGGATTGTTTATATCTTCGTAGAAGACAAGTGTTCTCAAGCTTTAGGTATGCCCAACTTACCTAAACATTTATTGTGAGAATAATGATGATATGTCTTATTTGATTCATGTATTCGTTGATGTTTGAAACTTCATTCTTTCCCACTTGCAGGATTGTTGATGGTATTAATTGATTTTTGTGTTGGGTGGTGCATTTGAAATTGTATATTTTCCTCATTTTGGAGTGTTGATGGTATTATTTGATTTATATGTTGGCTATGGTTCGATTCTATTTTTTCTACCATTTGGAGTGTTGAAAAATATGGACAACTTAGGATCAAAACATATAGGGAGTTGCTCTATCGGTGAGCTACTTGTCCACCACCCTCAATCAAACTCAGGTTGAGGTTCTAGCCAAACACTAACAATGGCTCTGGTGCCTTGTTGAAAATATCGGACATGATATGATTCAAATCCATGGCTGACTCTTAGCTGGAAAATTACTTTCCATTTCATTAGATTTTTATAATTTTCTAGAAGTGTGGATTTAAATCCCTATTACCACCCTCAAGCCACTAGTCAGGTGTTAACACCAGTTCTGATTGCATATACTTTTCTGTCAAAATCTAGGAAATGATTTCCTTAGGTCTCTGTGTTTGGTGGGCTTAGATGGGTCTTAAGGCTTAGTAGATGATTTGGATATTGTGACCTGAAGAAAACCTATATTTTATATACTACTGTATAGTATCAATTTGATATAGCTATTTTTTTGTTATGCCATGACTATGGACTATGACCCCATTTTTGTTATGAGTACTTCACAAAAAAACTTAATTGCAGTTTTGCAGTATTTCTAGCAAAATAATACAACTATAACATTATATAATAGCAGACGAATGATATTTGTATTTTGTAATATTTATAGTGCCCAATAATACTTTAAACCGATATTTATCATTTATGTTTTATTTTGATCATATAATAAGTTTGTGTTTTGCATATCTATTATTCATTTGGATAGTTTTTTATATCAATAGCATTCATGCTTGATGGTTGAATAGTTGATTGGCAAGGAATACAAACTTCTTAGTGAGTTATCTTGACAATGGTTCAACTGTAAAATTTATGGTTCTTCTAACCCCATATTATGACTTAATATTTAAATTCCATCATTTCATTTTCCAAAAAAATTAACAGCCCAAATGTGGTTTTGCCAGAAGTCTCCTATGTGGGCATAGAGGGTTGCATAATGGAAGCTTAGAAAGAAAAATTATGCAATGTAGATTCAAGTTGTATCTGTATTTTTATCTTCTCCTCCTTTTTTATGTCAAGAAATAACTTTGGTTTATTGTTATTTATTTTGTATTGTGTGTCATTGTCTTTGTTATAAAATTATGTAACTTTCTATGTTAAACACTAAATTTTAAAGTGTCTACCTGTCATTGCCTTTGTTGTCATTTTATTTGTTAGAAAATTTCCTTTCTATGTTAAATGTTATATTTTAATGTATTTACCTGCCATTGCCTTTGTTATTCCCCAACCATGGTAGTCATTTGTCTCTCATTGCCAAAAGGAATGCATGTTCTCTGTTGATTATAAAAACATTATGATTGTCGTAAATTGTTTAACGTTTAGGAAAAAGTTGTCCTACTTATTTCCTTATCACAATAAAATTTATAACAACTCAATCATTATCTCACCCATAATTGTCAACTAGGTTAGTTAGATAAGGGCTGTCTGGATCACTTTTGCTTACCACTTGGTTGCAAAGTTCACATCCTGTCGATTGCATTTGTTCTTTTCTATTGACCAATTCTTACATTTTAATTGCTTGTAACCAACTTTACTAGGCCCTCGTTTTCCTATATATTTTTCCAATATTATTATAAAATTATTGTCTATTCCATATTAATTACAATGTAAATTTCCTTTATGTTTACCATCCAAGTCACTTTCCATGTTGGAAAAGAATAGTGATGTGAGTATTTATCCTAATGTTTAAAATTTGCTTTATTTATTGATACTATTGTTTCCCTTCCTATCACTTCTAAATAAAAATAGTATTCTTCAATAACTCTTGTTTTCACCTTCAATAACACACAAATTATTGAAATTCATAACATATATATGTATATGTATTTATGTAATTGTCAGTAGAAACATTTTTTATGATTAACAAATTTGTTAATATTTTCAGGTACTATGGCCACTCCAAATGAAATCCCGACCAATGGAAGTACAATATCCAATGATACCTTTGGTGCCAATGTCAGGAGCCCACCTAGTGATTTGGTAGCTTCAAATGGTTCCCCTCATTCTCATGCTTCCCACGTGGCCATAGACTAGAGCTCAATACATAGTGTCCAACCACCACTTGTAACTTTTGTTCATTCATTGGCTACTTTTGTTGCAACTACATGCTCAACCATTTCTGGTAGGATATCAGAGTCTCTAATCCCATCAATGATGGTTGTAGATAGTGATTTGACCACTATGTTAGACCTGATGCAAAAGGTAGATGACACATACCTTCATCTTGAAGCCTTGTACACTTTCCTTCGTGCATTGGGATATGACCAATACTACTCAGGTGGTAATGAGCAATACATTAGGGAAGTATTCAATGCTTACCTTACATCCCTATACCCTTGCTTTTGCAATGCTCATACATACACCAACCTCTTTTTGCTAACCTGCATATACCTCTTTTTGAAGGAATGACTTGAAAAGCCTATGTTTACATAAATACGGTGTACTTCTTGCTCTGTTTTATAACCCCCTATAAATGGTTTGTAAACTTTCTTTCATGAAATATACATTGTATTCTTTGTACATATGTTTCTTACTTTACTTTGAATAAGCATGAAAAGTTTGGTGTTCTATGAACACCTTCCACGTTGTACATATGTTTATGTGATTATGTCCATAAAAAACAACACTATATGAGGACATTTTACTGGTAAAGACCGCCCCCTTTTGTGAGGGTATGGATTGTTTTTAACTTCCCTTTGGAATTTCTCCCACAATTTTTACGTACCCATACACACACGCCCCCTACTCCTAAACATACAACACACGCCATACATAATATTGTTGTAGTTATATAAAATACATTTTTCTAGCCTATGTTGTTTACTATTTTTCTTGAATGTATGTATTGTTTTTTCCTTATCCATGCCATTCATCACACTTTTTTGTTTACCTTATAACCCCTCGTATCTTTAGAATACAAAGCTCACAACAACTAAGCGCACATTAAATTGCCATACGCTTAATGTATTATAGTATGCCATAAAACTACTTTACAACAACTCATTTGTTAATTCATTTACGTTGTATTTTATTGTTTAGGAACCAACACCATCACAGGCTATTTTTCCTCCGATGTTGTGCCTCCCCAACTGGCTATAAACATGCCAGCATCCTGCATGTATACTTTGGCACCAACTGCTCATGAAGGACACCCTACATAATGCACACAACTCGTGCCAATAAAGTTGCTAAATCCTTACCAAAGCCTTTGGTCTATTGAAGGCAGAGTCATCAAAAAAGGATACCTAAACAAATATAGCACAGAAAAATGCACATGGAAAGTATTTAGCTTCGACATCATTGACAAAAGCAGTGCAAATATAGTGGTGACTTCTTTTGACCAAGCAGCATTTATACTTCAACCAAATACAACTAGGAAAAACATACACAATCAAAGGAGGCACCTTGTTTACTGTAAACAAAGATTACAATGATTCCATAACTCCTTGGGACATCATCCTAGAATTGGACTCCTATGTAAAGCTCAGTAAAAATCAGTGCGTGGACATTCCTCAATATCTTTTCCATTTCAAAACAATAGCAGAAATCAACTCATTTCTTGCCAAATCCACCGTTGACCTCCTCATTATTTCACTATCCACTACTATCCCCTCCACTATTAGGAAAAGTGATAGTACTTTCACCCACAAATGCACGATTCTACTTAGAGATAACTCCACAGTATGTATTGAGGAAACATTATGGGGTGCTTTTAGTGACAATGAGGGAAAACTTCTAAGTGAAATGTGTGCTTCACACACAACAGTAAGACCAATTCTTGCAATAAAGAGAGAAAAAATTCAATCTTTCAAAGGAACAACATTAGGCACGGGCCCTAATACACAAATCTTCATTGATCCTGATATAGGTGAGGCTCACTCAATGCGTGCATGGTTTACTTCCCTGGGCTCAACACATGCATACCCATCAGTGAGTGTTGACAACATTGAAGAAAAAGATATCACAGGCATAAAATCCTCCTCCCAACCAGGTAAATCAATCACTTTCTCCACTACAACAACAATTATACATATGAATATGTCCTCATTTAGCTATCCATCTTGCACATCAATTGTTAACAACCATTGCAAGAAAAAACTTGAGTTAAATGCATACTCCTCTTGGTATTGCTGAAAATGTAACCGTGGTGTCTCCAATTGCGAATACAGACATGCATTACACTTCATCATTGAGGACACCACAATAACAACATGGGTAATTGATTTTGATGAATTCACTTCATCGATAATGGGCATATCAGTAGAGGAGCTTCAACTTCTTGCACTAACACCCAACATGTTTTGGCCCATTGTTAAGCCAATTCTATTCCACCGCTACATGTTCAAAATATCCACAAAGCTAGAGGTCTACAACTCACAAGAGAAATCCCAGTGCACTATTGTCATTGTAGTTAAGGACATGACCTTTAACATGCATGAATCCCCATTAGATGCATTCCTTACATCCCCGTAACTATATATTTGTGCAAATAAGCCTACACCACTTCACAATTTCACACCACCATAGTCTCTCTATTTACCCAAAGAAGACATAGTATACTTTACACAAACATTTTAAAGTATTTTAATATATATTTACCATATCACCTGCTCCACATATAGGTGTTTACATTCGCAAGTTTGGTTACATTTATTGCACACACATTTTTTTGTTCTCACATGTCTTGAACGTAAAAAAAAACATCACTCTATTAAAGGAATGCAAGCTCTATCAAAATTATTAAACATCAATATGCAGTATTGGCATACAGTGTTGCACGTCACGTGAAACAAACAAAATTACTTATACTTTTTGCATACATTCACTTTCTTTTATACCTAATTATTGTTTCCACTTGTCCTCATTCTATGCAGAAATGACGCGGACTGAAAAAAATGCAAAGGCTTCGTTTGAAGTACGCAAGCAACAAAAACAACCTAAACGAACATCGCCGCCATATAGCTTGCATCAAATGACAAAATATGAAACACAAGACATAAACCTATGTAACCCACCATGTCAACCTTCTCGAAGAACATACTCCATATTGGCATTCACTTCGAGCTACACAACATCAATTCCGTCAAAGATTAGATAACCTCCCACCTCCAAACACATGTTCATGTTGTAATGAATTATATGTTGGGCTACATACACGGATTTACAAAGGTGGTAATACTTTTCATAGATGCATGGATGAAAAATATGGTCGCTGCTTCTCAAGTTGGAATAACATGGACCCAAGCCCGCAACCTGAAGTTCTATCCTCACTTACACAAGTTGAGGAAATGTTGATAGCAAGGGTCAACCCAATATTGCAGGTGACTCATGTTATAGGTGGTCAATACAAATACAGGGGCCACACCATATGCTTCCCCCAAGATGTTTCATCCATAACTAGACACTTGCCTCGATGCGTCGTAGACTTGGACATCTTAATTATTAGAAGAATTGGAGCAACACATAGGGCTTACGAATGCTTTGTAAGTAGATCTCATGTTTTAGCTACATTGCAATTCAAAATAGCTCATGACCCTTACTACAAGGATGTTTTCCTAGACCACAATGCATTGCATTCCCTACCACCTCACAGTACTGATATATCTACTTCCCTACCACACTTCAATTCAACTATCCCAGACAATGCTGAAGCGAAATCAGAAGTAGACCTTCTCCCATGTTCCCCACCACATACCCATGAACGACAAACATCATCTTTTGTGTCCTCCCTCCCTCCAAACACTACTAAAGTTGACCAAATAATAACTTTCATTTAAGGCAAGAAACAAACTCCACTACATTCAATTGAATGGCCACACATTGGTTCATCCCCAGTCAACAAATACAACACCGAGGGTTTTCTCTCTATGGATTTTCCATCATTGTTCCTTACAGGGATTGCATTGTTCCACCAAGCACGTATCAAAAGCATTCACATGCATGAATATGCGTTGCACCTAATGTGTTATCATGATAACATATTTGGAAGCCATCCACACTTTTGCTACTTCATTCTCAACATTATGTTACGCCACAGAAGCCAAGCAACATCTGTTGTTTTCACCAAAAAAAACTTAGGGGACAACTTGCCTACCACGGTCTCAATGTTACGTCAACAACTTGCACACTTTCCAGATGCCCACATTGCAGAGAAACTAATGTGATTTAGGTCTAATTTTTGAGGGAAAAAATCATTTTGGTGCAATGCGTAGGCATGAACTCACGAATATGATAACCCAACTTGAAATCCCTACACTTTTCTTCACTTTCAGTGCAACAAATACTAAGTGGCTAGATTTACATAGAGCAAATGCCAGGATCCCCTATGCCACCAACAACAACTGGCCAAAAATGGAGAAACATGAAACTTGAACATGCACCCCCATATCGTGTCTGCATACATGGAAAAAAGATTTACGGTATTTTACGAGGAGGTGCTTCAAAAAAATGCATTGAACAAACTACTGGTACAGGTGAGCTCACTACCACATAGCTTTTCATAAAATACCACCCCTACCGCATTTTCCAACATGGTTCCTCTTTGTGAAAGTACATGTACGAATGGAAACATCGAGGCTCAACTCATACCCATGGGTTTATATGGCTTTACAATGCACAAAACATGGAAGTGCTAGACTGGGACGACCCCCTTCAACTTGATGCGATAAATAATTTCTAATTGCATGGAATCCTTGGGGTGTTGAGAGTGTAACATCTATGACTCATCGTTCCCGTGAAGATGATACATGCTTGTTAGACACATATGGGATACATATAAACAACCTTGCAACTGACTATGAAAACCTATTGAACCATGTCCAAAGACACACAAAATGTAGTGAAGCAACCTGCTTGTAAAGAAAAAGTGGGATACTTCAGTGCAGATATAAAGCCCCTTGGCCACTCCAATAGTGTTCGAGTTTGGGCTTAGATGAAACGTGTAAAAAAAATAGCCCCATGCACGCAATGATGCACGGGTCAACATACACAACACAGACATGTTGGCACTGTGGTGAGCCAATGTTGATTGTCATCCTGTTGTGTCACGACATGCAATCCTATAATACATTGCAAAATATGCAGCCAAGGCATAAAATAATTCAGAAAGATACCATCACATGTTGACACAAATATCTAATGAAGTTAGCATCGACAACCCTGCAAAGGCTGCCTACAACAAGTTTCTTTTAGAAACTATTGTTGATAAGGACATTGGTGCACAAGAGACATGTCACATGTTACTAAAACTCCCCCTCTCCAGTTGTAGTCATACATTCATTACCCTCTCAGTCAGTAAACATGTATTCAAATGTGTCCTCAACGATGTAGGCAACACAACAAAATTCCCTTCATTCATAGATGCATACATAAAATGCCCTTTACAACTGGAGAACATCTCGCTCTTCGAGGCCACCCGTTCCTAGTCCTTCAACAGCCAAAGGAAAGTTACTCAGTATTTACAAAGGAGAAGCCATGTAGTTGTTTGTGTATTCCCCCGTTACTGTGATGTCCTAGCCCTAGATGCGATACACTATGAATATTTTTTTTGGTCAGAGCTTCTACTTTATAAACCCTTTCGACATATCCAGATAGACATCAGCATCACTACATCTAAAATAACTAACCAATGGGAACAAATGAAAAAATCCTACATTCCGTTTACACGTACACAGATCCACTACTCTAGAAGATACTATTGATGGAACAAGCAGTGATGACAATAACTCGCAGGGATCTAATCCACTACAAAAATATATTTTTGAATGGAAGCATATATCATAGATGCACCCAACACTCAATATAACAATTGATAATGTAGACATGATAGGCCATCATGAATTTGTGATAAACCACAATTGGATGTTGCATAACATCCCTATTTCCTTACAAAATATTTCACCTAAATTCATAGACCTTGCACGCAATGAAAATGCACTACAACTTATTTCTCCATCTACCCAAATAGACACTCTCCCACTATCATCAAAACAATACCTTACATACTCAATTGTACCTTCCCATGCAACTCACCAAGGGAAGTACCCACCATTGAAGATGATCATTCAAAAAACAGTTGGTATAGGAAACTCATACCTCATACAATGCATCAGAAAAAGGCTTCAAAATATCAAAGGCAAAAAAAATCTTCCATTCTTGTACTAGCCCCAACATGTATTGTTACATTCAACATAAAATCATCTACTATACATTCTACCCTCTGAATACCCATTGCTGACATGAAACCTCTTGAAGGCCAAGCCCTATCAATATTCCAAGAGTGTATGAGTGCCATATAATACATAATCATAGATGAAATGAGCTTTGTAGGTCCTACAATGCTAAACAACATCAACTACAGACTATGTGAGGCATTCCCACAACAAAATAACCAAGCATTCGACAATTGTTCAATGATTTTGGTAGGTGACTTAGGCTAGCTCCCTCTAGTCAATGATGTACCATTATATGTAGGAAACAAAATAGGAATCTCCCTTTGGTGTTCTTTTGATACAGTAATCACCTTGGACACAAACTTCAAGTAAACATGGCTTGAACCTGACATAACTTGAAGTCAAAGAAATGTTGACCAACATCAAAAATGAAAAAGCAATAATTAAGGATTGGTCTCTTCTCATGACACATACAAAGTTGTGCATGTCTACCTCAGAGCAATCCACCTTCACAACCAAGAAACACCTATTCGCAACGAAGGACTTAACATGCAGGCATAATAAATAAATGCTAAAATCCTTACATGTGTCAATTGCAAGGAGCGAAGCAGAACAAAGCAACCATAACTCTATCTCAGACATCAACGACACTCAACTGGAATAAATAGTGTTCCTATGCATTAGAAAGGAGGTCATTTTGACATCTAACTTGTGGGTTAGTTCAGGATTGATTAATGGTGCACTTGGGCAAGTAATCGATGTGGTGTACAATCCAGAATCACACCCACCAGACTTGCCATCCTTTGTTGCTGTCAACTTCAGACACTACCAAGGGCCCCCATGGGACATACTCAACCCAACCCACTTTCCCCTACCTCCTATCATACATGGAAATCGTCACCAAATTCTACTTAAAATGTCTTAGGGCCTCACCATCCAAAAATCACAATGTCTAACTCTTGACAAGGCCATAATGGACATCGAAAATGTTGACCATCAAGGACTAACATTCACAACAATGTCAAGAGTGGTGCACCCTCAGAGATCTACAAATCTTACCATCTTTTACATTTGAATGCTACGCAAGAATGAGATATACAAAGAATGTAAATGCACACAAGGAAGAGGAGTAAAGACTATGTAACACACAACTGCCACTTGATGTACAACACATGTACACCCTAATACCTACATCATACCCACAATAGTGTGTCCAAATCTTGCTACCAACCCACATATCAAAGCAAAATGTTCCACAAATACAGATACAAGACCCACTTGTAATGCAATACAAATAAAAGTCACTTTCATTTTACATCCAAACCATGTTGTACACAAAAAATTCAATCCCTCTTCGGCGTAAGTTGCAACTCATGTGCAATTGTTAGTAGTAATATGGTTCCCTTGTCATCTTTGAAAAAACAATATTATGAGTTTATTATTAAGAAGAAGCTTAATGATTTTGACTTTAGGGCATACAAAGGAAGGGGAGGTGGTTCCTCATTTTATAAACCTTGTGCTAGGTGAGGCCAAAATGTCCAAAACCATCCCTCACGAGGTAAGCAAATGAAATTTCATCTTTTCATCCCTAGTGACATTCATCACAATCCATGCAATGGGACCCTTTATGAATTTCCCCGTTTGGAATTTACATTTACTAAAATTGGGGGGCATATAGTGGGTACCCATGCTTCTTAGAATATAGGGCATGGAATTGGTTATGTGTGTGTAGTAGTATCACTCTCGTTTTTTATGTTTTAGGTGGTGGTGCATCTGGTAGTTTATGTGGTGGCATAAGTACTAGTGGAATTGTATTTTCTATGCATTAGTGTACATAAAGTGTGAGAATATGTGATGGACCATCATGTGTGAGAATATGCAATGGACCTTCATAAAATTGGTAGAGCTTATTGAGTATATTTTATAAATATTGAATTAAAATTATTAATATAAATTAGAATTTCCAACTTCTAAAAGAAATAAATGGGTCCTCACCACCTTCACTATATATTTTTAGTTTTCTACTTCACCACCTTTATTATGTATATTTAGTTTTCTACGTCGCCATCTTTACTATATATATTTAGTTTTCTATATCTAACTTATTCTAGTAGAAGAAACCACTCCCGCATTACACTTCAGTGGGGAAATACCCCATGGAATTCGTAGAGCTTGTTGAACATATTCTATACATGTTGAATTAAAACTATTAATATAAATTATAATTTACAACTTCCACAAGACATAAATCGGTCCTCACCACATTTCATATATATTTTAAGTTAGAAACGTTCTCACAAGTTCTCTATTGCGAAGGATAACTATATGAGATTATAATACTTGGAAAATTGACCAACTAATTAAAAAAAGAAAAGTTCAAATTAATTTGACCTCGTAATATATTTAAGATGCATAAAATGAAATAAGTAAAATATGACAATTAATTCGTTGTACTTTTACCCCTACAAAATCCATCTAGAAGATGGCCAATTTCATTTAATTAACATAATTCCATTATCAAATATGCTAACAATTGCACATAATTTGCACATTAAACAAGAAGGGATGTCAATGAAAGTTAGCTTTTGTTTCATTTTGATTTTTGTTTAATATATTAGTATTTGTTATATTATTTTTTAGTTGTAATAGAAACGTTTAAAGAGTGATGTATTGTCAAGATTTTTTAGATGAAGAATAAATGGAGTTGGAACAATATTTTATACCCTGAAATTTTATACATTTACATGTATTATAAATTGAGTGCAATTTTTTTGGTATTTGTTATCCAATTTTGCCCCTTAGGTAAAATTGATCAAATATGACCTTGCACAGGGAACATGGAGAGGGTGTTTTCAGTCGTGCGAGCTCACATGTGATTTTCAAAATTCAGATTGCAGACGGAATCGTCATGGAAATGCAAAGGTGGCAAATCAATGGCCAATGTAAATGTCGAAGAAGATCAAGATTAAGGAAGAAGAAGGATGGAGGCAAAACATTCAAAATTTTGAACTTCAAAATTTTGGCATTTTAGAGAAAACAGGGCAAAAAATGATGACAAAAAGTCCAAAAGTCTGAAATTTAGGACTTCTGGGTTTCGGAGTTTCGGAAATCTCAGGGGCAAAGTTAGAAAAAGGAAAAAAAAGTTCCAAATCTCCGAAGCCCGAAAGTTTGAATTTTTAGACTTTCGGGGTTTTGGAGACCTTAGGAATTACGTCAGAAAAGAAAGCAAAAAATTTCGAAACCCGAAACTCTGACATTTCAAACTTTCGGATTTTCAGGGTTTCGGACTTCGAAGTTTTGGAAGTCTCGACCCCCAAAAACAAAAATCACAAGGAAATGTCTGAAATCTCGAAATCTAAAAGTCCGAAATTTTGGACTTTCGGGTTTTCGGGGTTTGGACTTTCGGAACTCTCAAGTAAATTTGGTGGATGAATAGTGTTTTTTCTCCGAAATATTTTTTTTGAAAGTCTTAATTTTAGGTTTTCGGGGGTTGCATGCTTTTCGGACTTTCGGACCTCTCATGCCATTTATCATCAGAATAACACCTCGACCTTCAGATGGCCATAACTTTTGACTGGGAGCTCGAATTTGAGCAAGAGAGGAATTTTTCGAAAGCTCTCGACGTCTGCTACTCAACTACGTCTAAATATCTTTAAATTAGAGGGACTAAGTTCTTAAAAATGAAAAATACAGTTTGCCATTTTTTTATGTGTCCCAGGTTTCTCACCTACCACCATTAATGAAGTATGGGCTTCCTTTCTTGCCCAACAAGGAAAAACACATGGAGATATGAGTTTTTTAGTATAACCCATCATTGTTGCAGGTGAATTCAATGCTCCTTTGGGGTGGTTGAAGCAAGTTTCGAATTTCTTCTATCCCCTTCTCTAATTCTTCCTATATATTGTAAGGAGGGACATTTTTCTAAAGGTTGGACATTTTTTGTTTTGCACCCTCCCTTCTTCCCTTGTCTACAAGTGAATTTGTGGAGTTTTTAAACTTCTCATTCAAGTTGTAATGTAATTTTGCCTCTCGGCCATTTTAGTGTATTGTATCAATTCTGGAGCAATAATACATGTCTGTGGATAATTTTCAACCCTCTCAGTGTTCATTGCATTCATTTGATCTCTCATTGCAGTTTGGTTCTCTGTGCATGGTGGTTGTATTGTAGTTTTAATTGTTTTTGTTTAATTGTAAAACAGGTGTTAGCATTCCTTTGGTGCATCACCCTTGTTAGTTTAGGTTTATTTCATGCATCTTTCTCAACCATGTCTCCTTGGCAAGTTAGAGTATATTTTAGAGTAGATCCTCTGCAATATGAATGTGTGCACCTGAACAGAGGAATAGGAACTGGCCTTCATCCAGAGAGCTCTCCCGATTCACAAATTCCCACACTTTGGGAGAAGCTTCATGTTATGTAATCACACTGAGATTCGCAACCCATCGAGTTGCAGACATTCGGGGGTGTTGTGATTACGCATCAACAGTATCCTCTTCAAAAAAATTCAAATGTACATATTTAGTATTCTTCATTCTTGCATAAAATTAGAAAAAAATGAAGGTGATACATGCAAGTATTCTAATGATCACGCTCTTGATGCTACATTTAATGTCAATCCTTTTTTATTAGTTTTTCAATATATTGTTGCATTGTTGATTGTCATAACTTGTGACTTATGTATTGTAAGTTCGCATTCCCATTTGAGTGACTTTTTCAACAATTTCACTATGTAACAAGGGAAATCAATAAATGTGTGGGGTTGATGATATCCCATCTCTGTCTAGTGTATTTTTTTTAATTCAATAACTACATAACATGGTATCTCAAGGAGTGTTGGTTCTAAATTGTATCTACCATGTGAACACCATGACAAAGGGATCCATTAACTAACCCTTCTTTCACCTATAAAATGGGCTTCAACATAATAATTCAAGTACTTTACACAAAAGCATTATCGTCTCTAGTTGAGTATTACTGAGGTTTGGCGACACTTATTGTCTTCTCTCTTCCACCTTACTTATTGCAATATTTTCAACATTTTCTTACTATGAAACAATGTTAAATTGTTAGTTGCATGCATATGTGTTAATCTTGTAAAGTCTTATAGTTCTTCTAAAGACATTGTCAAGCTATTATTGAGATGACAATATCCCAATCCTTTGTTATTGGTCCTACAATTTTTTTTAAAAATGAATTCCTAAATTGCAATTATTAAGTGTTCCATCCCCATTGATGGAAATTTGTATCCAACATTATGACGGTGTTGAATTCTTTTCACGAATTGGGATGTGTTGAATTTCATGTATGCATCAGTATCTCCTTGATCGATGGAGTTTCCCTAAATCTCATATTAGCATAATAGAGAAACACACAACATATATTATGATATGGTTAGGGAATGCCTTGTCAAACATATAGTTTACATTTCCTAGAACATTTGGGCAGGCATGAAGCTCATATAATTGGCCATGAGAATGTATTTTATGTGTTGCATATACTCTTCTAAATTTGTTAATTCTTTTCCCTCAAGGGATTTCAATTCATGTATAGGAATTTGAAGCTTGGAATGCATAGTTGTTATTTCTATGTTGTAAGCAGTGGCACATGTTGCAAAAAGGAGAAGGAAGACAACTTGCTTCTACTTGTGATTTCTTATAGTGTGTGTTTGATGCAACCTAATTAAAATATGTATATAAATTATAGTTTACAAATTCAAAATAAATAAATAGGAGACTTCCACGTAACTATAGCATACCTTTGTACTTTGAAATATTACACACAATGATAAATCACCTTCCAAAAATTGTAAATATGCCCACGTCGACACAACTCTAATCCTTATGTAGTAAATGATATTTTTTTTTACTTATGGGCCACAAACAACTCAACCAGTCTAATGAATGAATCAATAGCCAAGAATACTATTATAAACACAAGTATCCAAAAGACCATCTACAAGCAAATTATCAAGTTTTAATTATTATTGTCTCGTGACTATTTCATATCCCTAGAATAATATTCTTCGGGAGGAGGTTGAAGAACTTTGAACCAATTACTAAGATGAAGCATCCCCTACTCAATGCCTAAATATGCTATACAAGACACATAAGTAGTGTGTCATGTACTGGTGTCAAGGATTGAGAGTCCCCAGATAAAAACTTAATGAAGTAGTGTGTGTTGTGTTCATAAACCAAAGACCACAACAATATGTCAAACTTTTAGATGGTCAAATTTTTATTGAAAGTAATGGTCAAACTTTCAGTCTTTTAACTCTTCGCTGCTATTTTTATTTTTATTTTTATATAAAAAATAAATAATAATTTTTTAAATATTTATTTTTATGTTTTTTTAGAGGAATAATGTAAATGTATATTTTTTTTATAAGTATAAAAAGATTTTATTTATTAGGTAAACGGTTTAGTGTTTTAAAAGGCTCCCAAAACCTTATACAAAACAAAAAGATAAAACATTGAAGATCACAACAAACTGACTACAAACAAAATCAAAACAACTTAATACAGCAAAAACACCCAAGAACATTTGTTTTTACAAAAACCCACTAATTAGAAAAAACAACATAAAAAATCTGTAGAAGATCCCCCCAATTCTGTATTTCCCTTGAAAATCTTCTTCTCACCCAGCTCGGGGAGGTTTCATGTCATCAACTAATCCATGGTTCTCACGACTGTCAGCCTCTTTAGTTCCCCTGTTTTCCTGTCTCGTTCATTTTCTCCCTAATGTTCATATTACCACCTACCTTAGGCCCAAAAATCAACCCTAGAGACTCCTTGCTCGCCGAGATACGAGGGGACGAAATTGAATCTTTTTCTAGAATTAGTAGAGGGATCTATGGCCAGAACATTCCCCAAAGCGTTGGAGATCCCCATAAGAACATCAATCACCAAAAAAAATCCAGGGGAAAGGGTGGATCCTGACCAAAACAAGTAAAGTATTAGGTGTAGATACACTCAGGTTGGTCCCTGGCTTCCATTTAGACAGGAACCAAGGACCATCCGGTAAAGCGTTGGAGCAGTCAGTCCTCTTCAATAAGAAAAAGACAATAAAAAGAAACCTTTTAACATTGCTGCAACCTCAAAATGACCTTTCGGATTCTATTTTTGACAAGCCCACTTCCTAACCTGGTATATATAAGGGCGGATACCAACAAACTTACATGTCAGGGAATTCACGAATCCTGTCAGAGCCCTGTCGTCAGAAATCGGAGAGGGGAATGAGTTCCTCAGAAGCAGTTGTAGGATCTGCCCAAAAGCAACCAATGCTTGTCTTTTCAAGATCTGGCATGTTCCTTATCCACGTCACTAAAACCCCATCAGGGACTTCGCCATAGCCCAGATCTGAAACGGTAGAGTCTCTCGCCATACTTCCCTCTCAAGGGGGAAATCAAGATGGGATAAAAGTTTTGATTGATTCGGTGTAGAGACAATTCCAAGATACAAAGACATATTCAGTTGTCTGATCAGCACCGATCCTATCTGTTCGAAAGCAACCAATACTTGTCTTCATAAGATCTACACTGTTCCCTATCTGTGCCACTAAAATCCCATCAGGCACTTTACTCTGAAACAGTAGTCTTTTGCCATACTCCCCGCTCAAGAGGGAAATCAAGATGGGATAAAATTTTTGATTGAATCGGTGTAGAAACAATTCCAAGATACAGAGACATATTCAGTTGTCGGATCAACAACTATCCTATCTGCCCTAAAGCAAGCACTGCTTGTCTTCCCAAGATTTACGTTGTTCCCTATCCGCTCCACTAAAACCCCATCAGGCAATTCGCCGTAGCCCAGATCTGAAACGGTAGTCTCTCGCCATACTTTCTGGTCAAGAGGGAAATCAAGACGGGATTAAAGTTTTGATTGGATCAATGTAGAAACAATTCCAAGATACAAAGACATATTCAGTTGTCTGATCAGCAGCTATCCTATCTACCCTAAAACAACCAATGCTTGTCTTGCCAAGATCTACGTTGTTCCCTATCCACGCTGCTAAAATCCCATCAGGGACTTCACCCAAGCCCAAATCTGAGACGGTCTCGTCTCTTTCCATGCTTCTCGCTCAAGTGGGAAACCAAGATGTGATGAAGTTTTGGTTGAATCTAGATAGAAACAAATCCAAGATACAAAGACATATTCAATTAAATACATAGGTGATAGAGAAAGACTGAACAAATATATTAATAACTAATCAAGGATCAACATAAAATTAATTTAAAGCGATGCTTGGAATAAAACTTACTAAAAACAAAAAAATTACATAAACAATTCTAGCTTTGTTACTAATTTTTCTGAACCTTGTTTCTTACAAACATTATCGAATCTAGAAGCTTGCTGTCTTGACACGAGGGAAATCTTCATATCAAGAATTTATTTGGGGAAATAGAGACTTTTAAGAAACGTTTCAGGATTGTTTTTTTGAAGAAGCGATCTCTTCCAGTTTCTTTACGATGCTGCTCAACTTAGAGCTAAAAAAGGCCGTAACGTCCTGTTCGGAGTGGCCGGGCAGCAGCTCCCGCAGTTGGAAATTCCATTTTATCAGACATTTGCCCTCTTCCTCTCCTTCTCCTTCCATCAATTGAAAAGTGGCCAGGTAGTCCTCAAATCCGGCCATGTTGGTGTCTGTGGCGACATAAGTGTATGAATGATTAGAAGGGTCCAACGCTATCAGTTTCTCCGCGATCCACAGATCCATCCCATCCTGTTCAGATGGAGAAGGGCTTGTACAGTGGCGGATGCAGCCGACGCCCTGGAGCGGTGCCCCTTCCACTCTTTCGCAGGATTTAATGCCTGGAAACCACTTTTGTAATTCATAGTAGTCGCTTACGACTTCCCACACGATTTGCAGAGGAGCCGCCACTGGCATCTGTACAGAACTTTGCCATTTGGGTGTCTCCATTTTGTTCTTTTTGCAGAAGCCCTTCCTGTGATGTTAATGAAGATTACTTAGGAGGGTTGGGGCAGATAAATATGCCAAGGTATCGGCAAGGATGGGATACCCATATGGGCTTTTTGCCTTTCATAAACGCCGGTGGAGGTGGGTGTGGGTATATCCTCCGACAACTGCAACTATTATTTAGTGATGGGTGGCTATTCATGGAAGATTTTTTTATAAATTTGTGGTGCTCACAGGTAGTACCTATCCATTTCGTGCTTTTAGGCAGAGGCGGGATTATAGAGTTTCTTCAATGCACGTTATCTTAGTACTAGCAATTGCACATGAGTTGTAGTCATGAGGTTAGATTGTAAATTTATTATGGAGGGAATTGAGTGTGACAATATATTTGATATTTACTTCTGCATTTATGTTGTTTCACCAAATTAATTCCAAACAACATTGCTTTAGCAAATAAATATGCAAGACAACTCACACTATTTCACCAAATATATTAATTGTAAATACTATTGCAACTATAAATATCTAAAATCCGGCAACCTATAAACATTGGATCCGCCGGAATTTGACACTTTCCAGCAGGAGCATCTTCAAAGGAGAATGCCTACTGGTGAAAAATTATTGAACCAAATATCGGAAAATAATTATGTTACTATTTCTAAAATTATGTTATCGAACATGGAGTAGAGTGAAAAAAACGCTCTGCAACTATGGTGAAAACTAGAGTCGGCTTTTTTAGGGTTTTACATTTGATACTGTCATACCACGATCTTTTTGGGCACTGCGGGAATTTATTGCTACAGTTTCTCCTAGGGTTTCTCGCCCTTTGAGCATCCCCTATATAATGACCTCACTATCTTCAAACTCGATTATTACAACTGTCGCTGGAGATAGTGGAGTTTTGAGCAAAGGCACTGCTGGCGAAGCAACCCAGGAAGTTCGTTCCGAAAGTGTTCCACGAGGTAATATTTCTCCTCCTGATGTGGTTTTGCCCATTTCTGAATTTAATGTTGTTTGTCAATGGTTAGAGCAGTTTTGTCTCATTGGATATTTTGTGGGTCGCATCCCTTCTGAAAGTATGCTCAAATCTCAGGTCAATACAGTCTGAACTCCTCATGGAATCAAACTGGATAACATTCAAAATATAACCAAGGGTTTTTTTCTTTTTCGCTTTTTTGATCCTACCAATGCTCCCAATATTCTAGCTAAGCAAGCCACTTGGTATGTTTTCAACTCTCTGCTTGTGTTAACCCCATGGCACAAGGACTTCGTGGTATCTAAATATACCACCCTTAAAGTGCATGTCTATGTTGAATTCCCTAGCCTACATTTGCCATGTGTGCCTATTCTGTCACAGATTGCCATTTCTCTTGGTTGGGCAGTCTGCATTGAAGCAGATAGGTTTTACCATGCTCGCCCGCAGAAGCGTGTTTGCGTTGAGGTTGATCTCTCTCAAGATCTAAAAGAATTTGTGGATATTCATATGGGAGACAAATGTTATTCTCAGCGGGTACTGTATATCAATTTGCCTAACACTTGTTTTCGTTGCTAGGCCTCTGATCATAAGATCAAAGACTGTCCTCTTTATGTCCCCCGCAACTACCTTGTGACCAAAGCAGTTCTCAAACCAGTCCAACCCCAACAGGAGGAAGGTTGACAAGTTGTCGAGGGGCGGCGAAACAAGAACAAAGCCCAGCAATCCAAGGCCTCTGGTTCCAGTGGCCATCGGGAGCCACATGTCAAGGAACAACCCCATAGCGTACACGTTAAGGAGCCTATTGCTGTTGCTAAAGAACCAACTGTCGCTGCCAACTCGGCTATCCAGGTGCCAAAGTATTCCATCATGCCCTGTGCGGCTTTGGTTCTCATGGACCAAACAAATTATGTTTACAATGTTACCATCCCACAATCCTTTCTGTTACTCTTGCCAAGCAGTTCACAAGGGCCCTCCAAAAGGCCCCAAATCCCTTCTCGCATCTCTCGGGACCATAGCCTAGCTTGTAGCGTGGACTCAACCGAAGTGGAGTACAACATTGAGTAGGTCAAACGGAAAAAAATTGATTTGCAG
This sequence comes from Taxus chinensis, assembly GCA_019776745.2. Classification (NCBI taxonomy): domain Eukaryota; kingdom Viridiplantae; phylum Streptophyta; class Pinopsida; order Cupressales; family Taxaceae; genus Taxus; species Taxus chinensis. Next base: position 132,649,508 of record CM034149.1, read on the forward strand.
GATTTTATGCAGCATAATATTGCTCGATTCCGTCAAAACCAATATGATGCCCTTGATGGCTTGGAGGATGGGGACATGACTCTTGACCAACGTTTCCCATGAATTGTTTATTTTGGAATGTTCGGGGTCTTATAGACTATTGTTGTAAGTATGTTGTGCGTGAAACTTAGCAACGATGTGTAAATTTGGATGTTTTGTTTTTGCCAGAAGTGAAAATTATAGGTTTTCAGTTGCAGATGGTCTGTAAATCTATCTGGCCTGACAGCTTGGCTTTCTGTAATAATCATGAAGCAAGGCGTGGGGGTTTAATTTCGCTTTTTGCTCTAAAAAGGCATCCTTTATTAATTGACCATGGCATCAAACCCACCAACCGTGCCATATGGGTCATATTTAATGTTGATGGATGCCATTTTGGCATCATTAATATTTACACCTCTAACGATGCAACAAAAAGGGCCAATCTATGGCGGTGGATTGCCAATTCCATTCCCGACGCTTATTGGGTCATAAGTGGAGATTTTAATATGGTTGAGTCACCCACTGATAAATGTGGCCACTTGCCGATGAGATGGACACTTGATAAAAGGGAAGCATGGTATTTTATGTGTGATAAGTTTGGGTTTTATGACCCTAACACATCTCGCTTTCCCACATCAGAAGCATGGTTTACTTGGTCCAATCTCTGAGGAGGGATAGATCGAGTACTTAAATGGCTCGACAGAGCCATGCTGTCAGTTCAATATTTTTTTGAGTTTGATAGCATTTATTCCTTGCAAGTGGAGGTCATGCCTGACTTTTTCCTTTCAGATAATTATCCAATACGATTTCGTATCACTTGGCATGATGCACACCCTTTTTGTCATAAAGGCCAATTCTTTCTTAATACTGCATTGATGCAACATGGGCACATTGTCAATCATATCAAGCGGGTTTGGAATTTAATTCCCTGACCTATTCATTGCCAGCGGTACCATTCACCTATGCAAACTAGCTGGATTTAATGGTGGGAGGATGCGCTGACTCGAAAAACTAGATTCCTTAGAATCTATGGCAGACAACTAGTCAAAATTTAGTGTCGCTCATACTCCGCTAACACCTCGGCTCTTAGCCAAGCGACGATGGTGCTTCAAGGCAATCCCTTTTCTGAAACTCTACAACTTCATGTCACAAAACTTCGCCAACAAATTCAAATTGCTGAAAATTACAATGCCAGGGGAGCACAAAACCGAGCTCGTATGCACTGGCTCAAAATTGGAGATCGAGTCTCGAAAGAATTTTTTCTTTCCCTCAGATCAAAAAAACATTTTCAGAAAATTTGGGCCATCATTGAAGGTGGAGCTCGAGTTACAGACCCTCAAATTATGTTGTAATCTTTTGTGCGCCACTACAAGCTTGTGTTCCAAGCTCAACAACCTTTTACAGATCATCAAGTTGCTCTTGACCAATGTCTGGGTGTTGTGTCGTGCAAATTGTCTGAGGTTCGGAAGGTGATATGTGTGTTAGCATATGGATTTGCAAGCATGCAAATGACATGCAACAGTGTGGGAATGAAGTCCCTCTTCAATGAAGGTGAGGCTGCCTTTATTGAAAACCAAAACTGTATTTACATCTGTACATTCAAAATTGTATGTGGGGGGTGTTTTGGAACATCAATGGAAAGAAAAATGAATGAGGGGGATGGAATGGAATGAAGGAAAGGAGTGGAATGGAATGAATTGAAAGAACATGCAAGAGTTAGGTAAAAACAAAGCCTAATATTGCACGAAGAGGAAAGATGAATAACTAACACAAATAAAACGGAGTTTGAGTTAGCTAAACAAGAATGTGTAAAAGGGAACACACGTGAGCAAGTAGATAATCAGATCTTGATCACTGTGAACTAGAACAACAGATTAATATCGTTTACAATAAGATCAAAGATAATATTTGCATGCAAGATTCAAACACGTAACATTTAATGAACATAAGCACATCAAATGTTACAAGAGACAATGAATGAGACACAAAGTTTGTATTTCATTAACTCCAAAATGTTTTCACAAAAGAAAAAAAAGTTTCTTCCTGAAACAAAGCTTGCACACAAAAGTATTTCTTCTCCTCTCTCAAAGTCACCTTCCAAATGAGCCCCTCACTTCCTTTTATAACCCAAAAGTTGGTTACAAAGTAGTTAGAGTTTTAAATGCACATTAAATGGGCACCTAAGTGACTTTTGAATTTTCAACCAACTTTATTAAAAACAACTAAAAATAGAAACCACTTAAGTTAAAAAGTCATAAAAGAAATGGGCACACGTGGACCCCACTTAAATGACTTGGACGCACACATAGACATCCTAGTCAACAATGTGCCACCTAGATCAAAACACCTATGGTCAGTGCCTTATCCATTGGGCCAAGAGTCCGCCTATCTCGGTCGTACGGGAATGAACTCATTGACCGTGCTCCGCAATCCTCCAGATGACAAGAGAGTTGAGCTTGAAACTTGATCAATTCATCCACCTCTTCGTTTGAGAAACATCCTGGTGTGAGCAAGTTTGTCTTCATTCGCATTCACATTCACAATTACACAAAATTCTCCACATGCTCCGAATAGTCTTCCGTGATGAATTATTCATTTGTTGCGAGACTGTAGTCGTTACGCCACTTTGGCTTGTCAGAATCCAAATTTTGATCTTTCGTCATTAAGAAAATCTTCCAAGAGCCAAAATTGCAATTCACTTCCTGGAATTATGTATTTTGTCTTTATCACCATCCTGAAGTGTTGGCATTCTAATTCACTCATGATCGTCCAATTCGAGAACACTCCAACTTTAAGACTGGCCGATGAAGTACTGCACACACTGCTAACTGAGAGCTAACATGGAACACACTTGAATGATGTGTCCTTGCTTGATGATCCGCACAATTGTACTTATCATTGGTCTTGGTTTTTCGATGAGTAGCTCCGTACAACGATCAAGTGAAAATAATTTTTGTGGACAAGATTCTCCCATTATCGATCTCTGCCGATAACAATGGCTTTTGACTCTGAAGAGACCAATGCCAATAGCTACAACTTATACCGCATAATGAGGAAGTTAGAGGTTGCTTCCGCTTCAGAGCCATTGGAGTTGAATCACCACACTATGCAGGTTTGGTGGTGCATCCATTCAGGTGATGACCAATTCAAAATAAGCATCAGGAAAATTGTGACTCGCCTTCAGTTGATATGCGATCGTAGAATCGACCTATGTTGGCGTGTCCCAAGTTAGTATCGACAAAGTTCTCACACTCTGAATGGAGATTCGGAGTGATTAGAATGCCTTGGAACTTATACCGTAACATCATTTTGTTTGGAGATAACATGATTTTGACAGAAATGTGATTTCAGGCCATTACTTCCTTCTTACAAAATTGCACAAACCTCCTTTGAAACTGCCCTGGGAAAAATAGTAAATCTTGTTCTGATAAAATGTCACTGAATGAGGAAGTATATTAAGGTACCATAAGTTTTCATGTCAGATGGGTTTTTCCCAATCAAATTATTCAGTCAAATATTAAAGGTCAAAGTTGACTCTTTTGAAACTGCTAGGAAAATGCAAGTGTAAAACTGCGAAAATCTCGTTTAGTTTTAGCCTGAGAAAAATACCAAACGTCATCCTAGGAATCTAAAACTTGGCAAGGGAGCATATGAAGGTGGAAAAAATTGAATGAAAAAATTATTTTCTCTTGATGATTATCTGAATTCAAAAAAATCAACTCTCAAAGTGAGTCACCTTGACAGGCTGAAAACTGCATACACGGCGAAATCAAACAAATTGCATTTTATTTGGCTTCGTGAAAAATATCAAATGAGGTGATGCGTATTTGAAATTTGGCAATGAAATACATGAAGTTGGGAATAATTCAATGAACCAAACCGTTTCTCTTGAAAATTATCTGTGCTTGAGATATGGATTCTTAAAGTAGGTCTTCCGCCAAGCTGAAGCTGCACGTGCGGCAAAATAGAGCAAACTGGGTTTTTCTTGGGTGCATGAAAAATATAAAATGAGGTGTTGTGCATTTAAATTTTGGAAAATTATTATACGAAAATGAAAATAATTCAACGATCCAAACCTTTTCTCTTGACGATTATCTGAGCTCGATATATGGATTCTCAAAGTAGATTACTTTAACAGACACAACCCACGGCACATTCTTCCCGCATGTATCGTTTCCTTTACTAAATTCATTTTTCTTTGCTGATATATATCTTGTTTGATATTTTTTTAAAGGGTTCGCGTGATTTTTCTTTACGCACAGTCTTCCTCTTCTTGCAATTGTGCAGCTTTGACCGCTTGGTAAACGCGTTGAACTTGCTACTTTTCTTTGTGAATGCGTTGGAAATGGGTTTGGACTGCCTTCCTTTGCGTGGATTATGGAATGCCTTGAGCCACCTGGAGAGCTCCTGGTGAAGACTTGGGAGTTACAAAAATGCCTGGAAATTGTTGTCTTTGCTTTGTATTTACCAATGAGTGAACAATTATTTCTTTTGCATGAAAACTTAGAAAATAATTACTCTTTATTGGCGTTGAATTCTCCTTTAACCTGCTTTTTCCTCCTCCTTTTTTAAACAGCTGTGTGGACTTTGAACATCTATTTTGACCTCTTCTTTCAAAGGCGTGGAAGTTGTTTTGATTTTTGTTTTGACTTGTTGCCAAAGAAAACCTGCGTGGGATTTCTATTTTGGCTTTGTCTTTGCTTGAAAACTTATATTTCAAACCTGCACGTGGACATGAAAAAATTAATGGGTTTTAATCCTTTGGTTTATGCAAACGTGGGTCTGTAATTTTTGTTTTTATTTCCTCCTGGCACATGAATCTTACTCCCATTTGGATTGTTTCCTCTTCTTTCTCCCACGTGGTCTCCTCCAAGCAAAAGAGAATAAACAAAAACAAATTTTAATGAGCTGTAGTTTAGTGTTTGCCAAGGTTCTTGTTTTCTCCAAAGACCAATGCATGGAGCTTCAATGAAGACAAAACTTGCTCAATAAATCAAACTAAATTCCTATTTGTTGTTTTCTTTGGCTTTTACCTAGGCATGGAAGTGTTTGAAGACTGCTTTTGTCTTGTATTTGACCAATGCGTTGAAACGTATTCTTGTGTATTTCCTTTCCTTCAGCTTGTGCGTGAAAGGCTGTGTTCTTCTTGTTGTTTTCTATTGGTCTGATTTTGGACTATCCTCTTCCTGCTCAGCACCCAACCTCCTTCTCCAATGCATGAATGAATGCAAACTGTCCTCTCCTCTTGCGTGGAAAACTTATTTTGATGTCTTGGGCTGCAAAGGAATTTTTTTGGACTGTTCTCCTTCTTTGCTTTGCCTATGCATGGTGTTTGAACAACTTCTTGTCTTTTTTTTGCTGTTTGGCTGAGCTTGAAATCTCCTTGGGCCTGTGCATGGAAAGCTTTACTTGGGCTGTGTGATGGGAGTTGTGTTTCCCAATGCGTGGAGAATTGTTTTCTTTTTAAAGCCTGTGATTTATCCTCTCTATGAAAGCTATGCATGTATGTTTGAGCCTTTGGCTACGCATATTGGCTTCTATAATCTATTAAAACTGTTATTTTCTCCTTTGCCAGATGCGTATTCCTCCTTGTTTTTACAATGGCCTTCACAGACTAACGTTTGATGGATATGATAAAAATATTATTATGATTCTTAGAAGAAGAAGAAGCAATTTAGAAAGCTTCGTACGACTCCTTCTAACTAGTTGATGGAGGAATTTATGAGGGTTAACCCAACTTCCCCTCTTCCCGGGTAGTGGAATTAATTGCCAGGGGAAATGGGGAAAGCAATGGCCAATTGCCAACGGGAATGGCAAAGTGGGCTAGAAATCTCCGTTTAATTTCCCCATGTGGGAAATCGAGAGATTTTTTGCCCATTTGGCAATTGGGGGAAGAAATCCCATGAGCGGGAATTTAAAACAATTTTGCCAGGAAAGGGGAAATCCGGGCCCAGGAAGCCAATTTAACATTCCCGGCAATGGGAAGCGGAAGCTTATTTTTCCCCGAGAAATTAAAATAAAACCTTTTGAGTGAATTTTAATTAATATTTATTTAATTAAATACTCCAAAGTTATTAAAAATTAATTTTATCAAACAAAGAGTAATTAATTAATTAATTTTTAACGCGACTTGAGACATGGCAAGAGGAGTTCTTTCCTGAAAAGGACGAAACAAAGACTAGAATGATCACAAAAATGAGAGGGTCGTGATGAGAATGACAAACCACACAAAGTAACCAATTTTGAAAAATTGCAAAATTTCCATTTTTATTTTATTTATTTATTTTTAAAAAAAATTTGCGCAGTCAAAATTGGCTAATAACAATGTGACAGGATGCTCACCATTGAGGACCTCCATGAAGCCACCATGTAGATGGCTAATGATAAAGTGTCAGGATGCGATGGATTCCCCTGCGAATTCTATAAAGCCCTATGGGACTCAGTTGGTCAATATCTTTTCCAAGTTTACCTCAAGGGGTTTCATAATCAATTTTTAGGGCCACGAATCAACGAGGGGAACATTAAATTCATCCCTAAACAAGGAGACCCAGAGAAAATCACTAGCTGGTGGCTAATCACCCTATTGAATGTCTCTTACAAAATCATTTCTCAAGCTTTGGCTATACGGCTTCACAATATCCTCCTGGATGTTATTCATCCAGAAAAAACATGATTTATTCAGGGAAGATACATCCCAATAACATTATTGTTGTTTTGGAGGGCATGGAATTGTCCCGTGGATCTAATCAGTCTGCCATGTTCATAAAAATTGATTTTGAGAAAGCTTATGATCAGATTGAATGTCCGTTTATTCTTGCCATGCTTCAAGCCCTTGGCTTTGGCCCCATTTTTATTCAATCTGTCTGTATGCTTTTTGTGGATGCCTCTGCTCATATCACTATCAATGGCATCTCCTCAAAACCCTTTGGGATTTTTCACTCTATTCGCTAAGGCTGCCCTTTGGCCTCTGCACTTTATGTGCTAGTTGCCGAAGGATTTGGATATTTATTGGCCCACGCCAAATCTTAGGGGCTTGTTAGGGGAATTTCACTGCCTTCTACGCCCAATTCTCAACTTCTTAATGGTCATTTTTGCAGATGATTCCTTTCTTACGCTTATTGAAGATGAAGAAAACATTTGCAATGCTATGCAATGCTTGGATACTTTTTGCTTAGCTTCTGGATCCTCAATTCAATGGTGAAAAACCTAGTGCTATCGGAAATCCTTCCTTCCTGCGCCTGATTGGCTTGCCACTTTCAAATGGAATGTACTGACACATGGAATTTTTTTAAGTTCCTAGGTATTCCTTTTTCTTTTCAAGCTTCCCCGTATGAGCTCTAGCAATATGTTATTCAAAGGGTGGAAAAAAAGCTAGAGTATTGGATTACCAGACCTTTATCTTTGGCTATGAAATTTCAAATCTGTTCCAAAGTTCTTGCGGAAACACACGTGTATTACTCATCCTGTTGGGTTCCCTCCAAAGCCTCTATACATAAGTGTTGACCAATTTTTTCCCCTTGGGAAAAATTGATCAAACATGACCTTCCACACCATAGAAAATTGAAGGGTCGGTTCAGTCGTGCGAGCTCACATTCGACCCCAAAAATCATATTGTGGACGGGCTCGACAATGGAGAAGCAAGGTTGGCAAATGAGTGGCCAAACAATGTTAAAGGAGACCAAAGCTCAAGTGAAAAATGGAGAAGGGATCAAAGTTTTCGGACTCCACATTTTCGTGGATCTCAGGGAAATGAACGGTTGAAAAAATAAAGAAAAGCAACAGAGCCACGGAAGCCTCCACATGTCTCCTCGGCGTAACGAAAATGGAGACCCCAAATGAGCGCAAGCTCGCAACATAGTCAGAGTCCGAGAAAGGTAGAACCGGCCGTTGAAAAGTCTAAGGGCCAGTGAAAGCCTCTAGTGTCTCCTCAGCGCAACTTCAAAAGGTGCAACAGAAGTGGGGTCCCCAAACGAGCGCAGGCTCACCACGTGGTCAGAGTCCGAGAAAGGAAAAATCGGTTGTTGAAAAGTTAAATCAAAGCAGCATATCTAACAAAAGCCTCCACATGTCATCTCAGCGCACTTTCAAAGGTAAAATCCAAAGGCATGTCCCAAACGAGCGCGAAGCTTCCACGTGTCTAGGATCCAACATAGTTTCTCCTAAATAGGAAAAAGGGACTTAGCCAAAACATGAAGAAAGTAGAGCAGGCCCGCGGACGGTGCCAAGTGTCGGCACGTCGCATTCCTAGGACCCTAAAAGGCAGCAGAAAATCTAAGAATGCGCGGGGCTTCCATGTTAGTCTTGCACGGATAGACTCCAAACCCAAGGCAGTTTGAAAGAAGATTGGCAGGAGGTCAATTCAGTGAAAGATGAATCATGAATCCCACCAAGAATTTTAATTACAATCTTCCATTTTTGAGGTTGTCAAGCTTCTCACCTACCACCATAATGAGGTTTGGTCTTCCTTTCTTTCCCAATAAGGAACATTAATGGAGGTACGGGTTGTTTCATGAAACCCATCATTTTTGCAGGTGAGTTCAATGCATTTTTGGGGTGGTTGGAGTAGGTGAATTCAATGCATCTTGGATGGTTGGAGTAGGATTTTAAATTTTCCCCTCCTTTCCCTCTTATTCTTCCTATATATTGTAAGGAGGGGCAATTTTCTAAAGGTTGGACATTTTTGTTTTGCACCCTCCCTTCTTCTCTTTCTGAAAGTGGATTTGTGAAGCTTGAACCTCCCATTCAAACTGTAAATGCAATCTTGCCTCTTGGCCATTATAATGGACTGTATCAACTCTCTGGAGCAATAGTATAAGTCTGTGGATGGTTTCAACCCTCTCTTATGTTCATTGTATCTTCCTAATCTCTCATTGCAATCTCGGTTATTTGTGCATTATGGTTGTATTACATTTTTGATGGTTTGTGTTTAATGTCAAAATAGGTGTTTCAACATTCCTTTGGTGTATCACCCTTGTTAATTTAGGTTTTATTTCTTACATCTCCTTAACCCTGTCTCCTTGGCAAGTTAGAGTAGGTTTTAGAGTAGATCCTCTACAATATGAATGTGTGCACTTGAACAGAGGAATATGAATCGACCTTCATCTGGAGAGCTCTCCCAATTCACAAAGTCCCACACTTTGGGAGAAGCTTCATGTTATGCAATCAAACTGAGAGTCTCAACCCATTGAGTTGCAAACTTTCATGGGTGCTATGATTATGCACCAATAGTTTTGGCATGCCCGGTGGGATAGAGAAGTCAATATTTTCACTTTTTATCAAGATCAAGTGTGTGTCTTGGTGAATTTCCAGCCTCTAGAGGCTTTGTAATAACACGTCTGATGATTCCATCTTTCACATCCACTGGTTTCAGCAGCACAAGTTTATCAAGTTCATGAGAAGAGTACAAACCTAGTCTAGAACAAGAGAAGAAGGATTTTTTTGTCTATCTGCATTTATCCTCAGAAAGAGAAAGGAGAGGAAGAAGAGCTCAAAGGTCTCTATCTCCGCCAAACAATACCTTGTCAACACCTCCACCTAGTAGGCCTTTTGTTCAATCAACTAGAGTTATTCGACCAATCGGGATGGAACAACCTAACCCCTATGTCAATTTCACTGGAAGTAACCCGCTTGCTCTCAATGCACAAAATCTAGTTTTAGTTGCAGCATTGAAGGACATTCCATATTTCACTAGAGAGAACCAGACGACTCTGATTGACCACATCTAAGACATTGCAAATGTCTATGCAATCCACAAAATTACTGAAATGGACATTGTTGTTAAATTATTAGCCTCTTCATTCAAGGGCAAAGCATTGAAATGGTTCGGAATCCTAACAATAGGATCTATCCAGAATTGGGACCACTTGTGCACAACTCTTCACAATCAATTTGGAGAAAGGGGAGATAACATGTCTTTATTGGAACAACTGACAACAATCAAGAGGGCTCCTAATGAACAGTTAACTGACTTCAACTTTAGATTCTAGTGGACATGGGATAGGATTCTATTGGCCATGACACCAGCGGATGAAGGTGCTTTTCTATACGTCCTTAAAGCTTTAAATTCTAATATTGCTATGATGATTCAATCCATGGGAGGTGTAGACACCCCAATTTCACATCTATTCTAAATCAATTAATTCCCCTTCCTCATTTCCCACAAAAATACACTTCGAATTAATCAAATATAATTTGATTAATTATCCATTTCAAAATCTAAAAAATAACTCAATCCTCACCACATGTCATTATTCTCCATGTTTTTCTACTATTGAATTAAAAATTTCAAATTCAAATCCTCACCCACCCTTCGTGGTCACCACTCACCTAAAATCCTCCACTTATGAATTAAAAATATAATTCAAATCCTCACCCATTCTTCGTGGCCCCCCACTCATCTAATCTTGCCCACATTTTCAAACCACTCACCTAATCTTGCCCACATTTTCAAACCACTCACCTAATCTTGTCCACATTTTCAAACCATGATTACTTAAATTAATCTAAGCTAATCACTCCCCTCAGGCTATAAATACAACCTTACCCCTCCCCTCTAAACACACGGAGAATAAGCTTGAATGCCATATCTAAGTTCTTGCATCCTTTGAGCAAAGAACATCCTTTTGCCTCGTCCTAATGCCAAAATAGCAAATCCATAATCCTTTTTCCCATCTAGTGCAAAGTAAGAGGATCGTTGTTGCAGGAAGGTCTTTGCTCCATCTTGAAGAAAATCACCTACATATCACAAAATCAGGGCTCAATCCAAGTTTCCTAGCCCATTCTGAGGTTTGCTACGGAACGCGAAGGAGGAGGTATGATTATTGGTATTTTACTTCCTTGTTAGTAGTGTATTTTTTCATAGCTTACATTCTAGCACGCCCGATGGGACTTGAACCTGGGTATTCTAGCTGTTCTCAGATCTCTGGTTACTTTCGATCTGTTACCATTAATTTTCCAATTAGTGGTTTTATCTGTTCTTTTGTTTATTATTGTTCGTTATTATTTCCTTTTTCATGTTCCTTATGGCCTTCTTTGGTTAACCTTCACGCTTTGGGTAGTGTTTTTGTTGTGTGGTGTCTTATGATGTATCTGCAGATTATAACAACAATGAAACTATGAAGCTCATCATGTCTTTGATCTCCTCAGTGCTTGGTGTTTAGTTCCTAGTTCGGATTTTTCTATCCACTCGTAATCTATAGAAACACATGAACTAATCATTAGCTTATCATCTTACTGTCATGGGACAACCAATCCGGCAAAAATGTATTTATTTATCTTACTTTTGCTAAAATAAATGCTTTGTAGGAAGTTAATCATTTTTTTTTCTTTTTATTTTAGTCAATCATTTTGTGATCTAACTCTTTATTTCTATTTATTGGTTCTTTTTTAACCTTGTCTGTCAAAATTTTAGCTATCTCAGGTGAATTATAGAAGTCAGAAAATAAAAAAAACTAGCTCCCAGGGAACATTTTTCTCATCTAGTTCAAAATTTTTATTTAGAGTGCTACCATAGCCCATCTTCTGGATGCCATAACTTTTACTCCCGAACTCGGAATGACTTCATTTTTTTTTAACGGAAAGGCATCAAAAATATCTATGCAATGGAAGAATAATTTTTTGATTTAGACTTACAGAAAAATTTTGGTTTCATTTCTTCTAACACCTGTCTTTTTAACAAAAAACAACAAAATTATAGTTTTTTGTTTATTTATTTTTATTTTATTTCACGTAACAACCTCACCTCATACGTATGCTCTTTCCTCGCCACTTCAAAAGTGATCTTGGAAATCCCGAAACATGAGGCCACCCGAGCTCTGCAAAATATTTTTTTTTTTAATTTTTACCATCTCCTCGGCTTACATTGCAATATACCACGACAACACTTCTAGGTAACGTTTTCACAATAGCTAAGAAGCGGACAGGTCTCTACGCATCACATTCTCATCTGGGAACCTTGTTGTAATCAGTCTATCACCAGAGAACTTGGGAGGACCTTCCCTGCCAGACATTGAGCCATCTCGCGGACCTCCGACTGGAAGGAAAATATTCGAGCTCTTGGAACATTCTCAGCAAAGGTGGCTTCACCACACTTCATGGAAAAGGTGTAGGGACATGACCACTTCCATTTTTCATGCGTTTTGCCTAAGGAATGGAAGGAGCGGACTCGGTCTCCTCTATGGGGGACAGAAGATATTGGTCCAATGAAGACCTTATTGCTGAAGCGACCGGTCAATTTGTTTGGAGGGATACCATGTCTTCACGTAACAAAAGGGTATTATAGAGATGCTGAAGAAAGAAGCCATTTGTGGAGGGATCTGAGAAGCCTCACATTTGGTACAGCGGGCCTACTCCCCAGCTTCAATGTCACCTCCACATCTATGATGAGGCCTACTCGCACCTGATGATTCAATTCATCTCCCCCTTGCTCAGGTAGGTTTGTCACTATCCCTACGTAAACCTCTTGCCAACTCCCCCTCCATTTGCTAAACCACTTCCCATAGGAATCGATTGGTTTGCTTTCCCCATTATCTGTTGAACATCACCTCCTGGACGCTCCATCTTGGACTCATTCAGAAGCACTTCCTCCAGGTGGTTCCCTTGCATTAAGGACTATTATCTATTGTTGATCCATTTCTATGTTGCCTATCTAACGTTACCCTGCACTTCCTTCCTCTTCTAGCCTGGCTACCCCCTTTGATGGGCTCTGCATGCTGTCAGCCCTATGGTTCTCCTACTGCCTTCCTTCGTCACCCGCTGCTATCACTTTCCCCATATATATATATATCATAGCTATATCCATCCATATCCCCCTACTATATGCTCCCGCCACCCACCTCACCTCTACCTCTCCAATTCAGACCGGTCCACTATTGGCCATCCTCAGGAAGCGTTCAACCTTGAGGCTCTTGATCTGTGGAGAAGGTCAGCCTACTCTCGAACTAGAGATTTTCACATGACCTTCACCTGACATATCACATAGTGCCAGTCCCCAGGAATTGCAGTTGGATTCTTCTTCTCATAAGAGGTTAGAGGCCTTAGAGGCTGACATTGAAACTGATTGAAGGATGAGGTCAAGAACCTAGCTCAAATAAAAAGGCAAGAAAAGCATGGAGGGGGAGGGGAACATCGGTTAGCCAGTTCAGATTGATTCAACATCTATAAGAAGCTTCGGTCTCCATTAGACTCCCGCTTATTCCAGGCCAAATTCTAGACATGATCTACAACATTGCCGCCTTTAGGGCAATTGAGGAGTGTCATTAAGGGTCATATCATTCAAGTGTTTCCAACGTCTCAGCGGTAAAAATTCCAGCTACACTTTGGGATCACCCGAAAAAGAGAGCCTACAGAACCATTGACGATTTTGATAAAACTGATAACTTGCCTAATCACTGACAACTTTTTGTGGTGATGTTTCACGCCTAGAACTAGAGTCTTTGCTTTCATACATGTCATTGACGAAGTTCATCTTGGAGAAGTTCAACCGAATTGGTTGCATCCTGCTAGATTCTGTTAAGAAGGATTTACGGTCGTCATTTACTGCTTTTTTGCACGATAATTATTGTTGTTTTGGTCTCGTTTGGAGTAGCTGTAAACTCTGGGCTAATTATTTTCTTGCAGGACTTTTTTCAGAAAACACTCGAGATCTTGATCGCATTCTCTCTGATTCTCAGAATCTATCAATTTCGGCTCTTTCCAATCATCTTTTGCACATTGGAGGCCACCCGGGCTCCGCAATACAAAACAAAAATTGCCTTACATTCCAATTTTCTAAGATAACACTTCTGGTAACATTTGTTTTAACCCTCTTCTTTCGTTGTTTTTCTTTTTTTGTGAAGTTAATTGTTATCACTGTTTCGCAATCACAATTAATTGCAATAATTATTAACATTTAAAAAAATTAAAAAATCTATTCCAATTGTATCCACGTATGCTCTTTTCCTGCACCTTCGAGCGATCTGGAAAAATCAGAAACAGTCGCAATTTTTTTTAGTTTCTTGTTCTAACATTGTCGGATCCTCTAACCTTGTTTTCTAATTGTCATTTTAATCATTATTTTGCTTCGTCATATTATTAATATTTGTTCGGTTGTTGATTGTGTATGCTCTTTTCCTACGCCTTCAAGCAATTTAGAAAATCAAAGACAGCCACGATCAATTTTCTAACACGTCGTCTGCAGGATAACTACTAATCTATTCTTTGTAGGACCACATCGCTAGAATATTATAAAAACACAAAAAAAAACAAAAAAAATCCCGCAAAAATACCACCATACAAAGAAAATTGCTCAAACCAAAAAAAATTAGCACGCCCAGGTACGCAATTATTTTATGCTAGTGATTTATTTCAAGTTGGAGAGAACCCTACATTTAATCACTTCATGATTTTGTTTTTACACGTAGATGAGGTGGATTTCATCACCACCAAAGCTACACCGGTGACATGGACTTGACTACTACGCACCAACAGTATTTGCATCTGCATTGCACTTTGAGACCTAGTCTCATCACAGCGTTTGGTATTTACCTCACCCCTGCTCTTCACTTACAGGTAATGTTGTCATACAGCGCATGCAAGTCACACCTAAATAACTATAACAACAAAGCTTGGACATCGTCCATGTAAATATTTGGGGAGTTATAAGGACACTATCCACATTCATTCCCCCATCACCTTCCACCTTTTCACAAAACCTATTTTAGATGTGGTGATTCACTTCAAAACAAGCAAGTAAGAATTGGTGAGTCTCCTCCAGTGCTCTAAGGGTTCCCCATACCAATTTTGTCCCCGTACAGAATTAATTATATCAAGACTAGTGTATATCGAAGGACGCATTGTTTTGGAGTAATAAGGGCCTATATCCATCATTCCACCTCATACTTGTATGATTGCATGAAACAATAATCATTCCTGAATAATTTACCTCCTAAGCCAAAACAATTGGATCCACATGATTGCTTGTTATTTGTAAACAAAATAGTTTAGCATTGTTTTATCATAAAACTTGGTTGATATCAATGTGTTCATTGTAAAAGTTCAAACCGTGGCAGTGTTCCACAAAAAAAATCATTTCTCGACCAATTCAATACCAAGTGAAAACATCCAAACAATCCAACAACATAAACCAAACCATCACACCAATTTCATTAGCTTGCCCCATCTAACAATACATTTTCAATAGCTTGTCTTCGGCTATATCCAACTGATATTGAGTGACTAGCATTCACTCCCCATATTGGCAATCGTCAAAACATCCTTCATAGCTTGTTTCTAGCTATATCAAACTAATATTGGGTGACTTGTTTGAGTTCACTCATTATTCTGTCCACCATCGCGTTTATCCAAATCACAGCCAACACAAATCCTTTCATAACTCATTTTGAGTTATATCACAACCATGTCACAATTAACCTATTTAGGTTACTCTCCCCATCAATAGTCCAGAGCTTGTTTAAGCCAAATCTACACAACGTGTAATAAATCCTCTAATAAGTCGTCTCGAGTTACATCATCATCATATTGAGATAACTTGTTTGAGTTACTCTCCTTATCAATCATCACGAGCTTATTCATAATAAATCCAAAGTAATCGAGTTCTCATTTCCTCACACCTGTTCAAAATTCCTATCCACTTTTCAGCTTAATCAAACACATTTCATCATAGTATTCACTCGCAGTCACAATCATGAAAATGACGATGAAGAAGTTGCACAACCAGAACTCACCAATGAAGAACAAGAACAAGTCAATAAGGTGATAGAAAAAAAACAAAAATGAATATCTATTACGCATCCTAGCCATGGGGGTAAAACTACCCCTTGACTTCGGGACGGAAAATTTAAACAAACTCATCGACAATGCTAAATCAAGTTATCACAACGACATACCAAAAAATCCAAATGGTTCTTCGGTCGAAGAATTATTCACTAAAATCCAAGACTTAACAAAGAAACTTGAGGAAGCAACGATTAGAGTTGAAAGATTAAAAGACCTCAATCTAGATTCTAATACTCATGACATGTTTGATAAACCATCCCCTGCTTCTCCATTCACACAAGAATGGAAACTTATGAAAGAAACCATTTAGGGACTATAAAAACAATCGAAACAATTCAACTTTGAAGAATTGTGTCCTTATCCATTTAATACAGAGATATCACGATTACCATTTCCGCCATCCTTCGAAATCCCTAAGTTTGATAAATACAAAAGCAAAGGCGACCCTCGTGAACATGTCAAGGCATTTTACATGCAATGTCAGGAAGTTGCTTATCAAGACATGTACCTTTTACGATTATTCCCCCAAAGTTTAGGAGGACAAACTTTAGACTAGTTTTTCCATCTACCCAAAGGGTCAGTCACGACATTTGCAGACTTATCGGAGAAATTTGTCAAACATTTTTCCTATAACCTAGACTCATAAATAACCATGTTTGATCTCTGAAACACTAGGCAAAGTCCAAATGAAAATTTTTCCTCTTTTTTACAACGATGGCGCAGAATTGCAAGCCGATTTCCCTACTCAGTACCCGAGAGACAACTAATTAGCATTTTTGTCTCTAATCTCAATGCCAAATTATCATTCCACATGCAAATGTATTGTCTGAATATTTTCGAAGAAGTCATCGAAAAGGGGACACAAATATAAAAAGCCCTCATTTCTAAGGGCTTACTTAAAGCACCCTTTAGAGACCAACCTTATCGAGACACTCCTTAGAACCAGGACAAATCTAAATTCTTTAACCGGAATCGGAATATCGTCAACAATGGCATTACTGATTCCCGTCATGTCTGAAATGTCCAAAACCATCCCACCAACACATTAAAATCTAAACAACTAATCATTATCCCTAGAAAGGAAGTTCCTTCTAGGGATCGACTAAGAGAGTTCACTCCTCTCGGAGAAATTCTATCTAGTGTCTTTCGTCATTTGGCAAATGCTAATATGATTACATATCCCATTGTCAGACCCTTCGAAGAAGGAAAAACCAAACCAAATTGTTATAAAGACAATGAATATTGTGATTACCATCGCATAAAAAGGAACTCCACATATAGATGTATGCAACTCCGCCATTACGTCCAAGACCTGATTGAACGTGGAGACATAGAAGTTGAAATTACTTCTGAGACAAAAACACTTAATGAAAAACTTCACATGTTCAAAAATCCATTCCCTAATCATGATAATAATTCAAAAGATAAGGGTCAATCATCAAGTAATGTCGAGTTTGACTCAATCATCTCGACTATAGATTATGACCAAGACTTAGTGGCAACTATAAAGATCAGAACTGACTGTGCGATCACCACTGGACAGAAAAAAATGTGGGTCCCTACAACAAAAAAATCTGCCACTTCGTCCCCGACATCACCTCCTAATCCACCATCTAATTCCGCCGCCAATTCCTCTCCACAACCTACGCCGTCATTTAATATTGTCAAACAATTAGAGAAGACTCCCACACAAATTTCAATCATGGAACTACTTAATTCTTCTCCTGCACTACAACGCATCCTTATGCAAACATTGAATAATACTCGTGTCCCTGAGGACATCAATTCACAACAATTCCAGGCTTTAATTGCACATCTTACAGTCCCCAATCCTATTTTATCTTTTGGTCCCACTGACCTGCTTAATCCCAACATCGTTAACAATCATTCTTTATACGTCGAGGGTTATGTAACTCATCATAAAATCAAGCGCGTCTTAATCAACAATGGATCAACATTAAATATTTGTTCCATGACACTTTTACGTTGTCTAGGTTACACCAAAAATGATTTACAAAACAATATCATAACCATTCGTGGGTATGATAATAGTGAAAGAAAGTCTAAAGGCACAATCACGTTGCCTCTCCAAGTTGGACCCATCACCTTAGACACGGTCTGTCATGTGGTAGATGTAGAAGTTACATATAACATTCTCATCGGCCGACCATGGATTCATGCCATGAAAGCCGTCCCATCAACATTCCACCAATGCATTAAGTTTCCTCATTTGGACAAGGAATTTACATTACGTGTAGATCCCCAACCTTTTGATTATTGTAGATTCCTCGAAGGACGGTATCGACATGATCACTATTATCCATCAATAGATAAATATGCTCCACCTCGTATAATCCCTAATGAAACACACATTGATCCTGATACACTCCATAACAATAATCCGAAACCATCATCTCATAACCAAAACACATTTTTCAATACATTATCATCTTCTAGTCAACCACCTTCCACCAGTCCTCCTCCCACTAATCAATCATCTTCTTCCACTAATCAAGTTTCTTCTTCCAGCAACAATTATTCTTCCACCACACCATCTTCTTCTTCACTTAGCCAATCTTCTTCATCGAACCACACCTCCTCTATTAAGATACCTCCTCCTGTGAACAACCAACCTTCATCCTTCAATCCACCCCCTTCTTCTTATAACCCATTCTCTTCATCTTTTAAGACTACCAAACTAACTTCCCCACCACATGAGGTACCTATTGGTCTCCCATCTCACACATTTAAAATCATTGACACGGGATGTGGTGAATATCAATTTCAAAAGATGGCATACTCTTTTTATATCACCAAATCCCCACATAGCTATGGTAAACCTAACATTCCACATCTGAGAATCCATCCCACTTACCAAATGGGTCAGTCAGTTTGGAAAAAGTTTTGTCATCTTGACAATGAATATATTCCAAGTTCTTCAGGATCTTGGTTATATAATGACGACTTTGCTCCATGTTATGAGTCCCCTCAATTTACCAAAGCTCACCGAATAATGAAAAACATGCGAATGACATTAAATTGCACACAAGGTTCTTTAGACCCTATAAATTGCACACAACATCACGGTAAACATGGTCTAGGTTTCAAGGTGTTTGATGTCGCTCCCATAATAATTTTGAGTGACAATGATGACACCAGTTCTGATAATGACATTAGGTCTCCATGTAGTCTTTTTTAGGACCTCACTGAAACACATCTTGCCTTTGAACATTTCTCTATTAATGTCATCAATTTTGAGCCTACACATCTGAGTCTCATAGAACATGGCCAACCACACCATGCAGCCATGGATATGTTCCAAAATGACGAAGCCATCAAAGAATTCCTTGGAACTCGTGACCAAATACCTAATTTCGACCATAGAAAAGGATTTGAAATCAATCTAAATGAATCAACCTATTTTGGAAAAGAGATAAAATATTCAGATCCTTCACCCTCAGAAAATTTGGATCAAAAGCGCAAACAGAGGATTTCCCATAGTCAAAACCTCACCGCCACCCTATCCAATAAACATGTCAAAAAATTCCAACAAACACCCGACACTGATGACCTACATCAGCCATTAGTGTCGTTCTCAGAAAAGGATACATCTAAAATGCTTGTAGAAGAAACAAAAGACATAAACATTGGCACCACTGAACAGCCAAAAATTTTACAACTTGGCATTAGTCTGTCTGACCAAGAATGCATGGAATTCACAACACTCCTTATTGCATTCCAAGATATATTTTCATGGACGTATAAGGACATGCCAGGCCTGGACCCATCTCTTGTAGTACACCATCTTGTGGTACATCCAGATGCAAAACCTGTAAAGCAAAAACTACGTAAAATGCATCCCCAAGTTGCATTGCTTGTCAAAGCCAAACTCAAGAAACTTTTGGAGGCTGACTTTATCAAACCTATTGATTATTCGGCATGGATATCTAACATAGTGCCCATTGCCAAGAAAACTCCTGGCATAAGAATATGCACAGAATTCCGTGACATCAATAAGGCTTCTCCCAAAGATGACTTTCCCTTGCTAAATATAGACATGATTGTTGATTCTACGACAGGCCATGAAATGCTCTCCTTAATGGATGGATTCTTTGCTTACAATCAAATACATATTGCTGAAGGAGATCAACATAAAACAACATTTACTACACCATGGGGCACCTTCTGTTATAAGGTCATGCCTTTCAGCTTGAAAAATGCTGGTGCCACCTATCAACGAGCAATGACTGTCATCTTCCATGACATGTTACATGATATCATGGAAGACTATGTTGATGATATATTAACAAAATCTAAAACATGAATAGGGCGTCCAAGTGTGTTGAGACGCATTTTCGATAGATTATGCGAGTATAAGGTTTGTCTTAACCCAAAGAAATATGTGTTTGGAGTAACCTCTGGTAAATTATTAGGGTTTATTGTCTCACGAAGAGGCATAGAAGTGGATCCTGCCAAAGTCAAAGCCATTATGGAAATGTCTCCTCCTCAAAACCTAAAACAATTATGTAGGCTTCAGGGAAAGATACAATCTATTCGGTGTTTCATATCACAGTTGGTTGATAAGTACCATCACTTTAATCAGTTACTCAAGAAAGATGCACACTTTCACTGGAACCATGATTGCCAAGACTCTTTTGCTAAGTTAAAAGAATACCTCTCTAGTCCACCTATTCTTATGTCACCAGTTGCCGATAAACCTATGTTGCTTTATACATCTGCCACTGAACATGCCATAGTGGCTCTACTAGCACAACATAACGATCAAGGAAAAGAACAGGCTGTATATTATCTTAGTCGAACACTTATTGAGCACGAAGTACGTTATTCCCAAATCGAAAAAGTATGCTTAGCATTCACCTTTGCATTCCATAAGTTACGTCATTACTTGCTCAATCACACAACTAAGTTGATTGCCAAAATTGATCCTCTCAAGTATTTGTTATCCAAACCCATTCTCACAGGAAGAATGTCTAGTTGGGTCGTATTACTTAGTGAATTCGATGTTGAATTTGTTCCACAAAAAGCAATTAAAGGACAAGCCTTTGCAGACCAACTTGTTGAGGCACCCCTTCCTGGCACAGAACCACTTCAGTTCTCTTTTCTTGATGAAGATATTCTACACATAGACATCGCGCCAACTTGGACTCTATTTTTTGATGGATCTTGTAATCTCCATGACTCAGGGGCTGGTATTTTGCTTATCACACCTAGCAGACATGTTATCCCCAAATCATTTCACTTAGCATTCTCATGTACCAACAATATCATAGAATATGAAGCTCTCATCGCAGGATTAAAACTGGCTATATCTTGGAATCTTACAGAATTAGTTGTATTTGGTGATTCTTTACTTATCATCAAGCAAGTTACCGATGAATACCAGGTCAAGGATGAAAAAATTATCCCATATAAATTCATGGTGGATAGTCTTCGAAGCTATTTTTGATTAATTAGCTTTGATCAAATTCCTAGAATTCGTAATAAATCTACCGACGCTATGGCAACCATCGGATCCCTATTAGAAATCGCATCTAGTCAACCCCAGGCACATTTTATCATTGAACATCTCTTAATGCTTGCCTATGGTCTTCCTGAAAACACTATGGTATGTGAGATCGTGGGTGCGAATAACCCTTGGTACCACGATCTTTATACCTTCATTCGTGATAAAACATTTCCTGCCGACATGAAACCAATGCATAAACGTGCTTTAGTACAACGTGCTTCTCGTTACACCATTTTAGTAGAAACTCTTTATAAATAAGGATATGATGGCACCCTGATCCGATGTCTTAATCAGGAAGAATCTTCGAGTTTCTTAGCTGAAGTCCATTCTGGTATCTGTAGAGCACACACAAATGGTATCGCCTTAGCTAAGAAAATCTTGCGAGTTGGATATTATTGGCCCACCATGGAAAGTGATGCATGTCATTTTGTCAAACATTGTCAAGCATGTCAAAAGCATGGAAATCTTATCCATGTACCTTCCCAGGCATTACAATCAATAACCACACCATGACCCTTCTCTCAATGGGGACTTGACCTCATTGGTAAAATCAGACCAACATCTTCCGATGGACATAAGTTCATCATTACCGCTACCGATTACTTCACTAAATGGGTAGAGGCTATGCCTCTCACTTATGTTACCGGTAGCAAAATATCAAAAATTATTTTCAATAATCTCATATGTCGATTTGGTATTCCATCCGCTCTGGTTGCAGATAATGGAAAATCATTTAAAAACCAGGATGTAAAAGACCTAGCCAAACGTTTTCACATCAAGCTTAAATGGTCCACTCCATACTAGCCTCATGGCAACGGTCAAGTGGAAGTAACCAGTAAGACCTTAAAATCTATTATGGAAAATATTGTCAACACCCATGGACGTAACTGGCATACTCAAATCGTACATCTTACCGCACACCTACCGGAGCCACCCCATTTTCCCTTGTTTATGGTTGTGAAGCCATTTTACCTATTGAGATAGAACTCCCATCCTTGAGTATCTCCCTTAAAGATGTAGTTAATGAGGATGAATACTGATAGTCACGGATTCAAGAGCTTGAGCTTCTCAATGAAAAACGACTTAATGCTCTCAATCATCTTCAGGTCTATCAAAACCGACTACAATGCAGTTATCATAAAAAGGTAAGACCCAGAGAATTTGAAATTGGTGACCTCGTTTTAAAAGAAAATCAAAAGAATACCACTAAAGAACGAGAAAAACAAGGAAAATTTGAGCCTAATTGGTTAGGACCCTATGTAATCACAGCTAAATTTAGCTCTGGAGCGTATAAATTAGGCACTGTAGATGGTCAAGATCTTGATGAACCAATGAATGCAGTTCATTTAAAGAAATTTTGTCCTTGAGATGTTCACTATTCTAGGATACAACGTGTACATTGTTCCTTTTGTCTTGCTTATTTCTGAATAATTTAAATTTATTCATTTCCATTGGCAGATATTTTCTTTATCAAAATCACATCTTCATATTTATCATCATGAGACAAGTGCTACTATAAATCCTATTAAGTTTGTGAGCGTCATACTTCTTCCATTTTCAGTCGCTTTCCTCTATGGTCATACCTAAAATCTTACTGATGGTAATATATTCCCTTCAAATACATTCTCTCTTTCATAACAAAGCTCTAAACTTTGTTACCCAGTTCGTTTGGTTGTCCATCTCAGTCTTTGGTGTTGAATCCTCGCGTCCTACTAGTCGTGTGTGGCTGAGATTGGAGGTAGACGTTTCTTCCCAAATACAAAGCACTATTGTAATAAAAAATCCATCAATTCAATAACTTATGAATAATTCATTCGTCACATCTTTTATCCTTCATAGTCTTTGGTGTTGAGCCCGCGCTTCTTACTGGTAGTGTGAGACTGGGAATGGAGGAAGGTGCCCTTACTCGTCTATGTCTTGTCTTCAGTGATAAACCCTTGTCTCTTATAGGTGGCATGGGGCAAAGCATAGAGGGTCATTCTCATAAAAGCATTAAAATATTGTAAAAACATTCACAAATTCAAAAATAAAAAAATAAAAAATAAAAAATATTGAAAATTAAAAAATCAAGACAAAAAGGGAATTCACTCGCCTATATTTTACCTTTGGTGATGAGCCCTTGCTTCTCACTAGTAGCATGGGGCAAGGCATAGGGAGTCATTTCCAAAGTACAAAATCTTACAGTGCTTGCAATTCTAAAATCCCCAAAGAATTAATTTAGATGCCTAAGTGAAGAGAGAATTATCCCTTCACCTCATATCTTACCAATCAACAGGGCACGTAACTATCTAAGTCTAGCACATGACTCATAAAGTAAAAGCCATTTTTTGAAACTGGTTCAATAACATTATGAAGACTCGAGTCACAATTTCTCAAAGGGATTGTTGTTAGCATTTGTCTCTATACTCATTATCTACCTCTTGCGTCCTTCTTGATTCTCGGTGATGAGCCCACACATCTTACTAGTTGTGTGGAGTCAAGAATGGAGTTGGACTTCCTTTCATCATATCATCACCACCATATCCTGCCAATAGAATGATAATTTCTGTTATTCCGAGCATGAGCTACAACATGAGGAACACGATGCGTGCGGATAATATCCATGGTTTATCACCTATAAAAAATAAGTCTACACTTTGGTCCATAAAATGCCAATCACAATGTCATAATCTAAAAACATTTGGAAAACATCAAAAACCTTAGAAACACTGTAAAAATCTAAAAATTTAAAAACATTAGAAACATCGTCAAAAATTCAAAAACAATGTAAAAATCTAAAAATCCAAAAACATTTGAAAATTGTCAAAAATCTAAAAACAGTGTAAAAATTAAGAAACCAAAAACATTTGAAAATTGTCAAAAATCCAAAAACATTAGAAACAATCATCCAAAATCCAACAAAAAAATTAGAAATCGTCAAAAATAAAAAAACATTAGAAATATTGGTCAAAAATCCAAAGACATTACACAAAATTGTCAAAAATCCAAAACCATTAGACAAGAATCGTCAAAAATCCAAAAACATTTGAAAATCGTCAAAAAAAGTCAAAAAGATTTGAAAATCGTCATATATCCAATATACATTAGAAAATCTGTATATATATATATATATAATAAACAAAAATAAAATTGCAAACAATCCACAAAATCGCTAAAAAAAAAAAAAAAAACTCTAAAATAATCAACACAAATCAACCTTTGAACTATTATCCCCAACGAATGATCTAATGACCTTATGATTACCAAATTCAAACCACTTCTCCTCGTGTGAATGCTCGCTTGGGGTAAATCCGGCTCTCATCGTGTCCTTGTTTGAGGACAATGACCCAATCCTTTTCTATGTCCTTGTACCCCTGCTTGGGGGCACATCCGATCAATCCTCACTGTGGAACACATTAGGGACATGTTTATTAGTTCTTGTGTTGCATTCTTAATTGAAAATTATTAATTGCTTTCTTGTATCTTAATATATTACAGGGGGCATCTTGATTTTCTGTATCCTGGTGTTCTCTCTAATATACTTATGTTATCTGATTGCATATTGTACTAGGGCATCATACTTTCTAGATGGCCTCTATCTATGCTCTCTTCCACTTGCATATCGTACTGAGGCATCAAACCTTTTTGATGGCCCCTATCTATACTATCACGCATATTACAGTCTAGTAATCCTGATCTTTTATATCTCAATGCATCTTGTTATGTGTTATATTAAAATTAAGATACTTTTCGTCACGCGAGTATCTTCCTGCATGATCAACATCTTATTTTGCACCCCCTCCATTCACACGTACTAATACATTCCCTAGTTTGGGAATCCTATTTGATCACCGTTGCAGTTTACAAATCCTACTTGAAAATCTTTCTCAAGTAGCATTCACTATCCAGCAGCTCCTCCTCCCCCACCATGATCACCATGTATTTGATCCATTCATCCTCACTCCTCATTTTTACTCTTCCCCCACTTATCCCCATATTACCCTTCTCACCATTCTTGTCCCCTCTCACCCATTTGTATTCTTTCCTTTCACTCTTCTGCTTCCCACTTGAAAATCTTACTTAATAACCCCTTCTGTATGGGATCCGTGGTGGAGGTTTACCCTCTCCCTAAGATCTTCCCGCTATAGAAGCTTCTTCACCACCTCCCCTCTCATCAAACAACAATCACTACGACACACATCTTTCCATTCCACCTCTTCTGATTTTCATTCTCACATCATTACTCTCACCACGTGGGCATCCCAATTAAGGATTCCCCCCACACTCTCCGCCCTTCACTACATATATTCCTTCATCCATTCATGTTACACTCCTTTGTTTCCATTCTTCCTTTTTATCACCTCATCTCGTATCCTCTTCCGCTCAGGCATACATCACTCAATCTTTTCTCATCCTTCCCCAAATTTGTCTTATGCCTGGTCATCCTACTCACACGCTCTCGTAGTATGAAAAATTCACTTGAGGGTTCCCCTTCACTCCATTTTTTCATACCCTATTCCCACCAACTCTATCATAATTCTTCTTCTTCTTCAGCTTAGTGATCTTACTTAACCATTCTGGCTGCATGGCAATCTTACTTAAGACTTCCTCTTAAGGTTGATCTGCCCTATGGTCTTCCCCCGTCCCATCATATTTCTCCCATCTTATTTCTTCCGCCTCTCGTCGTGATCATCTTTTTCAACCAACCATTCCACCCCTATACCCAATGTAATTTTGTCTTTCTCCTTGCATATCATCCCTACCAGTTTGGTGATCTTACGCAACCACTCTGGCGGCATGACGATCTTACTTAACAGACTCTCTTAAGCATACCATGTCATCTTACACTCGCCCGTCACTCTACATTCTCACCATCCATATTTTCTCTTCATTCCCCATCATCACATCTTTTTACCACCACTATCACCATCCTCTGCTTGGCAATCTTACTTAACCACTCACCTGACATGGCGATCTCACTTAAGAGTCCCTCTTAAGGATGATCTGTCTTTTTGCCTTTCCCCATCACTACACACCCTTCACCCTTTATTTTTTCTCGGCATTCCCCATTATCACATCCTTTCACCTACTTTTCGATTCTCGCAAACACCATTTCTCGCTTGACCATTTGTCATCTCCAGTTTTTCTCACATGGCAATCTTACTTAACCACTTTTGTCACATGACAATCTTATGTCAGGGTCCTCCCTACACTTAACTTGTCATCATGAACTTCTCCCCCGCCTCATTCTTCGTTCACTTTGTTGATCGCTTCTTCCACCTAGTATCTCCTACTACCCAATTTTTCCTCCTACTATTTATCCTCTTACACCATACATCTATTCTCTTCCGCCTACAATCACATTCTTTTCCCCCATTTTCCCCTTCTTGATTCCTCATCCTTCATACTGTTTCTTCCCATTATTTTCATGTCTTGGTTCTTCATCCTCACCTCATTCATCCTCATCACCCGCATCCTCTCCTCGCTTTCACTTAGTCCGAACTCATCCCTCTCATCTTCTTCACTCTTTCCAATTCATCTTCTCAAATTCCCCCCACATTTTTACCCACACACACATTCGCCATTAGTGTTAACACTCCTATATCATTCTTTCATCATCATATTCTCTTCCCGAGCTAATAATTGTCAACGGGTTTTCCCTAAAAATCATCAATCCTCATTTCACACGACCTCATTCACTCCCTTGGACCTTCTAGAGTTTCCCTTCATTCCTTCCCTCCTCTAAGTCCACCACTCATTGTCAAAGGGTTTTCCCTAACGTCCCTTTGTTGGCGTTACCCTTTCCAATCCTCATTAGCTGTCTCCTTTTCTTCATTTTTTCTCTCACCCTTCCCTACCACTCATTGTAAAAGGGATTTCCCTAACATCCTTTCATTGGCATTGCCTATTCTATCCCTCATTCTCTTTTCCCTCCTATTATTTTCCCTCACTCCCACCCTTTCTTGTCGCTTCTTACCCATCTCTCCATCTCCTCTTTGCCCTCTTCAATATCTTTACCTGTCTTCATCATACTTCCTTTTCCTATTTTCCCATCATCCTAGTATCCTCATTTCATGCATCACCACATCTTTTCCAATTGATGTCATTCCTCCCATCTTTCTTCTTTACACATTCCTTATACCGTTCCCTTTCCACTTATTACCCCCTTTCTGTATTCCCTTCCTTCTACATCATTTTCTTTTTTATCCTCTTCTCTCTCCCACCCCTCACCTTATTTCCATTCCCCTATATCGTATTCTTCCCCTTTTTCCATCATGTTTCCTCCTTACTTCCCCATCGATAACCTAGCTATTCAGCGTTGTCCTGTCTTTTTTATCATACCACCCTCCACATGCATCTCCATACAGTCTGTTCCATATTCTTTGCCTTGGTCTTCCTCGTAATGACACGATTCCTTCAATCTTCTCCTTGTATTATTCGTTCTATCTTCCTTTCCTCTCCCCTATTTTTTCACGTTTCTTCTGACCACTTCTCCTTTTCTCTACCACCCCTACCTTTTCGTTCATTCTATATCTGTTTCTCTTCCTTTCTCTCCTCTTTTTCACACTTTCCTCGCCCCTCATAGTTTCTTTTTTCTTCTCTGTTCTACTTCTTCTTTCTTCCCCTTTCCATTTTCCTCCATTTCACCCCTACTCCCACCTCATTTTCTCCTTCTTATTTATCATTTCCCGTTTCCTGTTTTTATCAGCTCTATCATTTATGTCACTTCCACACATCCCTCTTTACAATCTCTGTTGCTTCCTTCATTTTACACATCTCTCTATTTCATCTCTTCACCCTCTACTCTGTCATTTTCCTATTTTTGCCTTGTTTGTCCTTCATCATTCCCTTCTTCCCCTATCATCCCTCTCTCTTATTTCTACCTCTTTCATTCCTTTTTTTCCTCTCCCCTATCTCCCTTACTCTTCTCGTAATCAACCCCCAATCTTATCCATTCCCTTTTCTCTTTCCCACACACCCTCACACCTAGCATTCAAGGTTGATTGAATCCTTTCTCCATTTGCGTCGTACGGTCATTCCAGTCTCTTCCACTCCATTATCATCCTCTTCTCTGTAGAATCCATTTCCCTTCTTTTCGAGAGTTTTGTCATATATTTCATTCTCATCAGTCCTCTTGAGGGGGCATCACCACATCCATCCATAATTACATCTTCTCATGACATTTTTATCTTGGAGGATACTATGACATCTGTCACTCACCAATTTTTATTCGCTCTACCTTTTAAAAAGTAGATTGAATTCTTCCTCCATACTGTCTACTTTCTTTGAAAGGACACTACTTTCATAGTACCCTTCCAAAGAGGGGAAA
Source organism: Taxus chinensis (assembly GCA_019776745.2). Classification (NCBI taxonomy): domain Eukaryota; kingdom Viridiplantae; phylum Streptophyta; class Pinopsida; order Cupressales; family Taxaceae; genus Taxus; species Taxus chinensis. The sequence continues at coordinate 132,678,136 of CM034149.1, forward strand.
ATGTAGACACCCCAATTTCACATCTATTCTAAATCAATTAATTCCCCTTCCTCATTTCCCACAAAAATACACTTCAAATTAATCAAATATAATTTGATTAATTATCCATTTCAAAATTTAAAAAATAACCCAATCCTCACCACATGTCATTATTCTCCATGTTTTTCTACTATTGAATTAAAAATTCAAATTCAAATCCTCACCCACCCTTCGTGGTCCCCACTCATCTAAAATACTCCACTTATGAATTAAAAATATAATTCAAATCCTCACCCATTCTTCGTGGCCCCCACTCATCTAATCTTGCCCACATTTTCAAACCACTCACCTAATCTTGCCCACATTTTCAAACCACTCACTTAATCTTGCCCACATTTTCAAATCATGATTACTTAAATTAATCTAAACTAATCACTCCCTTAGGCTATAAATACAACCTTACCCCTCCCTTCTAAACACATGGAGAATAAGATTGAATGCCATATCTAAGTTCTTGCATCCTTTGAGAAAAGAACATCCTTTTGCCTCGTCCTAATGCCAAAATAGCCTCATAATCCTTTTTCTCATCTAGTGCAAAGTAAGAGGATCGTTGTTGCAGGAAGGTCTTGCTCCGTCTTGAAGAAAAGCACCTACATATCACAAAATCAGGGCTCAATCCAAGTTTCCTAGCCCATTCTGAGGTTTGCTACGGAACGCGGAGGAGGAGGTATGATTATTGGTATTTTACTTCCTTGTTAGTAGTGTATTTTTCTTAGCTTACAGGAGGAATAACTGTACCTACATCCTATAACATTGTTATTAGAGCTGAGAATTGCTTGATCCAAGCTGGTAAACTAGCACCAAGGCCACCAATTCCTCTCTATCTAGACATGGGAGCTCCTACAACTAGTTAAATGCCAAAATTAAATCCCATCCCAGCCCTTAGAAATCAAAGCAATAGTGAGGCTTCTACTTCTTCAAACACTTCAAAATAATTACAGGAGGTTATGAAACAACTAAAGAACCTAGGAAATGAGCTAGTGAATATGAAGAGATAGCAAGCTCAGAGTTTTAGACCATATCAAGATAGACCCCCATATCAACAAAATAGACCACCAAATCAGGCTGGAAGTCAAAACCAGAACTAGGTACAACCTCAAGCTACCAAGCCATTCTGACCATATGATTTAAATACAGCTACAACATCGAGAGCCTTGGTTCCAACAGAGAACAACATGGCACAGGAGTACGACTAGTGTTACCCTTGCAATCTACCTCACAATCAATCAAAGTGTTTCAATGGTGCACTAAACCAGGCCTTGATGGTACAGACCATTGGTGTGTCCCAAGAACCAAGTCAAGAGGGAGATCAGCAGCAAGAAACTCAACAAGATGCACCTCCAACAGAAACCATGTTGGTTAATTGGAAAACAGAAGACTTCCGTGGAGTTACTCAACCTCTTTTTCAAGGTGTAGTTGCTAACACATGGTCAACAAAGACAAACATAGAGGAGGGACAACCATCTAATCCAGTTTTTTCTCAGCCCACTCCTACACAATAAGGAGTCAATAAACCAAATGCAGCCCCGGATGTGCAAAATCAACCTAAGGCACCTGTTACAACATCACATGTACCTATTCAAGCACCATAAAAGGTTGCACCAAGTTAGGTGAAACAAAAGGATAATTCATCCCCCTTTAACATTATTTATAAGATGAAGAAAACACATGTGAACATTTCCATGTGGGAGTCACTGGCGATCCCAGGACAACGAGATTTGTTGCAAGCTGCAATGGCTGATTGGTCTACCTCGAATGGATCAAACCAAGGTCAGGAGAAGGTTATCACTAATGCAGTGCAATAGGGTGGTGGTCAACCAAGAAAAAATTTGAAGCCTCCACCGTTCTATGTGTCATTAATTATCAGGAACCACTTGGTACATAACTGCATGATCGATTCGAGTGCAAGTAGCTCAGTAATGCCAAAATAAATAGTAGATCAGTTGGGTCTAAAGTATGAACCAGTGCTGAGAGGAGTAGTGCAACTAGATGGAACAATATTAGGAACGGTTGGTGTCATCAAGGGGTTAAGCCTTACACTACATTCCTGTCTAAATGTCACAGTCTTGCAAGATGCGTCTATAATTGACCTCCCACCAATCTTTGCAGTGTATTTTTCAAGAGACTTCACTGCCAAAATTGGTGGATATATATCTATGGATTGGTCACACATGCTATTCAGAATAAGGTATGGAGCCAAGGCAATCATCAGGTTAGAACCAATTATAAACTTCCACATTGAGCCTCATGTACCAAGTCCTATCAATGCGAATTGCTCAACTTTAGACCAAGAGGAATGTTCAAATGATCTAGAAACTGACACTAAGGTCGAGGGTATTCTAGATTTGACTATGGATGATTGGGGAAAAAATAATCACGCATTTGACCCATTTAGGGAAATGGAAGAATTTGAATTGGGTGTATATTATGTACACAAAGAAACTTCTCCTATCCCTAGCACCACCAAGCTAGAAAATGAAGATGAAAATGAAGTATGGCAGCGATTTTTCGATGGTTCAAGAAGTAAAAAAAGTGTTGGAGGAGGTGCATTGTTAGTTTCACCACAGAATCAAGTATTATTCAGCGTTTTGTTTCTATTTTTCCTATTCAAACAACACAACTGAATATGAGGCCTTGATTCATGGACTTCATTGGGCCAGAAAAAGATGCATAAAGAATTTGCAAGTATTTGGGGATAGTGAGCTAATCGTGAACCAATCCAAGGGAAACATGCTGCAAAGAATGACCTACTCAGGAGCTACAAAAATAGGGTATGGGACCTAATTGAGGATTTCGAAGCTTTCAACATTGTGTCCATACCCAGGAAGAAGAATAAAGCTGCAGATAGGCTTGCAGCATTTGGAGCAACATTTGATGTGGTTAACAGTATCAAAAGAGAAAAAACACAGCCACATGTCCATGTGATTGTAAGGCCAGCAGTTCCAGACAATAACAAAAGTTGGTAGGTTTTTTAGAACGATTAATAGATCATCAATTTCTTGCAAGAAGAGGTTGAATTCTCATCCAGGAAACAAGACACATTAGAGCAGTAGTACGGGGATCAAGTTGTGTAACTACGAACCAAAAATCTTCCCAAGGGTTTAGTAATATTGGATTCTATCTTCAATCCTAATGACCAATTTCGTAAGGAGAAAGCCAACCTACAGGTCAAGGGAGAAGATTCAAAGCCAATTTTAGTTGGGGAAGGAAGAACACTCCAAATTGGTAAGGTGGCCACTAAGCAAGAAAGATATGAGTTCAAAAAAAAATTCTAAGAGTTTCCAGACATCTTCGCTTGGAGTTATGAGGACATGCGAGGATTCAATCCGAAGCTACCACAACATACAATAGAATTGGATCCGGATACTAAGCCCATCAGGTAGAAGCAAGGACCAGTCAACCCACACATTGAGCCTCTAATGAAGAAAGAGCTAAACAAGCTAATAGATGCAAGCATTATATTTTCAATCAAACATTCAAGTTAGGTTTCAAAATTGGTACCAGTCAAGAAGAAGAATGGAGAAATAAGGTTGTGCATGGACTTCCAAGACTTGAATAGGGCATCTCTCAAATACCACTATCCAATCCCTTTAATGGAAAAAATCTTGCAAGTGGTATCCGGTTTTGACAGATTTTCCCTCCTCGATGGCTACTCACGGTATAATCAGATAATGGTGAAAGAAGATGATCAGTTCAAAACGAATTTCACCACTAAGTGGGGCACCTATGCCTATAGGAAGATGCCATTTGGATTGTCTAATGCTGGAGCCACTTTCCAAAGGGTGATGGACATGGTATTCAAGGGGTTGATCAACAAAATAGTACTAATATATCTTGACGATATCACTGTGTTCTCCAAAAATGTATTGGATCACATTTTTCATCTGAGACATGTATTTCAAAGATGTGGGAGATTTTTGGTATCATTAAATCCAAAACAATGCATATTCCTAGCTCACGAAGGCAAGATCCTAGGCCATATTATGTCAAAGGAAGGATTGACGATTGACCCATAAATAATTGAAGCAATTCAAACATTTCCCTTGTCAAGTCATGAGAAGGCTCTTCATAGCTTCTTAGGAAGAATCAATTTTGTCCGCAGGTTTGTGCCAAATTTTGTTGCTCTTGTGAAGCCACTAACACTGATGTTGAAGAAGAGCATGGTATTCAGGTGGACAACTGAGGGAAAATAAAGTTTTGAAGCCATCAACTCTCATCAATCCAAACTTCTCCAAGGACTTCATGCTTTATGCCTTTGGTGGTGGGGACACAATTTCTGCAATCCTAGTGCAACAAAACAAAGAGGGATCTAAACAACCAGTTGCCTTCTTCAGTCAAGGCTTGGAGGAATATGAAGTGAGGTAATCCTTCATTGAGAAGAATGTCCTTGTAGTGATCAAGAGCTTAAAGAAGTTCAAACACCTAGTCTCAAACAACAAGATCCAGCTGTTAGTTTCTCATGCGGGAGTCAGGGACTTACTTTTGAGCAAGGATGTGAATGAGAAATGTGCAGGACAGATCAATCGTGTCATGGAATATGGAATTGAAATTAAGGTCACTAAGCTAATCCGTGGAAAGGGACTATGTGAATAGCTAGCCTCGAGTCAACAAGTTGATGCAAGCAATGGAAATGAAGTTGTCTTGGTATTTCAGGATGGTCAAGGTCAAGTGAATGATAATGTGTCTATCCCTTGTTGGATTCAAAATATGATACACTTCCTACAAACAGGCCTATGCCCTCCAGAAATGAGCAAAGAAAAGAGGAGATACTTCAGATTACAAGCCATTCCATATGTGCTTGTTGATGGTGTTTTGTTCAAAAGGGACATCAATGGTGTTCTATTGAGATGCATTGGGACAGGTCAAATTGAGAGATTGTTACATGAGTTTAATGATGGAGAAGCTAGAGGTCATTTTTTCCCGTGAATAACAGATCTCAGGATAATGAAGGCTGGTTATTATTGGCCGACAGTGTTCAGTGACTGCTACACATGGATCAAGAAGTGCAAAAAATGTGTGTTCTTCATGGGTAAGGAAATACTAGCAGCACTTCCATTGCACTTAATTCAGTTGACCAACCATTCATGCAATGGTGATTGGAATTCATTGGGGTCATCAATCCAAACTCAAGCCAAGGACACAAGTGGATACTCACATCAACGAAATATTTCACCAAGTGGAATGAGGCGGTAGCACTCAAGGAGGTCAACGAGTCTAGCATACTAGACTTCTATGAAGGGATAGTGACTAGGTTTGGAGTACCATACACTATCATATCAGACAATTCCTTAGCATTCCTAGGTTCCAAGATCACATAATGGGCTATCAAGAATGGAATCTACTTGAGCACCTCTTCAAACTATTACCCACAAGGTAATGGGTAGGCAGAGTCCACGAACAAGAATTTACTAAGAATTATCAGGACTCTAGATGAGAACCAGATGACATGGCATACTAAGATCAAATCATCCTTGTGGGCTGATAGGATCACACCAAAGAGGTCAACAGGTAATTCTCGCTACAAGTTAGTTTATGGAAAAGAGGCAGTGTTTCCTATATCATTAGAGCTTCCTACATTGGAGTTCATAAAGCATTTGGAGTTATTTGATTTTGAACCAATGGAGGATAGGTATGCAGAGCTGATGGAATTGGAAGAGATTAGGGAACATGTAGTTCAAACAATGGAAAATGATCAAGCCTTAATTAAGAGATGGTTTGACAAGAAAGCAAGAGTGAGGATCTTTCAAGAAGGGGACCTAGTTCTGAAGTGGGATGCAGATCGGGAAAAACCAGGGAGTCATTCTAAGTTTGATGCCATTTGGAGTGGCCCCTACATGGTCACAGGATGTAAGAGTAGCAATTCCTTCCAATTGCCTACATTGGATGGAGAAGAACTTCCTATTCCTGTTAACGAAATCTACCTTAAACATTGCTACTGAAAAGGGAAGGTTTCACCCTTGTAAATATTAACCTAGGATTTTAATTCCTTTAAGTGTGTATCCACATTGTCTTGTTGTAGTTTAGGTTTCTGTTTCCCTAAGTGCTTTGGCACAAGTTCTATTTCTCCAAGGTTGCATCACTATGCAACTCAGTGTGCCTACAGTCCATTTCCAGGACAGGTGAAAACTCTAGGTCAAGACAATTTTCTACTCTTAGAAACCTCATTTTTTATAACTTTCACATAAAATTGAGAGTGCAAGCAGTCGAGTTCAGGTTCCAAAAAAGATCAGTATCAGGTGATCATACAAGACTCTATGCCCAATGGATACAATAAGGCAACTGATCTTTCACCTAGCAGGCAGGTGATCTCACGAGTTGCCAAATTGTTGACCAATTTTTGCCCCTTTGCAAAAATTGATCAAACACGACCTTCCACACTAGATAAAATTGAAGGGTTGGTTCAGTCGTGTGAGCTCACATTCGACCCCAAAAATCAAGTTGCGGGTGGGCTCGTAAATGGAGAAGACAAGGTCGAAAAATGAGTGGCCAAACAATGTTAAAGGAGATCTAAGCTGAACAGTAGAAAAATGGAGAAGGGCTCGAAGTTTTTCAGACTTCACATTTTCAGGGATCTCAGGGAAATGGATAGTTGAAAAAATAAAGAAAAGAAACAGAGTTGTAGAAGCCTCCATGTGTCTCAACGACACAACCTCAAAAGGTGCGATAGAAGTGGGGTCCCCAAATTAGCGTAGGCTCTGCCACATGGCCAAAGTCTGACGAAAGGAAAAATTGAACTAGCTATTGAAAATTCTATGAGTCAACGTGAAAGCCTCCATGTGTCTCCTCAGCGTAACTCCAAACATTAGGGTTAGAATCTAGTGTGGGCTCCCCAAATAAGTCCAGGATCGCCAGATGGTTAGAGTTTGAAAAGACAAAACTGACCATTGAAAATTTGAAGTAAAGTAGCAGAGCCACAGAAGGTGCCATGTGCCTCATCGGCGCAACTTTAGAGGTAAAATTCAAAGGCAGTCTCCAAATGAGCACCAGCCCTCCATGTGTCATTTCAATGCAAAACTTCAAAGGTAAGATCCAAAGGTAGGGTCCAAAATGAGCATGAAGCTCTCCATGTGTCTAGGGCTCCAACATAGTTTCTCTGCCAAATAGTTAGAAGGGATTTAGCTAAAATGAATAAAGTAAACCAAGCCGAGGATGACGCCAAGTTTCCAATCAGCTCAAATTCAAGAGTAAGCCAGGAGGGGGGTGAAATCATAAGATGCAGCAGGGCATGCCACATGGACCCTTGCATAGGCAATAGAATATTTTAAATAATGTGCGGAGATTCACATGTAAAATCTTGACACATGACCTTTAGACAACCATATATTTCAACTAGAAGCTCGAATTTGATCAAGAGAGGAATTTTTGGGAGGTCAATCTCAATGTCTGCTGACTCACCTGCAAGCCCATTAATGAGAAATTATAAATTCAGTCCACCATTTTTGAGGCTATCAAGTCTTCTCACCTACCACCATAATGAGGTTTTGTCTCCCTTTCTTGCCCAACAAGGAACATAAATGAAGGCACATGTTGTGTCATGGAACCCATCAATTTTGCATGTGAGTTCAATGAATTTTTGGGGGTGGTTGGAGTAGATGAATTCAATGCATTTCCTTTAGATGGTTGGAGTAGGATTTTAAATTATTCCCTCCTTTATCTCTTATTATTCATATATATTGCAAAGAGGGGAAATTTTCTAAAGGTTGGACATTTTCTGCTTTGCACCCTCCCTTATTCTCTTGTCTGTAAGTGGATCAGTGGAGCTCGAAGCCTCCCATTCAAATTGTAAATGCAATGTTTGTGCCTCTTGGCCATTGTAATGCACTGTATCAAATCTTTGGATTAATAGTATGCATGTATGTGGATAATTTTCAACCCTCTCTTACATTCATTGTCTCCTTCGTGATGTCTCATTGCAGTCCTCGGTTATTTTTGCATGGTGGATTGTATTAAATTTTTGATTGTTTTTGTTTAATATGGAAAGCATGTGTTTACAACATTCCTTTGGTGCATCACCCTTGTTAGTTTAGATTTTATTTATTACATCTCCTTAAACCCCGTCTCCTTGGCAAGTTAGAGTAGGTTTTAGAGTATATCCTTTGCAATATGAATGTGTGCACCTGAATAGAGGAATAGGAACTGGCCTTCATCCGGAGAGCTCTCCCAATTCACAAAGTCCCACACTTTGGGAGAAGCTCCATGTTATGCAATCACACTAAGAGTATCAACCCATCGAGTTGCAGACTTTCAGGGGTGCTGTGATTCTGCACCAACAATAAGATCGAAAAGTTTTTCAAAGAATTTTTATGGGATAATGTCGTTATGGGAAAAGGATTCCATCATGTAGCCTGTGAGACGTGTTTCCTTCCCCGTAATTCTGGGGGACTTGACCTTATGGACATTCAGCGTCAAGGGCACGCAATTTGCACAAAATGGATTATCAGAAGCATCACTGGCCAAGAAGTTTGGAAAGTTCTCATATGACATAGTATTGAAGAAGGCTCACCTTATGGCTGCCCTACGTGGAAAGGATTGGGTTTTATCAATCTGTTAATCACCCTAGTGCATGTGAAAATTATTAGCACTTTTGTGCTTAAGAGTATTTAAAAAGCATGGGAATGCATCAAACCCTAACTCATATGGAAAGGAGACGGCTTTCTGAATCCTATGGAAAGGTGAATGGAAATGGTATGCGGATACCCCATTTCACAATTACATGGCCGGTAAAGGATACCGTTGGCTTTCACCTCATTTTCCCATACTGGATAAACTCAAAAAGCGATGGGGAATTCAATCCACTCTATCTACCTAGATTAGGTGATTTGCTATTGTTTGGACTATTTGTGTGGAGCCCAAGATTGCCCACTTCCTCTAGTGTATTTTGCACCAAGGACTTCCTATCGGGGCTCGTCTTGTTCAAATTGGGTTCCCAACTCCCCAATGCCCATTTGTGGTCATTTGGAAACTATTATGCATCTTTTCTGGTTTTGTCCCAAATCTCATATTTCTTGGAACTAGATTCACTCTTTTTTTTTCCCACTAAGGCCGCATTGCTTTACCTGGAAACATATCCTTTTGGGAAACAATCCCAAGCTTCTACCTAAGTTCACCCATGTTTGGCATGTTTTCAGAGGGGAAATTATTTTTTCTTTGTTAATTCTGCAGTTGATCAATATTTTTCCGTTTATAACAAATATATGGTGATCTATAATGTGCAGCTGCAGAAACAATTCTAGGAAATAAGGTTACACTAGAGGTGGACCACCTGCAGATCCTATTGCGATACTAGGGGGAAGCCCCGTGTAATGTTGCATGTATGCCACCATCTTCTACCAAGCGCTCCATGTCTTTGTGCCGTGGTGGTTTGTAGCCGTTTAAAATAGCGTGCTTTTATCCAAGATCGATGCTCCCCAGGCCCTCTGCATCAAATAAGTTACTCATCAGATCACCACCGTGGCTAGGGGTCGCCACCACCTCACTAACATAGGAGTCCTTCACCAGCTCGCCAGCAGAGCTGGGGGTCACTGCCTCGTTAGCATGGATTGGGCTCTCTTCTTGTTGTCGTGCCACACACTACTAATGGTTGGAACCTATACCTGCTTCCACCATCTTCTGAAAAATTCCTTCATCTCAACCTCGCCATTCCCACTCGTGGAGAGGTAGACCCAAAAGAAGAAATTATTGCTGGATGGAAGCTCCGGGATGCTAGCAAAGATTTACCAGGCTCGGGTTGGCCAAATGATCATGATCTACCCACTTCGGGCATGTTTTTTGTAGTTGCTTGACTTGTTTTTTTCGTATGCCTCTAGGTGATGCCTAGCATTTGTTTTCTCCTAGGCTCAGCCTAGTTTGTCTTTTTCTCTTCTAGGATCGGCCTAGATTTTTTTGTGGTTTTGGGGCTTGCTCTCATACTGCCCACTTTTTTTTTGAGATTTATCTTGTATCATATTGAATTAATATAATATAAGATATTTTTCATCAAAAAATTACAAAACTAATGCAAAAACATATTATACATTATGAAACCACAAAAGTTTGACTGCTACCTTATTCTACAGATAATTTCTTGTCGTAAGGTGGAGGATAAGGAATTGAAAAGAAGAAATAAGTATGAAGTCACTTAAGAGATTTGATGCTTTTTCATGAATAATTTTAATGGTTTTCATATATATATTTTGTCGATAGGTGTTTACTTTGGAGATATTGCTGCTTAGAAGTGTCAAATTTCTGGCAAAGATCTTTCCAGAATGTTTTAGTGACATTTCCAACAATATCACTTGTCTTTACTTACTATATGTTTACTGGTGGACACTTTTAGGTGACCTATTTCTCGTCTGGCGACCTCTTATCTATGCATGATAACTAGCAGTTGCACCTCCAGGGGGAGCAACGATACGAAATTGGTTACTATTACAGTTTTTTATTGCTAGTGTGTGCAGCAAAAAGAATGTGGTCTTTTAATAAAATAAAGGAGGTAAATGTAATGCTATGGAGAAGTAGTGCTGGCAACATGCAAAGCAGAAATGTGCATTGGTATTTGTACATTTACGAAAGGGAGTAGCTCTAAAGTGTTATTCTAGTTTCTTGCATAAAATTCCCACAAAAAATCTTCTTTATTGGCTTTGTAAGGAAAAAATTGGAAATTTGTGATTTCACAGGAAGCAACACGTAGCAAAGGCCCAGTTCTAGTGGCTTAGGCTCATGTCGTTTAAAGGTGGTGACTGATTATTTCTATGGTGTTATTCCCATACTAGATTGCAGGTTCTGTTACCTTTTACAAGATTCTAAAAAATAGTTATATTACTCAAAAAAAAGGAAAAAAAAACCCCCGATATGTATGTATGTATATAGTTGAGATGGAACATCCAAATTAAAATGGGGAAAATCGAAGGCCCCACAGGCATGTACAAACATGTCAGGAATTGTTTTTTTGTATTCGTTTTCTTAAACAACAATAAGGAAAGCAAGTACAAAGCACCTATATTAGTTTTTGGGAGTAGGTACAGTAGTGAATTGTAAACTACATGATGGCAAGGGTATATATCTATGTACATGGAGCAATACCTATGCAAGTGATTATAGCTATGCTCTTTTTTTGTGTATCTTTTGCTTGTGACTGTAGTACTGCTCATAGGATTTTTTGTGCATGATTTAGTATGAATGTTTGATTGCAATGGTGGATTGTGTTAGCATGTGTGAAGTTTCCTCTAGCTTGTGAAGGATATCAGTACAAACATCCAAATAACTCTATTACATTGAGTACCAATTTCGTAGTGCATGGTGAGAAATGACATCAATCTAGCTACATCATTGTGCAAATAATCTATTCGTGGGAAAATGGAACACCAAACTATACCACTTCTACCGCTACCCCCATTGCTTTGGTTGTCACTTCCCTGGCTACCGCTAGTGCTTCTGGTCACTCCTCCCATATTTTACCCCTTTCACCATTCACATTTGTGCTTTTCATCGCACATATTCTATTTGGAATAGTGAGAATGATGAATTTGTTATTTTGTTGTTTACCTTACTTGTGATCATTGCCGTATTGCCACAATATTACTATTTCCCGATTAATTTCTCCAATGAGAATGATATAAAAAAAATCTTGGTTAAATAAATAACAAATTTAATGTCGAAAATAAAAAAAGTGAGCTCCTCATATCATGTAAGAACTCCTCACCATAATTAAATTCTAAATTTGTTTTTTTCTTCACATATGAAATTGATCCGAAATGTGAGTAAAATAACATGTACGTATACTTCAAAATACATTATCTAAGCTTATGGATAATAAAAAACATTAGATCTAAAATGTCTCTTTTAAAAATATTTTTAAAATGACATAATCTTTTTATAATATCTTCTCTCCGCAAGCAAATTTTTAAAAAATTAATAATGTACTTAATATTAAGTTTAAAATTAAAAAATAATTATAAACAACTCATTATTATTATTAGCGTCAAATTCAATTTTTAAAATTAAATATTAACATCTCCCTACCATTATAGAACACTTAAAAAAACATAAACTTGGTAGTATAAATCTGACTCAAAAAAAACAAAAAACTTGTTCATGCATGTATTGTCCAGTGTTTAAAGCATTTGAAAAAATATAATTTTAATGAATTCCTCATGTAAAAATATGCATTTTGTGGTTTATATGGAGCCCTAATTGTACCTGTTGTCGTAAAAAGTACCTAACTTCTAGCGCATAAAGAAAAACATTGAATATAATAACATTGGCATAACTAGTGGTCGCTTCGAGAGGAGCAAGATTACGCTGTGTGTGGCAATGTTTTTATTTAATTTTTTTGGTGGGGGAATTTTTGATTTGTAATTTTAGTATCCATCAATGGAATGTTTTATAATATTGGCTACTTTATTGTGCGTAACGGCTATAGTAATTGTTTTTTGTTTGTTTTGTTTGTTTGGTTTGTAAATAATCTTTTTCAGTTAATCAATCTTCATTTTTTAACCCTATAGTAAGTTTTGAAACCTTAAAACTACAAATTTCAGTTAAAATAAGGATTGATATAGGTTGTAAAATTAAAGGAAATCAGAAGAACGTTCAACAGGGGTCAATAAAAATTGGTAATTGAGAAACATGACACATGTACTTAATTTTCTTCATGTGTAAATACACCTGTGCAAGAAAGCGCCATCTCTTAGTGGGCCCTACCATAGAACAAATGAAAGTCTCCAACATAAATTGTAATACTGATTTCCAATAAAAATATGGAAAATTAATCTGTAGGCTATGTAAATAAAAGAAATATCATCTAAATATGCCAAACATGTACTCTGTTTGATAGTTACAAAACATTTATATAAGTACTTTTTTTTGACAAGTAAAACAATGTAAATGTAGTGACATTGTATGTTGATTGCACATAAAAATGTAGTTTATATATTTATCAATAATCATTATATTCATTGTATGTTTGAAGCATATGTGAAGTAGTTTAAGAGAGATTGGTACATGAACTTTATAGCTTGTAGTTTGTACATGGGGAGCTTGGTAGGGTTTTACATTGGTGGTTGGTTTTTATAGGGGGGGGGCTGGGCTTATAATATTCTACGTAGATATTTTCCCTAAGGATATGGATGGTGTCTTCACTGGCAATGGCTTCTTGTTAAAGGGCTATTTGTGTTTGTTCTAGTCTTTGTTGTGTAAGCAACATTGTGAATATTGCATCGTTTTCTGCACGTGTGCCTTCTATGTATTGCTCGTGTACGCATTCGGATAGTAGTTGTTGTCTGCGGATACAATCAGCTCCAATATGGTCTGCGATGGCCTTGAATGTGGTTGTCATACTTGAAGTTCCTGCAAGGAGATGGGTAGAAAATGTATTAGATGCATAGATTAAAAAAATTGAATGGTTTATGTTTGAATTGAAGACTACATAGCAGATAGTATTTTAGGAAATGATCAATAAAAATTGTGTATTATAAGTCGTTAGCTAAATCTGGAATATCTTGTTTGCAAAATCTCTTTTTTTTTTCTAAAAGTGTAATGATAATAAAATCAAACGATCAGTAATTTGTAAGGATATTTAACTCCAAAAGCACGTTTAAAACTGACGCCTACAACATAAAGAAAGTAGAACAATATGAGTAACAAAAGTAATATACCAATGTAAGTAACAAGATTTCTTGTAAATAGCAATGGATGTGTATCAATTTGACATTGCAATGAGGATAGTTAAAAAAGAGAACTATCCTAGAGCAAGGAATCAATGTGGAATAATCGAAATCAACAAGATATAAAATCTATATCTGTTTTTTTTGGTGCATTATTTTACATTTGATTCCAGAAAGTTACAAAAAAATATTAGCTACTTTTTTGTTTAACAGTTTCCCACATTAGATGCCAAGTGTTACGTAGATAAATAGTATACCCCATATTTGATGTATATTAGGTTGTTGAGGCTTGTGAAGTGTTTAAGTTTAGGGTCTTAATATTAAAGTTTGACATTTATTTCTTAATGTACAACCCAAACTGTGCAGATCCTAATTTTTTTTATAAGATGTGCAAAAAATAGCACACGCACCCTATGTGGAGACGCCAAACCTGTGTAAGTGGCATCTGATCACGAAGGAAATTATAAAAAAAAATTGGGAAAGGTTTTGTTTACTCCAATCCTTGAGATGGATTAATGTTTTATTGGGAATGGGTAAACATACTTATAAAATATTTTTGATAGGGGAAAAAAAAAATTCCACTAAAGAGGACCCATATGGCACAGTTGGTGGGGTTGATGCCATATTCAATCAACAAGGGTCGCCATTTGGGAGAAAAAATGAAAATGAAATCCCCACTCCCCGCTTCATGATTATTGCAATAGACCAAGCTGTTAGGCTAGATGGATGTACAATCCACCTGTAACTGCAAACCTATAATTTTCACCTCCTTCAAAATCAAAACATCTAAATTGGTAAATCTTTATTGAGAATCATGAACAATATACTTACGATATGAGTCTGTAAGACCCCGAACATTCCAAGATAGGAAATTCATGTATGACGTTGGTCAAGAGCCATGCCTTTAGCATCCAAGCCATCAAGGGTGTCAAACTATTTTTGTAGGAATTGCGTAGTGTTATGCTGCAAAAAATCATGTGAATCAATTTTTCTCCTCCTGGCGTATTCAGTGTTGTATTCCTCTTATGTTGAGTTCACACTACGTGTCGGGCTATGGTCTCGAGAGATGTGAGGAGGACTTTGGGGCCTTTTGTATGGCCCCTGTGAGCTTCCTGTTAACATCAATGAAAATGGTTGCGGAAAGGTGACATTAGAAAAAAAATTTATTTGATCCATGAGAATCGAGGATGCCTGGGGTGTGCTAGAGTAATTTGGTAAATGGATAGATGAGTTGGCAGCAACATTTGGTTCCTTCACAACAACAGTAGGCCCCTTAGCTTGTGGGATATGGGTTTTCTCCTTAACAACTGGCTCATCACGCTGACCACTCGAACCAGAAGGCTTAGATTGCTGATTTTTGTTTTTTTGTTTTTTTGGCCCCTGGTCATTTGCCAACCTTCCTCTTGCGGGGGTTTTTCTGGTTTAGGGGTTGCTTTGGCAACTGGACGGTTATGAGGGACATAAAGGGGACAATCCTTGATCTTATGTTCAAAGGCCTAACAATAGAAGCAAGTATTAGGCATGTTGATACAAATAATACACTAGGAGTACCTCTTGTCTCCCATTTGAATTTCCACAAATTCTTTAAGGTCTCGAGAAAGATTAACCTCAATGCAAACACACTTTTATGGGCAAGCGTGATAAAACCGTTCTAGTTCGAGGCAGACCACCCACCTAATGGAAAATAAATATGATGCATGAAATGGGTTCAAGCCAAGGGAAGGCCAAGAAATTCTATCCATATGGGAACTTTGAGTGCAACGTACTCAGAAACCACAAAGTCTTTGGCCCATGGAGATATGACCAACAAAGAATTGCGAACATACCAGGTGGCTTGTCGGGCCAAAATGTTGGAGGCATTGGTTGGGTCAGAAAATAAAAAAAGGAAGAATCCTTTCGTCATGTTTTGGATGCTGTCGAGTCGAACCCCATGAGGAGTCCAGACTGAATTAACCCAGGCTTTCAACATGCTTTCAGAGGAGATTCGACCCACAAAATACCCAATGAGATAGACTTGTTCCAACCATTGACAAGCAACATTAAAATCAAGAACAAGTAAAACCACATCAGGAGGAGAAACATTACCTTGTGGAAGAAATTTGGGACAAAATTTTGAAGACGTTTCGCAGGTGGCGCCATTGTTCAAAGCTCCATGGTTGTAACAACCGGGCTTGAGGAGGGAAGTGACATTATATAGGGGTGCCCAATGGGTGGGAAACCCTAAAAAATGATGGTATTAATATCCCGCAAAGTCTAAGAAGGCCGCGAAATGACAAGTTCGAAAACAGGAAACCCTAGTAAAGTCGACTCACGAGTGCATTTCGAGAGCACCAAAGAACTTTTTCAATCCTATTTTACTCATTTTGATTTGTAATTGGTTTTTTTATTTAATTTCTTATAAATAAAGATTGGACTTAGATGTATTGGATTTGGGATTTTGCAAGAAAGGTGAAATTTGAAGATTGAACTTGCAAGTTTGGAAGTTGGAAGTTGGAAACTGGAACTCATATCTAGAAGTTGGAAGTTTGAAAATTACAACTCCAACAAACTTAGTATTGTTATTCTCTCCGGCCTAGTTTGCAACTCATGTGCAATTGATAGTGTACACACTACCACACGATCAAATCTATGGATGATTCTACAACACATTCATCAACAAATTAAGCAAATAGGGACCACATTATGATTGATATGTGTGGTGAAAATTGCTTGCTTTTTTTCTCACGTGTTGGGTTATGTTTGTTATTCTTGTAAGACGAGGCTGCTTTGAAGAGGCAGCTTTGTCTAAAAGCATTTCGTGGCATAAAAACGCTTTCCACCAAGTTTAAGGGTAATGTAAGAATGCATTCTGAAAATACCAAACAGTGCTTTTGTCCTTTCCATCCCAAAAGACCAAGTGGAAACTGGAATTACAAAAAGATGAAAACTAATCATTTCCTGAGGAGATTGTGAAGGGTTACTAATTTCTCTCTGATTTTTCTCATTTGGAAAAGATGGAACATATGAATCTTTAATGGGTATACAAAAATGTGTGTCAATTAGCTGAGATTTTTCTTGGAATAATGACACTATGTCTTCATGGCCTACTTGTTTTTTGATTGCCATAAGTGTCATCCTTACCATCCACTTTGTTCAAGTTCGCTCCTTGCTGTAGAGGATATGTCACCGTATTTGTGGATTTCGTATTTTGCAAAGTGGTCATGTTAATAAACTGATCCAAAATTGTGCCAAATTAATCAAAAATACTGTTTCGAGGAATGATCAACCACACTGGACTTGTAAACCAGAGACAATATATACTTATTATAATCATTATAATTTATGACGGCCTCGAGAATATTTCTCTTTGAAATTTCTGCTCATGACAATCGTAAACCCCTTATAAATAATGGCATATTGGTTAATTGATAATGAAAACTGAGTGCTTCCCAACACATATTCACTTACAACAAACATAAGGTAGAAGCGATAATATAACTATAATCTCACTTAAAAGAAATACACCATGCAATCTTTGTAGAAATATATTACAGTTTTTCTGATGAAACAAGTTGCTCCAGTTTCTTTGTCATGCCGCTCAACGTGGAGCTCAAAAAATCCGAAAAGTCCTGCTGGGATAGGTCGGCGACTGGTTCGACCTGGAAATGCAATTTTACCAAACATTTCCCCTCTTTCTCGCCTTCCATCAATTGAAAAGTGGCTTGGCATCCCTTGAATCCGTCCATGTTGGTATCCGTGACGACATAAGTGTAAGAGTGGTTAGTGCAGTCCAAGGCGAGCAATTCTTCCTCGGCCCAAGAATCCATTCCATCAGGATTGAATGGCGATGGGCCTCTACAGCAGCGGATGCAGCCGACGCCCTGGTGTGGTGCTCCTTTCAGCCCTTTGCAGGATTTCATGCCTGGAAACCATTTTTGTACTGCATAGTAGTCGCTCATGATCTCCCACACTCCTTCCAGTGGAGCCGCCACGGGCATTTGTAGGGAGCCCTGCCATTTAGATTTCTCCATTTCTCGGACTGTGGATATTTGGCTTCCTTTGGGACTGCTAAAATATGTATTAAGCCGGCGGCCAAGGAATTGTGCCGGCGCAAACATCTTGTATTTTTCTACATGATGGCGATGAAAATGATTACATGCCAAGGTGTATTACGTAAAAGTGCAATGCAAAAATCACCTCTTAAAAAGGTTAAATTTTTGGAAGAAAAATATTTTTTTTTGTTAAATTCCAAACTAGGGCCATTTGCCTCGTATTAATAGATAACATGAGTATGTACAACTTGTTTTTATTGCTTCAAAAAAAGTTTTTTCTTCTTTTTTTTTTTTTTTTGAAGGATTCGAATATCAAAATATGATAGAGTTAGGGTCAAGGTTTAGAAAAATTTAACGACATAAATACATTTCAACTTTCAATTTAAAAAATATAATTAAAATATATTAATTAGGGTTTATAATTAAAAAATATTAATATGAATAATAATTTATGAGTGGTAATTTGTAGTAGTTGGGCTCTATTCTTATTTGAATATTATTCCATTAAATTTGAGTTCAAATTTTAGAAATTATTATATTTTAAAAATCAAACCAATTTAATTTATTGATATTTTTAATATAAAACATAACATCATATCATATTTTTAAATAATTATGATAATATATTTTATAATCAATTTATTAATTGTTTTATTAAATCTATTATGAATTTTTCATAAGCAAAGCCTATATCCCATATATTATTTTGAACTAACATGAAATTAATAATTATGCCGAGAGGCATCTTCATTTACATATATATTGAGTTGAGGAGTCTGATGTCGTGCCAGTGTAAATAATTGTTTTTGTACCCATAACAATAATATAGGCATGTAAAAACCTTACTTTTCTTCTCTCTTTTGCAAATAACTTTGGTAAAGGTAAGTAACCCTATTTTCACCTTATTTAACAATATGCCTACATTTTCTTTAACTGGTATGTGCATTGGTTTGAATTTTCTTAATAAAAGGATGTTTTCACATTGATTATTTTAGTTTATATGGATTGTTCATGGGATAACATTGTGCACTTTTGAAATCACATGAAGAATTGTTGGAGCAGACTTATTTGCTTTCTATTCAAGAATTGCAGAGGTATCATTTGTTTTGGACAAGTATATTTATTGTTGGTATTTATCCTTAAATTTATTCTCTTCTCCGTTATGAAGATGGAAGATTTCCAAAAATGATGATTTCCACACTTGAATTATTTTATTTTTTTAGTATTATGGATTGAATGCCTGACACTGGCCAACCAATCCATTGACATGTCACTTAATGATTCAATGAAAAATTTGTGAATAAAAACAACATTTCTTTAGATACATATTCACCTGATGGCAAAGTAATAAATTATACGTGAATAATAGTAGAACATAAAAATTTATTCAATTAAAAATTACCTGTCGCACGTAAATTTAATTTCTTTTATTGATAATAATAGGGTGAAATGGGTATTACATGGTAATAAAAAAATCCTTTATTGATTGCTTCCCTAAATTTAATTTCTTTTATTAATTGATCTCTTTGGTTAGTAAAGGGTATGGTATTTAATTAATTAATAAAATGGTGAAATGAGATTTCAAAGTAAAGGGTATTACACAGTAAATTCAATTGTATTTTATTAATTAATGATAAGGTGAAATCAATGGATATTACATGGTAAATTTAATTTCACGTATTAATTCATTGTTTTGGTAAATTTAATTTCTTTTATTAATTAATGATAGGGTGAAATAGGTATTATAGGTATCACACAATAAATTCAATTGTAGATAAGGGTATTACACCATATTTTATTAATTAATGATAAGGGTATTACACCATAAATTTGATTTCTTTTATTAAAATACATATGAATAAAATTAATTGAATAAATTTATTATACATATAAGTTCACTTTTTAATTAAAAAAATATTTATAAGAATAGTTACAAAATTGTTCTTTACTGTAATATGAAATTTTGAATGTCATTGTGCTTTTAAATATTAGATGAATCGGAATATCATGGTGCCTTTTGAACATATTAGGCATAGCTTCTTACTTTTCTTAGTTCTTTTGCAGAGATCTTGTAAGGTAGTACATTTTATTTTCACCTTATTTAACAATATGGCTACATTTTCTTTAACTGGTATGTGCATTGGTTTGAATTTTCTTGATAAAAGGATGTTTTCACATTGATTATTTTAGTTTATATGGTTTCACATTGATTATTTTAATTTATATGGATTGTTTAGGGATAACATTGTGCACTTTTGTTAAACCATAAGGAATTGTTGGAACATAATTATTTGCTTTTTATTCAAAAATTGTCCAAGTTATAAATTTTTGGACTAACAGTAAAAAAGGGTTTATTGATTGTCTTGTACGTGGTATTTTCTTGAAAATTTAATTGGCTCGACCAAGATTAATTTTGATTTCTGAAGAAGAAAGATGATGTTTCCACAATATCGAATAATAAGACAACAAGAACTAGCAGATGCACAAAGAGAAGAATAAAGGAAACATCAAAATGATAATGATAGACAAAGACTTGCAACACAGAGAAATGAATTAATAAATGAAGAATTAGGAAGAGTAAATTTTGAAAATGAAGAAGAAAGAAGAGGATAGCAAAGAGAATATCAAAGACAATATCGCATAAGAAGAGAACAAGAAATGACAGAGGTTCAACGAGAGGAACAAATAAAAAATCGAAATGATAATGATGGACAAACATTTGTAGAACAGAGGAATGAATTAACAAATGAAGAAGAGAGAAGAGAATATCAAAGAGAATATCAAAGACAATATCGTAGAAGAAGACAACAAGAAATGATAGATGCACAATGAGAGGAACAAAGGAAACATCAAAATGATGACGATAGACAAAGATTTGTAGAACAGAGGAATGAATTGATAAATGATGCATTAGATGTAGAAAGACAACAACATGCAGATAAGATGATAACAATTCATGCGTGCTCATCTCAAGATGACTCACATGTATCAAGAACAAATATACAAAGACATATTCATTCAAATCAGTTGCCAAAAGAAGAAAGAATTCGAAGACAAGAACTTCACTGCGAAGCATCTCAAAGGCACTATCATAGATTGGTTGGTAATGATGAATTCAATTTTGGGGGATGAAATTCAACATCAGTGGATCGCGTGCTCCAAACACCTGAAAACTTGGGCCAAGATATAATGGATGTCAATGTTACAGATAATGTAGATAATAATGGTGTGCAGGAGGAGACAACATTACAACAAACATGAGAAACGAGAAGAAGAAGAATGAGAATAATAATTTAAGGAAGCATCAACAAACAAACCTAGAAGAAGAAGAAGAATGCAAAACTTACATATTGAGATAGAACAAAATATATTTGATCCCAATGGAATGGTTGGGAGAGATTTGAATACCATCCAAATGATTTTTTGATGTGGTCTTGATAACCTTACTTCACCGATCATGTGTTATATTTGTCAAGAATGCTACCTTGGAATAAAAGTTTCTAAAACACTTGAAGGACCCATGTGTACTAGATGTCGACAAGAGAAAGGTCATCATTGATTTTCAGCATCAAACAATATGGATCCCGGGGCACAACCACCAGAACTTGCAAACTTAACTCAAGTTGAGGAAATGTTGATAGCCCGTGTCAACCCAATCCTGCAAGTGACACATGTGACAGGAGGTCAATATAAATATAAAGGTCACACGATATGTTTTCCTCAAGAAGTAAAAGAAATCACTAATCTTTTGCCGCATAGATTGAAAGATTTTCCGATGATTATTGTTCGGAGGAGAGATCAACATGGAACAAATTACAACTTTACAGTCAATAGAGAGTGAGTTTACAATGCGCTGAAATATAAAATAGAACATGATAAGTTCTATTTAGATGTTCAGATATGAAAATTCTCTGAATGAACTTCCACCTCATTTTGATGAAAATGTATTCTAGAAGTTGAACTCAGTGCATATGGAGTTTGATTCTGACGCAAATGAAGTTTTATTTATAGGTCCGACCATAGAGATGGATGAAGGAAACATAATTACTCATACAACATCAATGGCGTCTAAACCACCTAATGCCCCAAGGGAGATGGAATTAATCCATGCATGGGTGAATAACCCTCACATGGACCCTGGAGTGCTAATTGATTGGCCAGGGATAGGATCATCTCCTATCAATGAGTATGTGATAGTAGGATTACTTGATATGGCATTCCCTACTTTGTTTCCCGATGGAAAATGTGACTGGCTAGAACCACGGTTAAGACGAGTACGTCTCCATGAATTTGTAAAACATTTATTTTGATATAGGGATCACCGATTTGGCTGACATCCCCGATTTAGGTATTACATGATGAACATGATCATGAGACATCATGCACAAAACTCGTCTGTAGTGTTTGTTAAGAAAAACCTCCAAGATATGCCAATCACCATTAATGAGTTACGCGAGCATATGCAAAATGTTCCCCATTCCAATCTGGCTGATTGTTTGATGCGGTTTAGAACATATTTAAGGGGTACAAGGTCCTATTGAGAAAAATGTCGTGGTGAATTGATAGACATGTTGCATCAAATTGGATCACCTACCATTTTTTTCACATTTAGCGCAGCTGATATGTATTGGCCCGATCTACATGCATTAATGCCTGGAACACCACCGGATAATCCACGGGAAGCACAAAATTGGTGAAGGAAAAATGTCATTGAATATCCACATATAGTGGCACATTATATGCACCTGCGACATACACTTTTCTGAAAGGAGATATTACAAAAAGGAATGAAAGTTAAAGATTATTGGTCTAGATATGAATGGCAACATAGAGGTTCTCCGCATGTGCATGGATTCATATGGTTAGAAGGTGCACCGAATATGGACAACCTTGATTGGAATGATGATTTTCAACGTGGAAATGCTGAAAAATACTTCCATTCTATTGTCCATGCATGGAATCCTCGGGAGGACCCGCACCGGCGAAACATACAGGTAATTTATCGATTCTCATCGAGTTTTGTGATTTATATAGAATTCTTACGTTCTCAAAATATATTGCGTATTCTTATGTTCTATGTTACAGGTCTACCAAAATTTTATGCAGCATCCATGTCTTTGAAATACAAGACAACTGACACAAGTCGATATGGAATGTGACTACGAAGAGATTCTCAACAGTGTAGAATGACATACAATGTGTAGAGAGGGTGCCTGCCTACGTAAGAAAAGGGGGAAAATGGTTTGTAGGTAATGTTCAAAATTTTGAATAATTAAATTGAAATAAAAAACACATATGTGGAAGAACTAATAATTGATTATTACATTTTGCAGGTATAATGCACCATG
Source organism: Taxus chinensis (assembly GCA_019776745.2). NCBI lineage: Eukaryota > Viridiplantae > Streptophyta > Pinopsida > Cupressales > Taxaceae > Taxus > Taxus chinensis. The sequence goes on from CM034149.1 coordinate 132,701,194, forward strand.
GCCATTGAATCTCAACGGATCAAAGTTATATCAAGACTCAGAGATGGGAGATAAAAAATTTGAACCTGTGAGAAATGATGATAGGGTAAATACACATAATTGCTACATATTACAATTGTGGAGAGAAAATGTAGATTGGCAACCTGTTCTTTCCAAGCATGCCGTAGTCAAGTACATTGCAAAGTATGCAGCGAAAGCGGAGAAAATCTCTGAAACTTATCATCAAATGTTGATGCAGATTGTAAACATAGAAAACCCATATGATATGGCAACACCAACATACAGGAGACTTATAACTGAAAAAATTGTTGAAAGAGACATTGGTGCACAAGAAACATGTCTGATGTTGTTGGAGCTCCCTTTGGTAGAGAGCAGTAGAGTATTTTTCAATTTGAATGTTGCCCACAAGGTGTTCAAAAAGTAACAACTAATGGAGATGACCATGAAGAACATGCAATAAGTTTCATTGACGGGTACAAGAATAGGCCTTTTTCCATGGAAAGTGTGTCGCTTATTAATGCCACTAGATCTTGGACATATAATCCAAGGAAAAAATGAGATAAAAAGTGGGAGGTCAGGAGTTTGGCAGCTATTGTGAGAGTGTTCCCGAGGTTTTCCTGTGTCCCTTCACGGGAATCTCATAAATGGGTTGATTTTTGTTGGTCAGAGTTGTTGCTTTACAAGCCGTTTCGGGATATAGAGAGAGATATCGGACTTGATTCTGATTCAATAAGTTCAAACTGAGGAATCATTCTGTTATAATCCATGGCATGTGGAAAGGAGGATTGCAGTAGAAGACTGTTGAAAATAACAGTGATTCTGAAGAGGAAATTAATCAACATGTTCAAAAGAATAAAATAGAACATGATTGGGAAATCATGTGTAGGCTTCATCGTGGTCAAATTTTGCAAGTGACAGAAATAGATATGTTGGGAAGGAGAGATATTGACAGACAAGCACCGTGGAATGATGAATATCGAGGTGAAGAATACACAAGTAAAGTGATAAAATTCATAAGCAACATGAAAGAAAATGGGTTGGTTATAGACGATGAATTAGCCCCAAATTTCAATTACGACACCTTGGGTGCTAAACAAAAACAAGCACTTGATATAATAATGACACATTATAATCAACGTCGAAATAACATTCCATTGCTCATGATAGTTCAAGGAACATCAGGAACAGGAAAATCCTATTTGATTGGTGCAATTCATCAGGCACTTTTTGATGCATCATTCCCAGAACGTTCTCCTCTTCTATTGCTTGCACCAACAGGAGTTGCAACTTTTAATATTGGTGCCTCAATGATCCATTCACAACTTTGAATCCCTATTACAGATTTTGCAAAATTGGAAGGATCGAGACTTGCAACATTCCAACAAGAGATCTGCCACATAAAATATGTATTGATTGATGAAATGAGCTTCATTGGACAAAGTTTGCTAGAAAACGTGGACTCCCGACTTCGTCAAGCATTCCCTGAAAGAGCAGACATGAGTTTTGGTGGTGTTTCTATGGTTTTGGTAGGAGATTTGGGGCAACTTCCTCCTGTTACTGATAAACCTCCATATGATAGTAATAGACGCGCAAAGTTGTTATGGGAAGCATTCAGAATAGTTGTTACATTGGATAAGGTATTTAGGCAAGGAGGAGAAGATGAAGACCAAAAATGTTTTCGACAACTTCTGGAAAATCTCAGAGATGCGAATCCAACACTGGATGATTGGATGTTGTTAATGAGTAGAACAAGTCCTGCATTAGACAAAAATAACAATGAAGAATTCTATAATAATATTCACTTGATGGTGACAAAGATTAACGTGAATAACCACAACAAACAAAAAATTGCATTCATTGAAAAGACCTGTCGCACGTAGCATTGCAACTAGAACAAGTACCGCCAACACACTGGCAGGAGGTCTGAATGACGAACTTGATTTAGAATTATTAATTTCTAATGATGCAAGGGTTATGCTAACATCCAATCTTTGGATAGAAGCAGGTCTTGTAAATGGAGCTTTGGGATATATTCGAAGCATAGTATATGCACCTGGTAGTGGTCCACCGAACCCGCCAACATATGTAATGGTTGAATTTGATAGTTACTTCGGAATATCATTTGAAGATAGAACTCCACGTACCATCCCAATTACACCAATACAGAGGGGACGCACACACCAATTACCCTTACGGTTGGCATGGGCATTGACGATACATAAATCACAAGGTTTGACTCTTTCCAAGGCTACAGTTGATATTGAAGAAAGAGAAACAATGGGGTTAACATTTGTGGCTATCTCTCGAGTGAAGTCATTGCAGAGTCTAAAAATATCTCCACCATTTTCATATGAGCGTTATGCAAAGATGAAGAATGGAAAACTACTTTCGAAACGGAAGGCTGAGGAAAAAAGACTTATGTCCTTGGAATGTAAATAATGTACCATGTGTAACACACATTTCATTCTATGAATTTGTCATTACATGTGATGTACATTACACATTTCAATTCATAGGAAAAAGATTGTATTTTTTTAACTTGATAATACGGTTACTAATAAAATCCATAAGAACTTTGTGTATTATAGACCTTCCTTTTTTTGCTCATACTCATTCTCTTAAGAGATATGGTTCCTCCTTTAAATGCATTTATGATGTTCCTTGTAAGATATTTGATTTTATTCATGCACGAACAAAATTCCCCCTTATTTTCCGTACTTTATTTTAGGTATTATTTTCTGCAATTCCTGCGGTTGCTACTAGCATACCTATATTTATATAAATATATGTAATATATGCCGAGAGGTATATATTACATATATTTATATATTATATAAATATATAGGTGCCTTGTGAACTTCACCTCTCGGCATATTTTACATACATATAGAATATAAATCAAAACATGACATGTAAAATATGCCGAGAGGTGAAGTTCACAAGGCACCCATATATTTATATAATATATAAATATATGTAATATATACCTCTCGGCATATATTACATATATTTATATAAATATAGGTATGCTAGTTAAAAAAATAGGTATATTATAGTAAAATATACAATTTAAGTAGGCACAAACATTTATATTACTCTTGTTAGATTAAAATGGTCCATAAATTATTAATAGTTGAGTTGTGTAATTCTAATTTAGAGAATGTTTAAAAAAATTTAAATTAGATGTTAGTCTTAAAGCAATGTTTAAATCATATTTTCTTATTTGTATCATTTAAATGAGAATAAAGTAAAGTTTAATTATAAATTTAAGTTCCAACATTTACTCTCTTCTTATTGAAATGGTGTAACAAAGAATTGATTAAAAATATTATATATTAAACCTTTAAAAAAATCATATAGATTTGAAAAATATTTTTTCTTTATTAGTTCTAACATATTTATGTAAATGAGATTTTATTAATGCATTTTGTCTGACTTTTGATGATGCCAAACCTTTTTATCACCCATTCCAACTCTTATTTCCCTTTCCCCACATCTTCTCATGTCGATTTGACCCATTTTACTGATTATTTATACCCACGGGGCTTGTCATGAGTGTGTAGAAGTTCCCAAAATTATTTTTGGTGTCTACTTGTGGCTTAGGTTCCCTAGTCCCTTGTTTTTAGTGTTATCTTTGTTTAATTGTTGCAGGTCATTTTAGGTTATGATCATATAAGGGTCTTGATTCAAATTCAATTTGTGTTGAATATATAGGAATCCTAGTTTATTTAAAATATAAGTAATAAGAGACAATCATAAATACGTTTGAAATTGGAGAGATAAATTATTGATCATTTGTAAGAATAGTAGAGAAGATCAAGTATTTATTGAAGCAAACAAGTTTATATATAGACATGAATCACAAGATACTAGGGTACATGTTATTGGAGGAATTGAGTTTTTTTATTTTTTTATATTATTACAATATAATTGCCTAAAAAATATAAAGATGGTTATGTTTATAAGGTAAGTTACACTCACCAAAATATTTTCCATTTGAGAAAAATGATAGAGAGTGAGAAAATTTAAATATTGGATTGTACATTCATCACTCCTCCATCATACTAATAAATATTTATGGGTGGGGGGAGTGTGTGCATGTGTACACGTGCTAAGTGGGCCCGCTTGCCTTGTGAAATTATTACCAAAAATATACAAGTAAAAATGTCATTAGGTTATTGAATACTCATGGTGGTTATCTTCAGACAACTTAAATACACAATTGTAAAAATACCATAAAAGTTAATTATCTGTTAAATTTATTCATGAAAGCATTCAAATTAACATAAATGCATGATTAGGTTGTAATCAAGTGTTAATCCCTTATTGGTAATAATTATCAAATAAGGGCAATCTATAAGGAAACACTATACTCTTCAAAATAGTTTCCAATGGGGAAAGAGGGTAAAGGGTGAGAAACCCAAAGTTGGAGATTAAAACCTTAAATTTTAGATTATATTCATCATTTCCCCCTCCTACTGCTAAGAGATCCCATTGTCTTATTATTAATAGAAAAATAAATGATAAAATATAAAATTATGTTAATGACTACCTGTGGTGGTCATTTCAAGATGAGTTAAACACGTCGACGCAAAATATCACAAAAATGTTATCTAGTTAAGTATTCACTAATTTAAGACAAGCACTAAAATATATTTCATTTTCAAGGGAATTTTCTAGATATTGTTTCCTACTTAGAGAAAAAAAGGAATATTTAAGATACACTTTTGAACCTTATATACAACCTCTATTTCTATAATTGTAAAATTAACTAAATATTTCTAATTGTTATCTTTAAGATATGTTGTGATATGCAATTAAATTTTATGGATATCTATAGCGCAACTTAATTGCAATCCATTTAGCATACTTCATTTATAAGTAAATGATATTACATTAACATAAATCATTGAAAGGAAAATTATGATCCTCAAGATGTATATCATATGGCATGACTTAAATTACTTCAAGATCATACACACACAACGTGCATAATTTTGTCTCACAAAACCAATGGAATATATATTTGAAAATTACAATTGTACTATCAAAATAAGGTTTATATAACTAATATACTATAATAAATGTGTACAAAAATATCAAGACAAAAACTAAAAAAACAAATTCCTAAAATCATGATATAAGATAACATTCAATCTGATGCAACTTCAGAAAGTAGAATACAAGGAGCTATGGTTGGGGGTAGGAAGACGTCACCATTATATAAGGTCTAGAGATGCGAAAGTGATTTACAACTGAGTAAATAACCCGTGAATAGTTTCATAAAGGTGTATGTAGGTTATGTGATCTTGAAATGGAGATATAGACAAGTTATACATCATTGATAGGTTGTCCCAATGATTATGCCTTAAGACCTAGCCAAATCTATTCTTTACTACTATGAAATGTAAATACAGTTTGGAATTTGGTGTGCCTGTGTCTCTGAATCTGGGATCTATGTCAAAAATCATGTGATCACACTTTTATACTTGAGAATATCCTCTTATCACATTAAAAACCTTTCATCTCTTATTGTGACCTAATAATGGATTAGTCCGTAGTTGATTTGATCTTCCGCAACATCCCTGCATGTTGATAATGACTACCTACATAATAATACTATGAAGAGGCCTCATTCTCATGTAGTTATGCCACCCAACAGGTGTGTGATAATATTCATAAAAAATGTAAATGAAAACATTAATAAGTCCTTCAACCCTCAGTAATGAACTTTGGATTGAATCATGGTGCATGAGGATGATCTGGGGGGAAATGATAATGTACTTAAAAAAAATTTAGCTTGTGGTAGTGTGCTCTAATTAATTGATACTTCAATGATTGGGAAAAAAAATCCTTCTTAGAGTGTTCTTTGATATACGATCCCTTGATGTGTAAAGATCTCCCTATATATCCTTAATGGATTCTAGGTTGTATGTATATATATAGGTGACATATGATAATTATTTCTCACTCAACCGACAATATGCTGACTACGATAACTTATAAATGTAACCATTGTAGGTACAACAGAGAGTCTTTTTGGCCTCATATGGATTCATTATTAAATAATGTCCATGAGAAACAAACCCATCTAGGCTTGGGATGGAACCTGACTAAATACATGAGATGAATATCTGAGAGTCTGAACATGTGTTTTGTATAAGGTGCATTAGTTCTAGAGGTGTTAATATGAGGAGGCAATCATGACCCAGTGGACATATAGTGCATGAGGGTTGATTTGGATGCCTTATAATAATTCAATAAGTGTGTGAATGATACAAAACTATGATAAATTCCAAAATGATTATGTACATGTGTTTTAGGTCCAAATTTTGGGTATTAAAATTATCCCCATTTTAAATTAACTAAGATTTCTTTTGGATTAAAATTAAAAGGGATGAGAAACTAAAATACCTTTGTGGGTGTGGTATTTGAAATAATGAGAAGGTGTTCCCCTAATTGATACATGAAAAAACATACAAATAATGATCCAAATGATGTATTTATGTTTGATAGAGATGTTTATAAAAATCAATAAATGAGAAATAATATTTAAAAGTATGAAATGCATACACTTAATTTCTCATGGCATGATTTTAAAGGGTATGTATGAGTACTTATATATGATAAATCTAGAATTGATCTTGTTTTTATCCATATGTAGTATTTAATACCATAAGTAGCCACATGTAGCATTTGATCCTACTAGTAGCCACTTGTAGAATTTGAGGCAACTAATAGCCATCTGTAACATTTGAGTTTTCCAGGCATTGATTTGTATAGGATGTTGATATATGTGGAATGATGAAAATGTGTAAAATTATAATATGCCATGAAAAATAGTGTGAATTCCATCACATTCGGTACCCTAAAGCATTGTGATTGTGATATTGAGAACTATTAGAAAATCCCATAATATGTCTTCATTTGTAGATGAGGGATAATGCAAAGCATAACTTCACTCAAAACAGAAAGTGCTACTTTTAAAGAGTATATAACCATAGCATCAAGGATGTGAACCACATGTAGTATGTCAACTAAAAATGGTGATATAAGTAATTTGAAATAGATATGATCAAATCAATACAAGTAGTAGATGTCATATCATTGTTAGGCATATCATAAACATATCCAATAATCAATCAATATTCATAGATAAGATTGTAGCAATAATCAGTAGAGAAATATAAAAGTAAAAAAAAAAATTGAAACCTAATGTATTGTTAGGACTTATGACATGACATAACATGCCCACCAATAAATAGAAATGACTGATTATAGATGATAACTCGACCAACGTTAGTTGTTTAATTATGTGTGGAAAGCAGGTATGTGCCAAGAAGTATATGTAACATAAAATGCGTTGTGAACATGATATAGATCAAAATATTTGGAAACCATCAAAATAGGATTAAAGATGAGTATAGAACATAAAATAGCATAGAATAAAACATGAGCATATATCATATAGGAATATAGAAGAAAACATGATTATTTAACATATAGGGGCATAAAAACAAACATGATCACAAATCATACAAGAAAATATAAGTAATTATGAACATGGAGAACACAAGAGTATACAATTAAACATGAGCATCATTCATTCAAGATCCTATAAGAAAACATGAGAACAAAGATAGAAAAATAGAAGTAAACGTAAGTATATGACATTAATGTCCTTAGAAGAAAACATGAGAATCTAGATCATATATGATCGTAGAAGAAAATAGGAGCACAAAACATACATGAGCATATTAAAAAACATTTTCATAGAGAATACATGAAAATATAAGACAAAATGTGAATAATGCATACAAAATCATTGAGGAGAACATGCGAATAGAGCATATAGGAGCATAGAATAAATCATGAGAATAGAGTATACGTGATCATAGAAGAAAACATGAGAACATAACATACATGATCATAAAATAAAATTTGAGTCAAATAATGTGTATGTAAGAGATGAGTGATATCTAAAAATAGGATCCTAAGGGAAATATAATTCAAATAAGTATAAAATATTGCAGGAACTATAAAAATTAAATTATATCGGTAACAATTAAATGTGGTGGATGTATAATCATTATCTATAAATGAAAAATGTGGTCATTAGATCAAACAACATATAACACATGGCATAAGAAATAAGGCAGTGTCAATAAAAAAATATTAGAAATCTACCAACAAAGGATTAGTGTGTAAGGATAAGATAAATATAATATTATTAAGTGATATTATAAAAATATAGATATTCCCCATGTGTTCACCTAATATGGTAAGTATACCTTATAGTAAATGTTGATGTGTAATCATAACACCCTTGATTGTTTGTAACTCGATAAATTGAAACTGTCAGTGTGATTGCATAACACGGATATTTTCCCAAAGTGTGGGACTTTGCAATTAGGAAAGCTCTCCAGATGAAGGCCGGTTCTTATTCCTCTATTTTGATACACATTCAAATTATAGAGGATCTATCCTAAAATCTACTCTAACATGCCAAGGAGACATGGTTGAGAATATTGCAAGAAATTAAACCTAAACTACAAAAGGTGATGTACCAAAAGGAATGTTGAATAACTTTCCTTGCATGGAAATGAAAGTGAAAAAATATTGAAGAGGATGAATATCAACAAAAATCAATTTCTTATCACAAATTCATTCACCATTAAACAAAAACTATCAATACATGTAACACAACCTAAATTACATAGTTAACCAAAGTTGTAATGAGAGATCAAAAATATGCAATGAACACAAGAGAGGGTGTAAATTCATCCACAAACTTATATTATTGCTCCACGGATTTGATACAGTGCATTACAATGGCCAAGAGGGAAAAATTGCATTTACAATTTGAATGATAGGTTTAACTCCACAAGATCACTTACAGACAAGAGAAGAAAGGAGGGTATAAAGTAGTATTATCCAACCTTTTGAAATGATCCCCTCCTTACAATATATAGGAAGAATGAGATAACGGGGAGAGAAAGGATTTCAAAATCTTGCTTCAACCACCCAAAAAGACATTAAAATCACCTGTAACAATGATGGGTGCCACTGCAAAACCCATACCTCCATGTACTTTTCCTCCTTAGGGAAGAAAAAAATCCCATACCTTCATCATTTGGGTAGATTAGAAATTTAGAAACCCACTTTAAAATGGTGGATTGTATTTCCTCATTTTGAAATACTTAGAGATTTCCAAAAAGTCCTATTTTGTGAAAATTCAAGCTTCCAGTCAAAAGTTATGGCCATCTGAAGATGAGGGTGCCATTCTACAATAAATACAAATGTTTGGCTCTATCGTTTTGGACTCCAAAACTGCATCGCAACCTCCAAAATCTGAAATTTTAGAATTTTGGGATTCAAAACTTTGGGATTTTTCACTTCATATATCATTATAATGTTCATCTCTCAAGTTGGCTTGAGAGTTCCGAAATGCCGAACCTACAAAGTTCAAAATTCAGACTTCGGAGTTTGAACTCCGAAATCATGTCACGTGACATTGTTCATCCTTCAAGCCAAAATTTTTGAAAGCCCGAAGTCTGAAATTCAGACTTCAGGTTTTGGAATTTTGACTTTTTGAGGGTTCAGGACTTCGGGTTTTAGGGTTTTGGGACTTTAGGTTTCAGGGATTCGGGAATTTTGGTTTTGAGGTTTCGGGACTTCAAGTTTCTAGACTTCGGGTTTCGAGGTTATATTATCCACTTAGCACATGAAACCTTCAAGATCTTGAAATCCCAAAGTCTAAATTTCAGACTTTAGGTTTTAGACTTTTCTTCTCCCCACGTGGCATTGTTCACCGTGAGGTTGTGAAACCTCCAAAACTCCAAAACCCCGAAGTCTAAATTTTAGATTTAAGGTTTTAGGCTTCGGACTATCTTTTTTCGTGTTCCTATCCTTTGAGTCCCCAAATTTTGCTTCGGCCTAACTCCAAACAACCCCAGCTCTGAAGTCCAAATTTCAGAGTTCAAAGCTCCTTCATAACCCGAACTAGCTCAGACTCCCGAGCTCTTTTGTAATGCACTTGGCCCACTTCAACTCACTCGGCTCAAGCCCGAAATGTGAGATATTTTGGCCTAATCGATCTTGCTATCTTATATGTGTGGATTCATGTTTGTTCAATTTTTCCTTAGGGGCAAAATTAGATAACAGTAATGTTTTTGTAATAATATGGACCATGTGTAAAATATATGATCTAATTAGGCTTGGCATGTAAAATTCCCTTGGTTTATGTATCCCCCCAATGTGATGGGTTTCGCCTAGGGTATGAGACTTAAGATGTCATAACATGTGTTTATAGTGTCCATTGACTATGGGCATCTGCAACTTTCTTATTTTTGTTATAAGGATCAAGTGTGCAAGAATATGAAGCAAGTACGTTGCTAAATATGAGTAAACATGATTCTCAAATCTATGTAATGTATGATAAAGTCACATGCAAGTCATTTCTTTTATATTTTTACCACATTAAAAATTATTTTTAATTTTCCCATAAGAGTGATAAATATTAAATTTCTTGTTTGAATTTTTACTAATGTCCTTAAGGCGTTGGCTATAAATGATAGAAGAGATGAGATGAGGTTTTATGTCATATTTTTTCCCTCAATAATCACATATAACCCCCTAAAATGTGTTGCACCATTGGGTTCTACCCTATTTATGAAATATGATAAAAGGTGTTAAATGATTGATAATCAAGATAAGATGATATTTTCGTAGTGATAGGATAGGAGAAGGATATGTGCATGATATGAGTTATGCACATGTGATATAATCTTAGCAGTGTACCTGATGATCTTGTCAAGGAGATGATCATGTAGATATTATATATCTAGGTGTATGGGGTGTATAACATGTAAGGGAATAGTTATTGTGATATTGTAGTGACCATTTGAATCTAAGGGTGCATCTTGTTAGAAAACTCTAATACATTGTTTAGTATTAGTAGTTATGCATACGTGGTAGTTAGGTGCTGTAACTATTCTCCTTCTTGCGGGACTATTCTCCTTCATGAACCATTTCAACATTGTATTTATTGTGGTGCTTGTTTTAAGACATGCATTGAATAAAATACAAATCTTCTATATTCTACAAAAATTGGTATCAGAGCAGGAGGCATTGCTGGTGCGGTGAGCGTGGAAAGAAAATAAAACTAGCGCAAGAGCAATGTAGTAAAGAGCATAGCATTCTCCTTTTCCGCTTTGCTGGAAGTTCGCAACAGCCAATACATCATTAAAGAAAACCAACATGGAACAAGCATTCCCAATTACTAGCTTCAGATAATGGTCGCCGTATTCAAATTGGATGGTGTCATCATTATCATTGGGTCTTGTAACTGACTCCAACCGTCAACTTGCACAGACCCACTTGAAGAAGAATTCAGGAGCATGGTGAATTAGTATTGGCAGCTGGGATAACCTGTCTCACTGTTTGAAGGATGTTGTTACCTGTTTGGATTTGAAACTTGTCTCTGCATGGATGAAGCAAAAATACATGACTATTTTAGAGTCTGTGAGCACCATTATACAGATTATACAGTCATTTTTTTAAAGAGAAAAACCAGTCACGAATTTCAAGGAAAAACAAAGTTTGCAAGTGATGGTTTCAGGTGAATACGAAATCCAGGACTCCAATTGGTGATTTTTTTTGGAAGGGCACGAAAACTCTATCTTCTGTTAACAAAGTAGGGCATGTTTTCTTCAATATCTAGGAAATGAAATTGTGCACCTCACATTTGCAGAAAAGGAGACTCTTCGAAACTGGCATTTTATTTATTTTGATTCATTTCCAAAAAATACTTAGTTGTATTATTCTATTTTATTAAAATGGAAATGCCCATAGAAAAATATTCCGGTTTAAACTTTCATACATGGAAGGTGAAGATCCAAATGCAACTTATGCATAAAAACTTATGGGGTATAGTAGATGGGAAAGAGAAAAATCCCACAGACACCGCCAAATTAGCAGAATGGCAGTACAGAGATGATAAAGCAAAATCCATTATTGGCCTTGCTCTCTCAAATTCGGAACTCCATCATGTTGATCTAAATGAATCTTCCAAGGACATGTGGGATAATTTAAATCAATTATTTGGAGCGAAAGTAGTGAATGCGAAGTTTTCCCTAAAACTTCAGTTATATATATTCAAAATGGAAGAAAGCATTTCTATGTCTAGCCACATTAATAATCTTCGGTCTCTGCTTCGAAAACTAGCATAAGTCAAAGTTGTGATAGAAGAAGAGGATGCCAAAGCTATCTTCTTAAACAATCTATCTTCCAAATACAACAATGTTGATATTACTCTCATTCAAATTCAGTCTAAATCTTTAGATGACATGATCACGGCTCTTCTCGCAAAGGAAAAATGCATAACTGACGATGCTGCAGAAGGTGATACTCAACAAGTAAGTTCACTTTATTGCACAAATATAAAATTTCACAGGAGATCCGATAAAAATAAAAAAGGGCCTAAACAAGAGATTGAATGCCACTATTGTCAGAAGAAAGGTCATACAATGTGGAATTGTCATATCCTAGCAAAAGATGTTCTACAAGGAAATATAAAACAAAATGGATCTAATACTGCTCATATATAAGATCCACAAGATTTTGACGAAAGTGAGGAAGCTGTTGATGAGTTTGGCTTCACATCATCTCTAGTACTGTAAGCAGAAACATAGGAGGATGGAGGATAATGGAGGCTGGAGGAAATCCAACGACCTCTTGCAAGCCATAAGTGATGAGGCTGCCGACAGAGATTGTGGCAGAATAAGGTATTAAGGACCAATTCCTCAATTTTGGTTTGTTTATTTCAGTTTTACGTTGGTTGTTCTGTTGTTTTTCAATAAAGTACAAATGATACGGAATTTCCTATGGGACCTCCTAACTGAAGAGCATCGCGGGGAACAGAAAAACACTGAAAGTAGTGCATGGTACTCACCCTGGGTTCGTGGTAATCTCATAAAACCACTGAGGTATCATCCTTTTGGGTTTGTGGTATGCCTGTAAAACCACCGAAGTAAAATCCTCTTGGTTCGTGGTAATCTTGTAAAACCACCAAGGTGAACAGCCGGAAAGTTTTCATGTCCCTCTAGGTTTTTGGTCAACCTTAGAAAACCATGTGAGACCATGTAGGCATGCTCGTGTGAAGACCCTCTTTGCGGCGTTCTCATTAAGGGGGGGACACTCTATCTGGAAATGTATCTTTGTAGGAACAATGTAATAAGGGGGGGAATGTTAGCAAAATCTAATACATTGTTTAGTATTAGTAGTTATGCATATGTGGTAGTTAGGTGATGTAACTGTTCTCCTTCCTGTGGGACTATTCTCCTTCATGAACCGTTTCAGCACTGTATTTATTGTGGTTCTTGTTTCAAGACACTCATTAAATAAAATACAAATATTCTATATTTTGCAAACACATCAATGTATACTAAATTTCTTTGTGATATGTGCCTTTGACTCATATGTGTGCCTAAGTCATTGGTCAAAAGTAGTCATAATAACCTTAGGATGAAAATGTATATGGGGAGAGTTCATCAGTGTCCCATGTGGTTCACACTTGCAAGGTTATTTATTAACTTATGAATGTCATGCACTAATGTGATGACAGAAACAAGCACAGTCTGATGAATTTTCTTAATCTCAAAATTAAAAATTACAAACATGGGAAAGAGATGTAATGTATATAGGCATTGATTAACTTCTATCAACACCAAAAAAAGTGAATCAAATCAACTTAACTTGGAAATATGCATAAATAACATATTTAACTTAAATGCCACTACTTTTCCATGTTGGAATACATTTAGGAACTAAAAATGATTAAATAGCCCCCACAAATATAAGGATAGACAACTATCACCTAGAAAACTAAGGTATCTGAAAAAGTAATAAAATATTACGATTTATTTATTTAATTCACCTTCATGTTGCAATAATTACTTAGGTTTATTCCAATAATTCTCCCCCTTACTTCATTATGGTCTCAAGTGAATAGGAAATAAATTATCTGAAGCCCTCAAATTTTTCTTAAGAAAGTGACTTTTTGAATACATCTACATGTTGATCTACCAGAAAATGTTGGAGATAGATGTTATTATTCTAAATATTTTTATGAATGAAATGTTCTTGCACCTCAATGTGTTTTGCATGCTCATGAAACACATGATTGCAAAAATGTTTTACTACTCCTTCATTATCAACATATATGATAATCAAATGTTATTGTGGTATTCCCAATCTTTCAAGTATACATTGAACCCATATCACTTCATAGACAAATCCTCTTGTTTCCTAGTATTCTAATTTTGTGGAGGAACTTGAAACAAAAGTCTTCTTCTTACTCCATCATGATATTAGTCATGATCTCGAAAAGAATACAAACCTAGAAGTGGATTTCATGTCATATATTTTTATTTTGTGACATGAATATGAATATCCTGTCAAGAAGTTATCATTCTTCTTGTACTCTAGACCAAAATCGATAGTTCCTTTGATGTACCTTAATATCTACTTTACTTCTTCCTAGTGAAAAACTCTAGGTTCTTACATGAAATGAGAAATATGGCATACTAAATAAATGATATCTGGAAAAGTATAGTTCAAGTAGATGAGAATCAAAATCAAATGAACATATAGAGTTACATTTACTACCAATAAATGATCTATACAAGAAAACTAAAGTCTTACCTCCATAGGTTTATCCATTAGTTTATTATCCATCATATGAAACTTATCAAGTGTTTTTTAAGCATGTTTAAACTATGATACAAAGATATGATTCTCTCTTTACCAAACTTCAACTCCTAGATTATAATGTAGAAGCCCAAGATCTGTCATGTTGAATGATCGGGTTAGATCTTTCTTTGTTGACTAAATCATCCTCATTGAACTTCCAATGATGACTAGATCATTAACATATATTGTAGCGCCCACTCCTCTTCAACACTATTTCATTTGATATTGATATTGTTGGAATGATACTTAGACATTGTGATTATGATACATTGATCAGTAGATGATAGATTATACTAATATTTGGACTATTGACATTATGTGGTTTACATTTTATTATGATGCACTAGATGGTGATGGTAGACGATTTGATATATGATGATTTACATGATTTAGATTTCATACTGACAGGTTATACTCTAGATGTTGTGAGTATAATTATAATCTCATGGATGTTAGGATTATATTTTTGATATATTGATGGATAATAGAATTGCTAATGTCAAATGATGATTATTGATTTTATATGTATTTTGTCTCGATGTTGTTAATACGAGCGAAAGGCCAGAGAGGTACTTTGTTGTGTTGTAAGATATCTTATGACATATAATCAAAGGGGATAGGGGACCAACAACAAAAAGATGTTGGGTGTTGAGCAGCAAGGCCAAATTTGACAACTTGTGTAGTGTTATGTGGTGTTATTGTTGCATGCCTAGTTAGGAGGTTTTCCATGGGGGGTGACCTCACATGTATGGCCATGGGGTGAATTGTGTTCCCTTTCTTTTAATTTTTGTATGTGCTTTACTAATGTTTTATGTATTTAAATTTTTGAATTTGTTGTCACTTTATTAGCATGTAATAATGTGTCTTAATTAAGCTAAAACCTTCTTGTTTGAATAACTTAAATTGGGATGTGACAAATAGGTAATTATGAGGTTATATTATCCTTGTTGTAAGTAGGTTTTGTGATGGTTTGTGTGTGATTTAATCCACCCCAACTTTAACATTCGGATTTCAATATTGGGGGCCTTTTTGGAGGCTTGTGGGACAAGCTAAGCTTGTCCCATATCTCTTAAATTTACCCAAAAACCCTACATGTGGGTTGGGAAGTTTATTTTTTAATTTTTTATTCATTTTTGAGTGTAAAAGAGAGAAAATAATTGCACTTTCCTTCTACCTCAATTAGTTTGGTCTTTAGAAAGCATGGTGTGTAAGTTTGTGAGCCATGTGGGTTTGTCATAGTTCTTACGAGTTCATTGATTGTCTTGGACTTGGTGTGTTGACTTGAGTTTAGGAATGGAGGAATTATGAAGTGGCATCCTATATGGAGTCACTTCATCATCCTCACATTCCATTTCTATTTATTGATGATCTTTGGATGGAATGGGGGTCACTTGTTAATTTTTCGTCTTGTGCACTTTTGGATTTGGGAGCTTGTGGGAGTGATTTTGGAAATTTCTTGGGTTGTAATTGAAAGAGGATTGTGAAGTTATCTCAGAGCTTGATGGAGAGGCAGGTTCTCCACCTTTGTTATTTTGTATTATGCTTGTTTATATGAAATGTTGTGCTTGTTAAAATTTTTTAAGCCTTGTGAATGTGCTTGTGTCTTGCTTGGGTAGTAGGCCTTAAGTTGGGTGTGGTAGAAGGGATTTTGGGACCATTGGGGAGGGAAAAGGGAGATTTTTTAGGAATGCATTTGGTGGCAGTGTGAATGTGAGTTTCAGCTATGGGGAGTGAAAAAGAAATCATGGTTATTTTGTTGCATACTTGCAAGGGAGAGCTAAGGATTTTGTGTTGATTGTTTTGTGCACTTGGAGGCTTAGGGCGAGACTTCCACTTAACTTGGGAGACATAAGAAGGTGGTTTCCCATAGATCTTCCTCTATTTGGTTTGAATTCAAACCTTTGTGTTGTTTTGAGAGGGTTACAAACTTGTTGGTTATGTCTTCTTTGTTGTGTTGAATGTTTTGAGATGCATGTTGTATGTGGAAGCCATGTTGTTGTAAAGTTGTCAATGTCAATTAAGACCCCTCATGGTTATTTGGTTAGGGCTCAGGGGCCATTAAGGGGACAGATTCTCCTCTTAATGGATTAAATGTTGGGCGGAGAGCTTTTCCTACCCTCCCTTCCTTGTATTGTGATATTTGTTGCGGGATTTGGAGCTACAATTGTGATGAAGACATGCAAATTGGAGACTTGAAATTTGGCCTTGTGGATAGCCCTTATGTTGTAAATTTTCCATGTTATTATTCCTACTTGAGTGGAACCTTGTAAATTTGTAAGCTCAGGAGAAATTTGTTGTATTACTTGGGAATCCTTTTATCTTGTAAACCCTTTTAAGATTATTGTATGAGAAATGTGTATTTTAAAATGTATTAGCATTGTGAAAGGAAACTACCAAATTATCACATTGTTGTGAAGTAATAGAAAGTTGAAACAAGTTGAAATGTAACTTCTCTCCACTTGTGTGTTTTTTTTCAAAATTGCAAGTTAGATATATTTGTGAAAGAAGGGTGTGATTGAAAGAAAGTCTTACATGTTGATTTGTTCCAAATCATTGTTCAAATTAGATGAATGGAGAATGAACCTTGTTGTATGCTTGTGAAAAGAATTACTTACCTTGTAAAAAAAGAGAGAATAGTTACCTTCTTTTATTGTATGGGAGACATAATGAAGTGTTCTAATTGCATTCTATTCATATTGGAAGAAGAAAGTAGTGTGTTGGCCTCCTTTTTGAATGAGTGATAATATTACTTTTTATTAAGTGTATCTAGTTGTCTAAGAAATCTTATCAATCTCCCAAGTCTAACCATAGATGGAATAAACATAAAGAAAAATGATACATATAATTATATAAGTGAATAAAATTATATGTACTTTCCTACTTAAATATAGCTATGATTGAGCCAATTTTATAAAAGAGATTTTATAAATTTTCTTTCACATATAATTAAACTAACTATTGTTTCCATACATTAAAATACAAAGAAGAAGGGTATAATTTAAATAAACTTGACTATTTTAAAAATCTTAATATATTAATATTATTTCTAACTAAAGAATAATATTGAGATTGATATATATATATATATATATATATATATATATATATAATATTGTGATTATTATTATTATTATTATTGAATCCCCCTTTAATATTGTTGTTAAATGAAATGAGGGTGGGGGCCGAGCCCCCACCAAATGCCTTGTTTTTAATAAACCCTGCGTTGAAAATACCAGTGGCCAAAGCTTATATAAAAAGTGGACTATATTTTTCTTTGGCCATGGCCATTAAAACATAACCTATTGCATAGTTTACATATATATATATATATATATATATATATATATATATATATATATATATATATATATATATATATATATATATGTATATATACATATAATATATATATATATATATATATATATATATATATATATATATATGTTAGTATTTTTTTACACAATAACGTATATATATACACACACACGTTATTGTGTAAAAAAATACTAACCAATATATATATATATATATATATACTTGTGTACATATACTCAAAAGAAAAAGAAAGATTGTTTTTTTAACTAGAAGAAAACCAAATTTATTATTAGGGTAAAATACCCAAATGCCCAAGAAGGATAAATACATTGAAATAGATTTATAACAAAGAATGAAAATTACAAACCCTCGAATAGGGTAGAATAGAAAAACAAGTAAAAATAAAAATGAAATAGATTTAGGCATCCCCAAGCTCTCTCCTCCTCTTCCATGGCTTCCTTCTCTTCCTCCTTCCCTTAACCTGTAAAACAAAAATGAGCACATAAGTCAAATGAAAAGAATAAAAGAAACTCTCCATAGAGATTAGGGTTTGTTGAAATCTAATAGATCCAATGACCTAGATTAGATTCATCCAATGGCCAATATTATCCACTACAAATGTTAGGTGGGAGTTAGGTGAGATTATTATTTGATCATGTATGGGTCATGTTTTGAATGAGGCCACTTAGGTGGTATTTAAGTTAACTCAATTTTTGTATTTCATTATGTTTTATTTTAGTAACTTTTTAAAAATAAGAGGCCATGACCTAGTGATATTAAGTAAACTTATTCCCTTAAAAATTTACACAAAATTTATATTTGAGAATTAAATTTAATAGTATTGTGTAAATGGAAGGACAATTTAGACCTAGAATTTTTATAATAAATTATTGAATGACTTTAGGAACCATATTATTAAATTAATTTAAGATTATAGGAATGGAATTCTTAAACCTAACTGAAGATTAAATATTATATTTATTTAGTTTGAAATGAACGTTGTTATTGAGACCTTTACTGAATGTCGTAACCGGCCTTACCTTTTAAAAGAAAAATTATTCGGTAATTTTTCTAATGTAACCTTTGTTTCGTTTTGGGTTTCGTGGGTAAAATTTGTGGGTGTTACATATACTAAAGCAATCAATTTCTCCCCCATTTTTAAGGTAGAGATTAGGATTTTTATACTCCATTTGAATCTATGATGTAAGAGATGTTCATCTAATTTTATATAACAGGCCCTGTGAGCATGTTTGAGACTGTACAATGATTGTACAAGTCTACACATTTTTTCTTCTATTCCAGATATGAAAAAATATTTTGGTTGAGTCATGTAGACTTCTTCCTATAAATTACCATTAAGGAAGACACTTTTCACATCTATTTTATGTATTTCCCAACCAAATTGTGTAGCTACAAAAAAATTAATCCTGAATTTTTTTATCTTAACTATAGGAGGAAAATTATCCTCATAGTCAATTCCTTATTTTTTATCATATCCCTTTACTGCCAGCTTAGAATTGTTTCTATCAATATTTTCATCTACATTATACTTCATTTTTAAGATCCATTTGCATCCAATCAACTTCTCCCCTAGTGGAATATATGTAAGTTGTTATATGTTATTCTTCATGTAACTTGTATTATGCATCCATAGCATATTTTGAAGGTTTCAACTTTATGGATTATTAATCTGTGAATGATTCACTGGGTTTGAAAATTGTACTTATTAAGGAAAAATTGACATCATGTCGAGCCATACTGTGAGTCCTCACTCCATTGGTAGATGTGTCAGAGACACCATCAAATTTTACATCTCGTAGCATGCTTGTATACCACTTAGGAATACATTGAGTGGTTCCTATGGGTGGTGGCTCTTTGCCATCTTCTGTTGTGCAAAAGATAATACTGAGAGGGGGGTTGAATCAGTATTATGAAATTATTTCAAACTTTAATACTTGAACTTAGATCTATAATCACGAGCAATGGTAATATATCAAATCAATCAAAGAACACAAAACTTAATGCAAGTAGACACAGATATATGTGGAAACCCTTTCGAGAGAAAACCACGGAGAAACTTCTTTCTTTATATATATTTCTAAAAAATTTGTAGGCACCAACCTATTGGAGACACCAATCCCCTTTGTAGGCACAAAACTACAGGAGCACACACCCCTTTTGCTAAGCACCAACTCAGCAAGAGACACCGATCTCTTCGAATATGAAGGCACCAACCTTCCTTACAATTTTTTTTTTCCACTTTTGAACTTGTTGCTTCCTCAATGAATAATGGGAAATTCTTCTTCTTACTTTCAGATTTGCTGTTCTAAAATTCTGCCCTTACGCTTCCTCTTCTTCTTCTTTTTCCTTAAGATATTCAACTTGAATCCATGCTTAATAACTCTCGTATGAATCTTCTTATATATCCTTTCGTACTTTTTTGAAAAGACACATCGTTCCAACCGACACAACCTTTCCATTAACACAACTTAATTAAGTGCATTAGTTGGCTAAAACCAAAAAATAATTAATGCAGCCCATAATTATTAAATGCACATTAATCAATGTAATTAACCACTTGATAGGAGCGCTGCCCCTCCTTAGAAAAATCACTATTATCATTAAATTTCTGCCAGCCATCATTAAATCTTCTTTTTCACCATAAAACATTGCATATGAACACCTTAAAATGCGGATATCTCTCTCTTATGTATAGCTGTGTATATCTCGCTTATACCATGATAATCCTCATGAAAAAACACTTCTTTTTATGTATTTAAACTTTCATTTTCTACCCTTCTATACTGCTGGTTATTTCCGTTACTTTCTACCATTTCCGTCAATAATTCTGTTACTTTCTGATAGATTTCCGTTTACCAGTTCAGCACCTCTTTTGACATCAACGACAATATTTCCAAAAATCTCCCCCTTTGTCAGTGATGGCAACCCCAAAAAATAATCTCCTCTTCTGCAGCTTCCTCTTGCCATAGCTCCCCCCTTACTACCATTCTCCCCCTTTGACATCAATGGCAAAGGGTTATCCTAAGAGTTGAAAAATTTGCAAATTTTTAGCTCCCCCTTAACCAGTGCTACCCTTGACTCTTCAATGTAAATATGTAAAAGAATTTACTCCCAACTTATGTCGTAGATATTCAAATGTCTCCTTTGGAAGCGGCTTAGTGAAAATATCTACTATCTATTCGGATGTAGAGACATACTCCAACTTTACCTGTTTCTCTGCCACCTGCTCTCTTAAGAAGTAGTATCTTATTGGAATGTACAATTGTTCTGGAACATATGCATCAACATGGATTACAGTATCGAATCATACTTATTACACTGGAGCATTATGCACATACTATGGTTGACTTGCTTGGTCGAGTACTGGGCTACCTTGAGGAATCCTTCAAGGATTGCTATTATCCATAATGCAATTTCAACCTAATGCTTTCATTTGGTGTACCTCTTCTTAGTGCCTACAGTGTTGCATCGGCGATTTGGAGATGGGAGAACATGCCAAAAAAATGCTGTACTCGATCTTAGAACCACAAGATGTTGCAGCACATGTCCTGATTTCCAAGAATATATGCTAAAGCTCGAAGACAGGATGACTGTGGTCTGTCATCTACACATGGTTACCCAATCTGAATCTGGAGTAAGCTATCAATGTGAACCAGGATGCATTTCCTTTTGAAGTGACCACTAAAACGTATTTCATAGTTCCCTTAAAATATCTGAATAGGAAAAGACACAACTTGCAAAAGTAGTTTACAAATATTTTTGTGCCCTGGGTGTAAATGTTTTACCATACTTGATATGGGTGTAAATGTTTTCATGGTCTGATATTCTATCACTAGTATAATAAACTCCCAATCAGTTGATCTGATAAATGACTCGATGTTATTAACATCTGTAAATTCGTCATCTTTGACTTACGCAGGGAGGTTGTAACTAGTACAACCATCAAAGTGTGTTGCTGTGATGTGCACACTCCTCCATACCAAGAGATTCCATGTTTTCTTAACATTAGTATCTGATGTACTTACTCTGAGTTTGGGATATACAACTGATTTCTTTCGGATCTTAGATTCATGCAATTTGCAATGAAGGAAAAAGGATAACTCACCTAGCATAAACATATCAAATTCCTTTAGAATAGTCTTCTGCAAATTTTCAAGACATGTTGTTCCTAAATAACATCCTAGAAAGATATGTTATCGGCAACATATACAACCACAGTTAAATGGAGTTCATGCTTCAGTTTTTTGATGCCAAAGAAAAGTGAGCTAGAGGATGTCCATCTAGTGAATCCTGTGAGTCACATGTAGATGGGTGTGCAGTCAATGCCTAGAGAGAAGAGCATGATCACGGTGGAGCTTGTAATCTGTTAAATCTGTGCAAAGAAGGATTAAAACTACATACATAACCATCAAAGTTTACCATGATAATAGGAACCCTTCAGGTTGTTCTATGAAATAGATCCTCTTTTGTTTTCTTAATTTAAAGAGGCTGATTTGCACTTACATCTGGTAGACTTAAAAATTGATTCCTGACCAATCACTAGCCAAGCAATTCATGAAGAAAAAAATAGATAGCTTCTAGTCTGGTAACCGGAGCAAAAGTTTCTTCAAAATCAACTCCTTCGGCATGTTGATCATACCCTGTGGCCTACCAGTGAAAGCCTTATTTCAAATGACTTGACCATCAGCATTTAATCTTGAACCGAAATACACATTATATTGATTACCAAACACAGTTCTTACTCAATTCAGAGTCTGGGAACACAACAGTTCCCAAGTTTTATTTTTCTCAATTTGGTGTAAATATTCTTACATTATCCTGAAACCTTATGACCCATAATCTCCTGCTACTAAATTGTGCTTAGGTTCCACCACAGATCTTAGCACCTCATAATACCCTGTGCATCCAGAAGCATTTTTTAATTGGTCTTATAGCCATGACATGTCCATGTATGGGATTCTCACCCATGCTCTGGGGTTCCCTCCAATGGATTTTGGGGCACGAAGTCAGAGATTGCATATTGGTATCCTGCCTTTCTGATTCACTGCGACTGTTCTTAGCAATATCTTCTAAGCTTCATGTTGTGCATTCCCTTCACAAGACTTGGTCAGTTTCTAAAGACTCATTCTGAATTCATAATACTTTTCTCCTCAGATCTAGCATTCTCATCCACTTACTGACAGGTGGACTTTCTATGAAATTCCTCCCCACCTGCTTGGAAAAACAACTGAAGGCAGTACTAATAGTGCAGTACCCAATGATCATGACATCCCATCATCGGATCTTGATTCCACTCTCTTCCTGGAAGTGCTCTGGAATTCTTTGAATGAAGAGAAGTTGGCTCCCAAATACCTTAAAATATTTGACCGAGACTGGTCTTCCTTTCCATAATTCATATGGATTTTTGTCATGGTTAACTCTAATTTGCACTCTATCCAAAATATAAATGGCAGTACTTATCGCTTCTTTCCAGAATCTATCTCATAGCTTAGATTCATTCAACATTGTTCGGGCCATCTCTTGAACGGTTCTGTTCTTCCTTTCTACCACTCCATTTTGTTGTGGAGTTCTTGCAGCTAAGTATTGTATTTTAATTCCATGGTCTTCACAATATTCAATAAATTCATTTGACATGAATTCACCTCCATGATCTGCGCTTAGAAATTTTATCTTCAACCCTGTTTCATTTTCTACTAATGCCTTAAAAGCTTTGAACTTTCCAAATGCTTCAGAATTTTCTTTCAAAATTGCTACCCATGTCATTCTAGTGTAGTCATCAATGAGTAACATAAAATAACTCTCCCCTTGAATAATTTTCGTTCTAGTAGGTCCACACAAATCCATGTGAATTAGCTCCAATGGTTTGGTGGATGAATACTCCTTTGTTTTGAATCTTGTTCTGGTTTGCTTCCCAAGCTGGCACTACTTGCATAGAGTACTCGAAGGCTTTGTTATTTTAGGCATGTCCCATATGGCCTGCTTATTGCTTATCTTCACAAGATTATCAAAATTTATATGCCCCATCCTTCTATGCCATAGCCAACTTTCCTCAACTTGACTTAGGCAACATTTTTCTTCTTTTATTTCTCTGAGCATATATAGATTATTTGCAGTTTGGTGGCAATCTGCAATTAGTTCTCCTGTATCTGCTTTCCTTATTTCACATCCTTTGGCATAGAACTTAAGGGTGTGTCCCTGATCACACATTTGACTCACACTCAAGAGGTTATGTTTTAATCCTTCAACATACAGAACATTCTCTATTTTTGTTTTTCCATTATCCAAACTCATCGTACCTTTGCCAACGATCTTTGTTGTAGCATTATCACCAAATTTTACTGTACCTTCATTTACTTTCTTTAAGGAGAGAAACTTACTTTTATCACCAGTCATATGTCTTGAACATCCACTATCAATGTACCACTGCTGTCCTTCATCTCGAGCATGAAAATTTGTTTGAACAAGCATGGATTTTTCTTTGTCTAGCCCATCTTCCTCCTACTTCCTTGTCCAGGATTTCGTAGCCTCCCTTTTCTTTGTATCTAAAGGCTTTGTCTTTTGATACTGTCTCGATTCAAACAAACTTCTACAAAATCATGCTATATGTCCATAATTATTGCACTTGTAGAAGATAATGGCTTCCTCGTTATAATAGGATAGTGGAGCAAACGAATTATAGTTCATATTCAACACTCTATGAGAAGATTTTGGTTTGTTCCAGGCTTCATTATCTCTCATTCACTTTCTACACTCTATCATTTTATGCCCATATATATTGCAATAAAAAAAATAACCATGAAAGGAACTTTCGAACCTGTTCATATTCCTATGTCGTGGAATAAATGGTCTTTTGGTGTCGTTCTCTTTAACACCTTCCTTGTGGATGGAATTGGTCTTCGTTGTTTCCTCTTATTTTCTGCTTTTATTCTTCGTAGGCGTATTTATAATTTCTGCATAAATTTTTGCCTTTTCTAAACCTTTCTTCTCCGGAAGCTCAATGGATTTTGAAGCTTTCTCTAGTTTTTCTTCAAATCCGAGTCCTGATTTGTTGGATGGTGATCTTTGACTTTCTAGAATCTCGTCTAGAACCTTAGTACTCTTTTCAAATTTCAAGTTGTTCATTATTTTGGTATTTACCTTTTCTAAGTCTTTTCTCATCGCAACAATCTCTAACTCACGATTTTCACATTCTTCTTGTTTCTCCTTGAGCTTACTTCTTAACCATTCCTCAATTCTCTTTGCTTATTCAATCTGGGTCTTTAGGTCAATGATTAGATTCTTTGATTCTTCAAGACTCTGGGCTAACTTAGCTTCGAAAGATTGATTTTTTTCTTCATATTTCTGGAGCTGAAGTCTTTTCTTTTGATTCCTCTTTTTGAGTGCTTTTATTTCACCCAACGCACAAATGAGTTCTTCTTCGAGGTTTACCTCACCTTCTTCTTCTATGTCCTTGATTCCTTTCAAATCAATTTTGCTGGTTGATGAACCTTCTTCTATAGCCATAAACAATGTTTCTTCATCATCATTGTCTAAATCACTTATTCTGCTTTCTTCGGATGAGCTGCTACCTCTTTTTGAATATAGAATCTTCTTTTGCTTTTCAAATATTTTCTTGCCTCTGCTTTTCCTGAATTCTCTTTTGAACTTGGGCTTGCTTTCTTCGTCTTCGCTATCTTCCTTCTCTGGGCATTTAGCTGCAAAATGACCAATTTTACCACAGTTAAAGAATTTAAATGGTAACTTATCTTTATATCTCCCGGATCCTTTCTTTATCTTTTGAATGAAAAAATCTTCCTTTTCATCTTCTTCACTTTTTGATTCATCATTCGCTTCAGATTCCTTTTGTAACGACCCAAAATTTCACACACACGAACAACACAGTAAAAGACAGGATTTTTTTTTTTTGACTTCCTTCGACACATAACACGACACAACATGTTGTCACAAGGTTACAACCAACTCTAGGAACCACTTGTTACGAGGATGACCACAAGGTCAGCACGGAAACGTTCACACCCAAAAGGATAATACACTTTTCTTTTGATAGGACAACATAGAAGTCCAATCACAGAACACACTTACAGTTAGGGCCAACCACAATGAGATATTCTTGAGGGTTATTTATTTTTAAAAAGACATCTTGCAATTATTAGCTTACGTTTTTTTTCAATCAGGCTCAAGATATGATTCATACAATTCATCTTACCAAGCTAAGTTTATTCTTTTGACACTGAGTAATCATCCTTAAATTTTATCTATTATGACATTTATTTTCTTAATTCGTTTATTTAGAGAAAGGGGAAATTTTAATTCCACAAGGCCATCTGTTTACACTTACGGTACTAGAACTTGTTCATGCCCATATGACAACATGGGTTTGCGTTCAACACACTTACGAGAAGAAAGAAAAAGCACCTTGGAAAAAGGTTAGAGAGAGAAGGTTGAGTTGAAATCATCTTCAAGACCTCATTTGTTATTACCAAGATTTAATTGAAACTCAAGAACTTAACCAGAATTATTAAAGACTTTACTTGGGCTTTACTAAATGAGTTTTATAAAAATAAAACAATTTACCATCCAATGGCTAAGAGATAGATTGCGTGGTTTCTAAATTGTTTTCTCCTGCTTATTAAGTATTATTATCTTCCAGATCTAACCATAGATTTGAAACAAGAGCATTTCAGAATTTCACCATGGAACAGGGATAGATTTGTCTCATATTAGTGTAGTCTAGGGATATCAAGTTAGCATACTGTTACAGTATACATAGGACTGAAAGTTTCATCTTTGACTCACTTACTGGAACTTACATGCTCCTCAAAAGCTGGTCAGAGAATAATGGACACCAATTTATTTGCAATATAAGATTTTAGACAACTAATCTAAATACCAACGTATCCTAACATTCAACGCATTATTACATTATTACTTAGAACACACAATGTGACTAAGTCTTAGAAAGATTCAAATTTCAGCATTTCCAATCGATTTAGTGGGTAAAGTTTAACAACTTATGCTTCATTTACGACAGTACTGGAGCTGAATTTGAAGGTTACATAGACGTTCTCTAGAATGAAACCGCAGTCAATTCCATTAAGCTTTGTTCACTCATGACAAGACTGGATTCTGCACGAGCTTCAACATTTTCTTATATATTTCAATAGAGAATAGGTGACTGTTTTCAAGGAATTCCAAAGTTAAGAAGACATTATGCCACGATATCAATATCACTAAGCACATTGATCCTCGTTCGGCACAATATTCTACCACTAGATGTTATCAGATAGTTGAACAATATAAAAAGCTTCTTGCTTATCCACGAGATTGGTCCAGATCCGAGATGTAAAAATCTACAGGTCTATCCCTGTAGTCTGACTTCGCAAAAATCCATCTGCAACAAATTTTTCCAACAAGAGTCCGAGTTCGACGATATCTCTGTAGCAAGATAAGGCTACATTCTTTTATAAACCAGACCATAATTAGTTGATCCTCGGACAATACCACAAAACATGTTTTACTAGCATTCTAGTGATCATTTCTTTGGCACATTGCATTATCCTGGAAAGATAATTGATTTTGCATAGGAGAAATTTGTGAATCTGGTGTATGTCAAACGGATAGAGCCCTATAAACAATTGCCTGTAGAGATTTGCATCAATTTTATAATGAGTCACATTTAAATACGTGAAAGTATACTAGCATTATTTAAAATGGGATTGTGGATATAGGTTTAGATTTTACATTCTATACTTTTCCAGGAGTGTGTTGGCGTATTTTGTCTGTGAGACAAAGATGTCATGCATCCTTTATCCTCATAATTTCCAAGCCAAGACAGTAATGTAGTAGCCTTTGAAAATCTAATTATGTCGATAGGTTCTTTTGATATCATTCTTTACAATATAAAGTCACTGATCATTCTGATTTTTCCAGTGATCAAAAAAACATCTACATAAACATTGAGTATGATAATGTAATTTGGACTACCTTCTTTATAAACACCACTTGAACCTTATTTACTACGAGTAATATACATTATGAAAAAGGTGATCATTGATTTTTAAAGTTCAAATAAAAGTGAGAAAATTGTTTAAATCCGTAAACATATTAGACATGAGAACACAATACAAATCTAAAATGATATACATAATAGATAATCCTTCAGGTTGGGTCATGCTATACTTCTTAGTTTTTAGATCACCATATAGGAATACCAAAATATGACGTCCATTCTGCTGAGGTTATGGATAATTTATGTGCTCCTTAAGTGCGCAAACTACTCTGATGGTCTTCATCTTCGCAGTGGGAGCAAAGAAGTTAATTAAAAGACGATTCCATTATTTACATGAGCATATCCTTTGGCTACAAAAAATGCCTTAAATTTGTCGATGAATCCATCTACAATAAATTTTTACATTGATAAGACCCATATTGTAGCCTATTATACATAAAATTTACTGTGCAGATCGACAAGTTCACATGTCTGATTTTTCATGAGTGAGTTATATTCTATTTCCGATAGCTACCAAACACTGAGTTTGACTGAGTGCTACACACACATTATCTGGCTCGGAGCTATTCATTAGTGAACTCATGAGTGCAAAAATTACTTCTAATTCTTATTTAAATCCTTTTTAGACTCCGGATGATGTACTCTGGGAGTTGTCACAAATTTGAGTCCTTGATAGATAATAGTACCCAATAAATCGGATGAGAACTTGACTGCTATTTGATATATAAAATTTTAATAATTTATACCATTTTAAAAATATATTATTGATAATCTATATTATTGAAAATTCTTTAATTTTAACAAATATTTATAACTAATACAAATTATTATTTAAATCAAATTATGTATAGTTCTAGCTCAATCTATAATGATATACAGAGACTATATCAGTAAAAAAATGTTTGGAAGTGGATCTATATGTTGAAAAAATTAAATCAATAGGACGACTTATTCACAATATTACATCCCGAATTTTGGTGAATACTTTCTACTGTCTCAGGATCCATTAGTAATGAATCACTCACTTCGCAAAGATAAAAGTTTAGCCAATACTTTGATACACGGAAGTATATTTGGCAAATCTAGTTTTCATTATCTCTTCTGAGCTGGGAAATAAATGTATGCTGTGCATACCATATACACGTCAAATGAGAAATAGAAATGGCTTTTTACCACTGCATACCTAATTCCCTGGCATTAACTCGAAAACCCTAGAATCAAATTCTTGGTAACAAGATTTAGAATATTCATTACATCTTCTTTATTTTCATAGCTTCAGTAACTCCAATGAGTCATCTCCGTAGCTTTGTAGTCTGATTTTCATGCAGCGAGCCATCTCCAACACTGAAGTAATAGTGAATGCTCAACTGAATGCCATTTTTGAAAAGAAGCGTGTAGTGAGCAATCATGTGCTGCTTAATACACGTGATCAAGTTTAGGAAAGCCATTTAGAACTTCGTTGATAATAGAATTCCCCCCCTAGATCTGAGCGGAGTAGATATCAGTTGGTCTCTCCAGATTAACTTTAACTTAATACGATGATAGAAGTTCTAGATTAAGTTTTTTTTGTAGGGGTGAGTGGGAGATGATAAGTGGAAAGAATTATTTCAGGTTTTTCGAGAGTGGTCATTAAAGAACAGACTGGAAAAAAGAAAATTAGGGATTGTATGATGAATTTCGAAGCAGGCAATTGTCTTCGTATCAGATCTGTGATTGAACTACCTCCAGTTTACTTCTTGTAAGCATTTTAAGGTGCTCGCTTAAAATAAATCTCTATGAAGTTTTAACAGTAAAACAGGAAAGGTTCAAATCATGACTATGGTATAAATTTGTTTAGATTTTTACGGACCATTTCTTTTACATACTCTAATCTGGTGCAGTGAACCGACCGATTTGTGATCCATATTTAAGAAATTTCATGAAATTTACTTGATTTTGATTTTGTTGACAGTAGATAAAGCTATTTGAAGTGAAGAAGGAGCATTGTTACTTTTGAATTGCATGAAGTAAATCTTTTTCTTACTTCTTTTTACATGTTAGGCTTTAGCAAGAATCGTACCTTGTCAGGAGATTTTATTATAGTATTTAATGCCATTTAAAAAAATAAATATAAAAAATAAGTTTATGATTAAAAATGCTGATTAACTGACAAATGTAGTTGTCCTAGTCAAGCAAGGTTAATATACTAGTATCTAATTGTAAGTGTACATTGAATTCGTGGCCCCAAATGTCTTATTGATAACATTACCTATTCCTTCTGCAATGTACTCATTGTCATCCGCTATCATGAACTTGGTCTAAAGTTGGCTCTAATCGTGTAGTAAATCAGAATAGCTTTTTTTTTTTTGACTTATTATGAATTGAAATTTGTATTTATAGTCTATTAACCAGACTTTCTTCGTGGGCTTAAAATATATTATATATATAATTAAATAATACTATTAAATTTATTTATCTTTCAAATTATAATTTAAATGATTATCAAACTATTAATTTATTAATTTTGGACAATATGTCCTATAATCTTGATCTTCTCCATGCGGTGATGTCGTTTATTGAAAATGGAAAATCACTTTGAAATAACTCAAATTTCACTTTTGCAAATGTTACCTAAAAAAAATCTATTATGAAGTGAAACGACTTTCTAGAAATAAAGCTATTTATTGAGTAAATTAGCATGAGATAGATTACATCTCGATGGATTATTCTGTCTATATTTATAGTCAAAGGTTCAGTATCTTTAGGACTCAAGTCTGATACTGACTACCTAATTTTATCTGAGAAGTTTGACTACATTGGTAAAAGACTTATTTTTAAGATGAGCATATTTACATGATAATGAAAGACAACTAATCTTATAATCAACGTATCCTAACAATATTTAATTTAAGTTCGTTTAAGAATTTCACCATAAAAGGGATAGTGTTCATTAGTGTAGCTAGGGATATCAGGTTATATAATGATACTTGAACAAAAGATATTTTCATCTTTGATCACTTATGGAATTACATGCTCTCAAGTGGTCACCTCTACACATAATTTATTTGCAATATGAAATTTTAGTTTAACTTCTATAAGTATTAAACAACCCATTTTATTTTACTTATAACACAAAATTACTAATTCTTAGAAATATTTAACTTAACATTTAATCGCAGGGATAAATTTTAACAATACTTACGCAATTTACGAAACGAAAATAAGGTTACTCAACAAGCGGTAAACAAATTTTCTTATAATTTCAAAGATAGTCAAACAATTCAAGGTTCCAGAGTTAAGACGACATAATCCACGATACAATATACTAAGACATTGATCCTCTTCTAAAATTTCCACTAGATGTTATCAATAGTTGAACAATATAAAAAGGATTCATGCAAAATAACTTCTCAACTGAGGTTGATGTAACAAATCTACAAGTCTATCCCTCATCTACTCGCAAAATCCATCTGCAACAAATTTTTCCACAAGAGTCAGTTCACGAGAACTGAGCAAGATAAGGCTACACAAAACCACCATAACTATTATCTAACAATACCACGAAAAGGAAGAGCTTTATTACAAGAATTGGGTCAAACCTCTAAACACTATCAACACATCAAGTTATAATAAAGTCTCCATCATGCCAATCAAAGAAGGAGAAGACCTTGTACTTCAGTTAGGAGTAAAAGCAACGAAAGTATAAGCAATCGTAAGAGAATGGCCCTTGTCCCTATAAGGAGAAAATAAACAATCTAGCAAAAACAGAATTCCCATCAAGTAAGTAATTAAACAATAATTACAAGATTGAGATTTGATATAAATAGACCAACCATCTAGAAATTTATCAAAGGTACCAAACGCATAGGCTAAAATAATATATTTCTAAAAGAACAAGAGTTGATCGGCCCAAGAAAGGGGAACCACGGGTTTCAAAAATTAACACAAAAAGCCATGTATAATCGAGTTTCAAACCGGAAATCAAATAGAGTATACACACAACATAAGTTTCGAAGCGAAGGCAAAGTATACTAGTTTTGACCATTAACTACAAAGATTTTCCAATCATCCAAGAAGGGTCAAAGTCTTACAGGCTAGTAGCAAACACGCGAGAGAAGAAGGGAGTTCCGTCCAACAAGAGTATACAATAATGTCATCAACAAATTTTTATAACACTAAAGATTTGCAAACCTCCACAACAATACTAATGTTTGGTTAATTTAAAATAAATTACCCATTTCCCAAAACAACCATATTTTAAGGCAACCCTTGGTAACACAGTCAACCGTCGCACAATAGATACAAACATAATTTCTAAGTGACATTATCAAAACAAAACCTTCCGCTATGAATCCATAAGACTATCAAATGAAAGATGAGTTTTTTTTCCCGAAGATTAATCACATTTAAGGAAATTTCCATCACAAAATATTAAGGTAATTACGTGCATAAAAACCGACCAATATTAATTAATAGCGTTAACATTACAAAGGAGAAATAATGCAAGTTAGGAAAAATAGAAGAGCGCCATCAACAATAATTCTGAGAGGGGGATTAGACCAAACTATTCTAGTGTCAACGAGGTACTGGATTCACACAATGAAACCTCGAGCTTAGTTGATCCGAAAAGCTAGTTATGGTTCAAGTTGATAGGGATGGTCAAGGTACTTCTTGAGGATGGCCTTAAAAGCCTAGAAACAAGATGAAAGATAATATAAGAGTCTAAACACACGAGACGGAAAACACATTGCACACAAACCTTTTCATTCTACCAGTTTTAATACCAAAACTCTAAGCTGGCTAGCCCACGCATTGCTCACACTAATCCTACAACCTTTCTTTCTCGATGCCAAAAGGTTATCAAAGGGACTTGCGAAGGAGCTAACAAAAAAACGTCAAAGACAAACTTGTGTGCTAGGGAGGAGCTTCATAGTTGTCGTAAACTTACTTCCATGATATCGAAAATACTAGTTTGATCAACATAATAACTTGCAACTCAATCGCAGAGAAGAATAAATACATAAACAAACAGACGAAGGTCTATCACTCGAGCAAGAGAAACATAACACCCAGAGGAGAGGGCACACGCATCCTTTCGACCAACATACTGACAACGATAAAAGCTAAAACAAGAAGAAACAAGCAGAAAGGGGAAATCTCCCATCATGACATCCAACTGACAAATCAATGCAAGGAAAAAGTGGTTCGATTTCACAATAATTTTAAATAAAATAACAGTAGAAAGGTGTAGAAATATCTTGCCTTTTTCTCCAGATTCAATAGGTTTCATGGACACCGCCCGGACCAGCAACAACAACCCAAGCCTAATTCCATTTTCTTCAAGCTCGTTGGGCGCCCAAACATCGACCATCTTCACGTTGGCACAGGTAGGAGTTCACGGCCAGGGTGGGTGGTCTAAAATACTTGCCAACATCCTCCCAATGCGTGTCAAAAGGGAAAGTTATAGCGGAACATGGACATCCATCCAACACAATGGAAAATCCACTTTTGGAGCCCATTTAAGAAGCTGGAAATAAAATCTGGTCTCTTATTTATCACTGCAGACCTGGCACAGTGCGCCTTATTATAGTGCCAGACTATGTCTGCAGATTGCTTCACCTGGCATTACAAATAATCTCTATAAGAAAATTTTCCTTTTTAAAAAAAAAAAGGATGGAACCGCTTTGCATCTCTCACAACAATTTGCTTTGCAACAATCTTGGACAAAACCTAGTGCAGTGTGGCAGTCAACACATACATTAAGGTTCTTGACGTCTCTGAGAGTTGTCCCACATCTCCCAAGGCTTAACAATCCAAATGCAATTGATCCATCTTCTCACTATGGTGGTCACCTACAGAGGAATACATTTACTTTCCCGTTCCACTCAGTACATGTTCTGAATCCTGATCCTTCAATATCCTGCTAACCTTCATCTCCCAAGACATTTTCTCCAACATTGCATAGATCTCCTGTGCCTGTGGGTGTGATCTGTCACCTACACAAAAAGCATGCACAAATTTTATTACCTTTAATCCAACTACATCCAAGTTTCTTTGATAATTCCTCTATCCTTCATCGATCTCCATAATAGAGTTCATAATTGCACAAGCAACCTGCTTGTGCTTCATGAATACTCTGATATGAAACAGATCTGCCTCTATGAGATCCTCTTCCATGAGTTACATCGTAAAACAAGCAGAAAGGTTTCAATAGAGAATATTTGCAATTAACTTCATCAGGTCTCCTGGTAACACTCTCACTGTCACATAGTTGATTTGATAAAAATATCTTGAAGGAGAAACCTGAATCAGAGGATGCATTCGATATAGAACAGAAAACAACATAGTTGGACAACCTGCTTGTTGGAAGCACTCAAACGGCTTCAGCCATACTGTAACATGCCTGCCGCCTGGCTAACACCTATTGCAGGCTGTTGCTGTGGATCCCCGACAAGAACACACCTCGCAGCAACCAAAGGAAGTGGAGGAAACGCGCCTACTTCACTCGCTGGTAGCTGTGCGCGGCCAGCAAAAGGAAACAATGCTCCTTT
Organism: Taxus chinensis; assembly: GCA_019776745.2. NCBI lineage: Eukaryota > Viridiplantae > Streptophyta > Pinopsida > Cupressales > Taxaceae > Taxus > Taxus chinensis. The sequence goes on from CM034149.1 coordinate 132,735,823, forward strand.
TTCACCCAAAACGCCTCAGGAAACAACAAATAAAAGCCACGTCCATACTTTAGTGTTAAAAGGCCCTCATCCATGGGCAGAGCAGAAGAAACAGGCACGCGAGGAAGGAATATTGGATTCACGTTGCATAGGAAGGGGGGAAAAACGCAGCAAGGCAAGAGACAGGAAAAACCACGTATTCTCCAGCGGTTTCCACGCCCTCGTCTTCAACAGGGATAGTCTACAAGATCCGATACAAACTAGTCCACGCGACTACATAAACAATAAAAAAACAAACTCCATCCATTCTCCTCATGCGGCCAGGGTAGGAAGAAGGAAGGCATCCAGGAGGAAACAAGAAGAAAATGCCTCACACATGCCTGCTTCACTAGCTATCATGTCAAACCAGACTGCGCCCATATGCATTGAATGAAAGGATCAAAAAGAGATCCAGGTGAAGAAAAACAGGCCTCCACCGACTCCCATCTCCCTCACGCAAGGTAGAAAAACGTGACAGTCATAACAGTCTGCAGGTTGGGTGGTTGGGAGGAGACTAATGTCATCCATGTGCAAACAAGACCTGCGAAGGACCTGGTCGGCCAAGGTGGCAGTGGAGGGTAGGTGCAAGAAAATTAATAGATACGTAAAATTGCAGTAGTCATTCACTATGTCAAAGGTGCCACCACCCAACCTCTCTTCCCTTTTTACCTCATAGAACTTCTTAAGGCTGAAAACAAAAAACTATTGCCTAAAGTATGCCTTGATCCAAAGGTTTTCCGCGTAGTGCTATTAAAAATTTTAACAACAAAAATTCATTATGCATTACACCAATCAAAAGCATTATAAGCTCACTACGAAAGTTAGATATGACCCCCGGAAACAAAAGCGCACTTACACATGAATAGTCTAGGTGCACTAATGAATTAAGGGGGTTCAATTATGGTAGTTTAACTTTTGAATCTAGAATTACATGTGCATATCCTAATGCTCCATAGAGTAATGACATACAATTAATTGACCACACTCAGGTATTTGGTAACAGCGCTATAATTTTTACAAATTATGTTTACAGACAATTAATTTATCTTGCAATTTCTTATGTGTACTTAATTAAGTTGATGTTATGTCAAGATCTTAACCCGGCAAAACAAAATTAGTGGCAATGAAAGAACTTTTTGCAAATCAAAATATTTGGGCTGTTTAATTGGAATCTGCCTGAAAATTTTACGGACTGGCCTAATGGCAATAGTATTTGCACCTAACTTATTGTGATACAAATTAACACATGTCAAGCACCACCTAAATTTTAAAATAAAATTCAACGTTTGTTAATGTATATTACCAACCATCTCAAAACGGTGCAGATTGTACTAATATATGCACCTATAATAGCTAGTCACAAAACTAATGGTTTCCAAATTTTATGGACAATGACTCATTTTTTGCAGAGGATAAACTAGTAGGCAGACCACGTTGATAAAATTAATTTTGACAATTAGAAATGCATTGTTAAAAAATGAAATGGCAAATAGCCATCAAGATATGTCACAAGGACCATAAATTCTGAACATGTGAGATGGTACATCTACTTAGGATATTGCAAAATTTGAAAGATTAAAATACATGGGAAAGAATGAAATCATAGTTCAATCAATGGAAAATAAAATTCAATGGAACATTTACTACTAGTTACATAAATCTGAAACTTATTATCATGTGTCATTGTGATACTGCAGTGTAGAGTAATTTGGATTTACAAGGAACATAATAGTGTGTTATGGTTGCTAGAAATACAATGAATATTTAAAAACCTAATTCACTATTAAAGAATATTATTTTATCTAGCATTATTCCTAATTAAATGAACAATTTCGAACTCAAAATATTGATAAAATAATACCATTTTTAGATTAATCCCAATGTTTTGATATAATATTGAATACGTTATTATATTTATGTTTCTTAATATTGGTTTGAAACTACCTGCCATACAAGTCTAATAAGAGATCGAAAACTATTTCAATTAATCTACAAAAAAATGTCGATGGATCACAGAGAGTCAATAGATAACATATGGGTTTAAAATAATTTAATTTGTTCTTTGTGCTTTCTTTCAAGTTTAGAAAGTTTAACTGATATGCATAACCTTTAAAATCTTGTTCAGTCGAAGATAGTAGATTACTTTAACTCATTCAAATGAAACAACAGAGAAGGGATTTCTTAAAATATGTGAAGAAATCAAACCTACAATGGAGAAATGATTCATCCAATCTAGCATTTTAACATACTTCGTGATAGATAAAATGACAAATCCATATCAATGTTAGTGACCCAAATAGAGCTTAACAATCATTCATTTTCAAATGGGTTAAGACAGGAATTTACACAGAGAAAAAATGTATTACACAACCACTATCTTTAGCATGCAGTAATTAGCTTTCATTATTCTAGTTACAAGAACTTTCTGACTACAAATAATAATTACAAGCCATATCCACTTTTTTGTCCCAACAAGGGGAAAGGACTATGCCAAATTCATTTTATGTCATTATTTCCTCCCCTTAATTAAATGCATCGTCCTCAATGTGACAACATCAGAGAGAAAACACATGAAATATCACATGCAAGATGATTTGGTAAAGGAGAAGTACACCCTATTTTAATAATAATATAGTAATGCCCCATTCAATTGCTCCCACATGAGACCGCCTTACGAAGCATTTAACGTTGTTGGGAAATTGTTAACTTTTATTGGCTTCACCCTGTGAAGAACAATTGGCAATTCTCCCTCTTATTCCCATTCCTGCTTCATTCGAGGTCTCGATGTTTTCTATTGTTACGCAATTTTCTTACTAATTTTTTATCCTTTTAAAATTTCATCATTGTTCTTGCTTTCTCGATAATATTTCTTATTGATTGTTATTTAATATGATTAATGCTATTATCATTATTCTGTATCTTAGGTCCTAAAAATTTAATACAAATTCACAAGAATACAAATATATTCTTCATTATGATTTTGTTAAATAATGGTAATAAAGTATTACTCAAGTACTAATTTGGGATGATTGGCGATTATTTGATTTTTAGTGTTAATTTTAATCAATACTATTATTAAATAAAATATTATAAAGATGTTCTATGTTATTATTGATAATTTTCATAATAGTCTGAACCTCGTTTCATGTAAAGAAGATTATTTAGCAGTTTCCATTGCGGCGTACATAGTACAGTCGTTGCACTTGTGTTGTCGTCGTAATGATAATCTCAATTCATTCGTCAGTCATTATAGCATGGCGGATCATGAGTAACATTTGGCAGTCAAAAGACCACTAGAACATTAGAATTATAACTCATTCTTGCTTGGTCGTTTGTGTACGATCCATACCCTTATCGGGTTGTCTTGTTACATTTCTTTGTCAAACTTAGATAACATCTTAAAAAAAAAGCCTTTAAAAGAAATCAAGTAGCTTTAAACATTAAACTGAGTTCTGCATGGTAGAATTTTTGCCACAAATCTGAATATGTATAACTCTTCGCAAAATTCATAGTTTCCTTAAGTAATCTGCATTTGTAAAATCACACTTAATAACGTTTTTAGTGGGTGTGTCATTTCTTTGGACAGATGGAAGGAGGAGGGTTGTGGGTAGTTCGTGTGCATTTTAATGCATTCCTCCCAATTGACATGAATAAAACATTTCATCTTACTCTCCTCCTAGTTTTATATGCGCCATTCCTGCGTCCCTTGCCACTTTACAATTAAACTGGGTTGTTAAGCTAGCGGTTGGTGGGACCGTTATGAAAAATTACATCCTTTTACTAGACGTATTAACTCTTTCTTGACTGGTGGCCAGCACTGCCTTCATTTGGAATTTTTGAGTTGCAAAGTTCTATGTTTCTTGTTGGCAGAAGATTGGTAAAAATTCTCACGCGTCCCTTTGTCCCAAATTTCTTTTGATGCGTTAAGACCGTGTGGAGTGGTTGAAGCCATCGAAATATTTTCTGTCAAGGAATTTTTCTTCATGGTTGTGAGGATCAATCCTTAAAGCGTCATTTTTCAATGTCTTTTCTGGCCGCAATGAAATTCCTCACGTCTTTGTTGGGTGCGCAGATCCTGAAATGCCTTCCTTCTTCTTGCCCTGGCCGCGTGGGGTTAGAAAGCTCATATGTTGTAAAAATTTAATTCTTTTGTTGGCCGTTTCACAGCTACCAGCTAGTGAAGTAGGCGTGTATCCTCCACTTTCATTGGGTGCTGCGAGGTGTGTTCTTGTCGAGGATCCTCAGCCTCAGCTCTGCAATACATATTTAGCAAGGCTGTCATCATGTTGCAGTATGGTAGAAGCCCTTTTGCCACCACTTCCAACAAAAAAGTCATAGTCCACTATGTTGTTAAATCTGTTCAGGGTATCGACAAAATACATCCTCAAATTAGGCATATTCCTCCTACAAGATGCATTTTATCAATAATCAACTATGTGACATAGTAAACTGAGTGTTACCTATGGGACTGGTCCTGATGAAATTTATTACAAATATTCTCTACTTGAGATCAGATACACAGTTTTACGATGTGAAACTCATGGAAGAGAATCTCGGTTAGAGGTGGATCTAGTTTCATATCAAAATATTCATATAACTACAAGTTTTCTTCTAACATTTAGGTAGGTTCCACACACAGTAGCTACCATAACTCACATATGGTATGTATAACAGGGTAGATTACAATCATACATTTGTGCGACATGGTAATAGATCACTTCTACCTTCATTCATGCCAGCAACAAAGATGCACTTTGCAATAGAACTTATTAGGAAGTTTTGAATTCATGGGCCATTATATTACCCTAAATACAAAAATAGTCTATTGAAGCAATCTTCTTAGCATTATTTGCTCAAATCGTTTCAATTCGAGAACATTTAGTACAGTCTCAACATAACTCTAATTGACATAACAAATTGGTAATTTACATTTCTTTGGAAAAACTATATGTGAATAAATTCATCATGATAAATTGAGTTCCTTAATGGACATCTAATCTGGTGAAATTGAATTGATAAAGGTGATACTGAAGGAACAAGAATATATACAATGGATGGAAACAACATTCTATTTTCTTATATCAGCATTAGAAGTCTGGACGAGTTGCAGTTTTGACAGACATAATTGTTGGTGTTCTCTTCCTAGTTAATCCTTACATGAGAATATGGAACAGGAGTTATCCACTTTAGCAAGAATGGTTCAACTATGGAACTATTAAAATGGCTATGTAATTCCCCAGCCATATGTTTCATCAGCTGTGTCTGTGAATTATATCTGCAACATTTTTAACGACACTAGTTGGCATACTAGAATATTCAACATTAATGTTTCTGCAAAATAGTCCTCCATGTAAGCATGAGGCATATGTTCCCAATAGTGAAATCTGGTCCATAGGTTTAGTAAACATGACCTAATACATTTCTAAGGGGCAACTGCAAGAGCTTCTTGTAACGACCCAAAAATTCACACACGAACAACACAGTAAAAGACAGGATATTTTTTTTTTGACTTGCTTTGACACATAACATGACACAACATGTCGTCACAAAGTTACAACTAACTCTGGGAACCACTTGTTACGGGGATGACCACAAGGTTAGCACGGAAACGTTCACACCCAAAAGAATAATACACTTTTTCTTTTTGACATGAAAACATAGAAGTCCAACCACAGAACACACTTACAGTTAGGGCCAACCACAATGAGATATTCTTGAGGGTTATTTATTTTAAAAAGACATCTTGCAATTCTTAGCTTACATTTTCAAGGAGGCTCAAGATATGATTCATACAATTCATCGTACCAAGCTAAGTTTATTCTTTTTACACTGAGTAATCATCTTTAAAACTTCTCTATTATGACATTTATTTGCTTAATTCGTTTATTTAGAGAAAGGGGTAATTTAAAACCCACAAGGCCCATCTATTTACACTTACGCTACTAGAACTTGTTCATGCCCATATGACAACATGGGTTTGCATTCAACACACTTAAGAGAAGAAAGACAAAGCACCTTGGAAAAAGGTTAGAGGGAGAAGGTTGAGTTGAAATCATCTTTAAGACCTCATTTGTTATTAACCAAGATTTAATTGAAACTTGAGAACTTAACGAGAATTATTAAATATTTTACTTAGGCTTTACTAAATGAGTTTTATAAAAATAAAACAATTTACCTTTCCAATGGCTGAGAGATAGATTGCGTGGTTTCAAAAGTGTTTTCTCCTGTTTATTAAATCTTATTATCTTCCATCAACTAACCATAGATTTCCCTTAGGTTCGTTTAAGAATTTCACCATGAAAGGGATAGTGTTCATTAGTGTAGCTAGGGATATCAAGTTATATAATGTTACTTAACAAAGGATAGTTTCATATTTGATCACTTATGGAATTACATGCTCTCAAGTTGGTCACCTCTACACTTAATTTATTTGCAATATAAAATTTTAGTTTAACTTCTATAAGTATTAAACAACCCATTTTTACTTTACTTATAACTCACAATTGCCAATAAGTCTTAGAAAGATTTAACTCAACATTTAATCGTAGGGATAAAGTTTAACAATATTCATTTACGAAAACGAAATAAGGTTACATCAACTCTTAGAATACCAATAATCCATTAAGGTCACTCAACAAGCGGTAATCCAACTTTCTTTTATTTTCCAAGATAGACAGACAATTCAAGGTTCCAAAGTTAAGACGACATAATCCACGATACAATAAACTAAGATATTGATCCTTTTCTAAATTTTCCACTAGATGTTATCAATAGTTGAACAATATAAAAAGGATTCATGCAAAAGAACTTCTCAACTGAGGTTGATGTAAAAATCTACAAGTCTATCCCTCATCTACTCACAAAATCCATCTGCAACAAATTTTTCCACAAGAGTTAGTTCGCGAGAATTGAGCAAGATAAGGCTACACAAAACCACCATAACTATTATCTAACAAGTTCTATGCCCAACGGGACATTACACCTTGATTTCCTTTTTCTTCGAGACTTTGAATGCGGCTTCCTTCTTTGCTAGTTATTAGACTCAGTCCTCATTTCATAAGCTGTTAGTATTCCATGTAGTTCGTCCATGCTTAGCTTATCAAGATCCTTCCTTTGTTTGATGTCAGACACCTTAGCATCAAATATTAATGGTAAATATCTTTAGACCTTATGGACGATCACAGGTTCCTCAATATTTTCTCCAAGCCCTCTTATGGCGTTAACAACTTCATCCACGCACAGAAGATAAGCTGCAACATCTTCCTCATCCTTCATTTTTAGGCTCTCAAATTTTCTCCTATGTTTTTGAAGCTTAGATTTTTTGACCTTATCATCACCTTCATATATTGTTCAAAGTTTCTCCCATATTTCCTTTTCCGTGTCACATTGCATTACCTTGAAAAATTCAGACTCTGACAGACCACACAAGATTACATTCATTACCTTGGCATTATTTTCAAAAGCCTTCTTACCGGATTTGTCGTTGGCAGAGTTGATGGAATGGTATATCCGACCACTAATAATTGTCAAATATCAAGCCCTAGTGCCATCCGATAGGTTCTCATCCTTACGCTCCAAAATGCATAGTTTGTTCTGTTAAACAACGAAGCTTTGTTTGAGGAAAATTCTTCTTGTACTTGACTAGCCATATGTGCTCACGAGATCTACCTTCCAACTGTTAGATTGTTTCTGAAGGAACCTACTCTGATACCAATTGTTGAGCACAAGATAATACTGAGAGGGGGGTGGAATCAGTACTATGAAATTATTTCAAACTTTAATACTTGAACTTAGATCTATAATCACGAGCAATGTGAATATATCAAATCAATCAAAGAACACAAAACTTAATGCAAGTAGACATAGATATACATGGAAACCCTTTCAAGAGAAAACCATGGAGAAACTTATTTCTTTATATATATTTCTCAAAACTTTGTAGGCACCAACTTACTGGAGACACCAATCCCCAAATTACAGTTTTGTAGGCACCAACCTACAGGAGCACCCACCCCTTTTGCTAAGCACCAACTCAGCAAGAGACACCGATCTCTTCGAATATGAAGGCACCAACCTTCCTTAGAAAATTTTCTTTCCACTTTTGAACTTGTTGCCTCCTCAACGAATAATGGAAAATTCTTCTTCTTACTTTCAGATTTGTTGTTCTAAAATTCTGCCCTTACGCTTCCTCTTCTTTTTCTTTTTCCTTAAGATATTCAACTTGAATCCATGCTTAATAAGTCTCGTATGAATCTTCTTATATAGCCTTTCGTACCTTTTCAAAAAGACACATTATTCCAACTGACACAACCTTTCCATTAACACAACTTAATTAAGTGCATTAGTCGGCTAAAACCAAAAAATAATTAATTCAGCCCATAATTATTAAATGCACATTAATCAATGCAATTAACCACTTGATAGGAGTGCTGCCCCTCCTTAGACAAATCACTGTTATCATTAAATCGCTGCCAGCCATAATTAAATCTTCTTTATCACCATAAAACATTGCATATGAACACCATAAAATGTAGATATCTCTCTCTTATGTATAGTTGTGTATATCTCGCTTATACCATGATAATCCTCATGCAAAAATGCTTCTTTTCATGTATTTAAAATTTCATTTTCTACCCTTCTATACTGCTGGTTATTTCTGTTACTTTCTACCATTTCCGTCAATAATTCCGTTACTTTATGATAGATTTGCGTTTTCCAGTTCAACACCTCTTTTGACATCAATGACAATATTTCCAACATCTTCCCCATTATATATTTCCTCATCAAAGTGATTACCATATTATTTTTTCACAATATGATTGATTTGATCATCAGGTGAGTGTATGGAAGAAGCATACGTTTCTTTCTTCTCAAAGAACTCAACATCCCTATTAGTGTAAATGTATCTAGTGTTTGGATCCATTAGTCTATAACCAAGTGACTCATCTGTAACGCCCACCCATGTGGGAAAAAAAAACAAGGCCAAACATAGTAGGATAATTTTTTAAAACTTTCATATTACTTAATACAATTGTGTGACACTAAAAGACTCATACAAGTTTTCATCATATAATGTTTACACCAACATGTAGAACACGTAAATGTCAATATGTTACAATGTACAACCAACGTCACACTTAGATAAATGAGCAAGTATGAGACTACAACAAAATCATGATATGAACATCATGAATTGGCACCTTCCACACTATCACATTTTCATACTTTAATCTTTGTCGTGTTCATATTATAATTCAAGCCTTAAAGGTTTGAAGAGAGTATAGCATGAAAACATACTATTTCCTTTTTTCTCTAGATTTCATTTCCCTTACTTTGTTTAAAACTTAATTTAAGTCAGTTCCCTCTTCGCTACCATTTACATTCCCTTAATTAACCTTATAGGTATCGAATCCGTTAATCATAAGAGCATGTAGTTTCATTCACAATGATACACATTATTTATTTCATTTTGGGTTTAACTTATAACAAGTACACTTAATCACACGAAAGAGTTAACATTGGTTGAAAGTAAAAGGGTTTCGTATTTTGATTTACTCAAGACAACATCTTAGGAAACAACCATTAGATAGACATATTTGGCTAAAGGTTTAAAAACATATGTCATAGAGAAAGGTCTCAGGTTTTAATTAACTTCCACTTTCACTCAAGGACTTTATATCCAACTAAAAGTCAATTTTTGGAGTGGTTTGAAACATATTTATACTTTTGAAAAATAAAATAAGGCATAACTAAAAATAAGGTAATTTCAAGTTTCACTTATGTGTCTGTTTTGTATCGCTTGAATTTCAATGATTCAATATTTTATTAGAGGTAGTAAGTGAGGTACCACCTCACTTTATGGTCAACCAAATTATACTTGATCACATTTCAAAGAATAAACATTACCTTCCTTGTTTCTCTTATGATCCAATACATGTATAATTATTAACCATTCTCATGAGACTTAGCATAAAATATAATCATCTAAAAGTTTGCTAAGCAATTTATATTAATCATGTCACAAAGTGACATTGCACACATAACTATCACAATACACTCATTTCTATATGTACAAAAAGGGCCCTCACAATAACCAACACACGAGTAAGCACAATGTTAAAGGAATCTACAGATTGATGCAAGATCACTTTGGGGCAAGGCAACCTCCCATAGATAATCTAGATGCACAGGGGGTCAAAAGAGTTAAACTTTAGGATATGATACGAAGGTAAAAAAGTACTGACTTCACTCATGACACATATATCTCACAATGAGATCATTCAAATTTGAAAGGCAATAAATGTCATCTGATAAGGTTAAGTCTTTGATAAAGTGATAAGGGTATTATAAAACTATACAAGACTCTTTTAAGAGAGAGATACACAATAAAGGTTAAAAGCACATTTCATTTTGATAGCTTAGTAATAAAAGGTTTCTATCATCAACATAAATATCAAGGGAGGAAACAATAATTGACATTATAGAAGCTTGTTTCAAAACATCTAACCATAGAACAACATACAAAATCATAATCAATTTTATACCCAAATAGAATGTCTGTTATTCCCAAATCTCCAATATAGTCCAATTTCTAACTCATCACAAAATAATTAATAAATAAAATTTATGTTCATAAAAATAATGATGAAACATCTACGTAACATGTTACATGTATATTTCAATGGTATTTCATATTACAAAAACACTAGCAACACTACCATTTCCTTCTTGTCCTATGTACCTATAACCAATGCATGGTCAACACAACTTGTGGCATGGCATCAAACTACAACCAAGCACGAAATATGATTCTCACATCTTTCTGATGATATTGAAATTATATTTAAATCACTTCAAAGGAGAGTAAGAGATGCAACTCCATTTCATTTTGTTTCTAAAACCAATGAAAGAGTGAGAGATAGAGAGGAGAGAGAAAACACCGCTTTTCCACAATCACTTTCTTAACAAGAAAGTGTTAAAAGAAAGTTTCCTACAGTCATTTATTCGTGTTTATAAGGTTTCTCTATTGTTATTTCTCTTGGATAAGGTCATATGACATTTTTCTCCATTTAGTAACAAGTTTCCAAAAACGTCAAATTTTGAAAAGTTGCTCAAAAATCAACATTCAAAAACCATCTTCGAGATTCAAACAACCACATTAAAAAATTCCTACTCATTCCCCTATAAATAGGGAAACACTTGGATATGAAAGAACCCCAATCTATAGAACATGATTAAAAAGGTGCTAGTATTTCTGGAGCTACCAATCATAAATGCACTCAAATGGCCTTGTCACCCAATGACTTGAGGCCTACAAAACCTATCAAGAACGCTGTCTTGCAAGACGTTTTTCTCCAAACTGAGGGTTTTTTTATCAATTTTCTAATAGACATATTAGAGGTATGTGGAAGCAAAAATCTATTTTGACACCCACGGCCAAAATGGTGGGTAAAAACCAAACTACATATTTCACTTTTAGCAGTTGTTTAAAGCTACAAACTATCCTATTTGGATCCTAAACACATTACGAAATAAGGTCAAAAAATCAAACTATGATGCCCACTAAAACAACCCACTTGAGACTCAAGAACAACCTAGGATTAGTTAGGAAAAAATATGGAATAAATTTTTTTGTTTAAAAGAGTCTACAACTAGGTTACAAAACATTAGTTGCCACTAACAAGTTCTAAATCAATTCTAATCCACTACAATTATTACAGGTCACAAGGTCCAAAATTTAGGGTTAGAAAGTTCAATTAGGGTCAGAGGGTAATTCCTCACAATACCCGCTCTCTAACAAGATTAAAGATTCATCTTGCTTTTTCTCAAAATTAACACATTCAAAAAATCCCTAAATAATTCCCATTGGATAGGAAATTTCCTCACCTTTCCAATGATATATAGAAGTCCTCCTAACTTCTCATATTTCTCAAGTTATGGGCCGACGGGCCTTCGGGTAAAAATTTTCCCCCAAGGGCAGACCTGTGGGCCCAGGGGAGAAACTTTACCCTAGTGGCGGGTCTGCAGGCTTGCGGGGGGAGAAATTTTTCCCGGAGGAGAATTTGGGTCGGTGGGGCCATGGGAGAGATTTTGGAAATTTCCCGCATGGGGCGAAAAGCCACCTTTGCACCCACGCTCCTACGAGTCTGCAAGAGACACGTGGTGCCTCCTAAGCCAACGCAGGGAAAGCAGGGCAGCGGGGGGATAAAATATTTTTAACACCTTGAAGGGAAAATAGGGGTAAAATGCACCCACACCTCTGCCAACACCTCGCGATGCCACATGACAACTTCTGATTGGCTACGGCAGGCAGGGAGATGGGGAAACTCTAGAAAAATTTCCCATAATTTTTTGAAAACAAAAAAGGCAAAAAAATAACCCACTCCTCTGTTGATACCTTGCGATGCCATGTGGCAGCTCATGATTGGCTATGGCGCAGTGGGGAAAATTTAGAAAATTTTCCCAATTTTTTTTTGAAGTGCTAAGTTAAAAAGGGATCCGCCCCTCCATCGATGCCTTGTGGTGCCACATGGTAGTATCTATTTAGGAAATTTTTTCCAAAAATTTTCCGAAGTGCTAAGGAAAAAATTCGGGGCCTGCGGGTGCACCAAGGAAATTTTTACCAATTTTTTTTTTCACACCAAGTGAAGAAAAACTTTAGAAAGCCATAACTTTTGATAGAGAGCTTAGTTTTGGGGAAAACAAGGATTTTCTGGAAAGCTCTCGACGTCCTCTTTTCATAGGATTCATTAAATTTTTGTTTTGATAAAATTTAAGGAGTTAATTTCATGAAAAACATTCTGCAAGATTCTACAGTGCGAACTGGTAAATTTTAACTTACAAAATTTTGTTCAAATTTTTCATTCTTTCTCCTTCAACATGTCAAAAATACATGGAGGTTTCCATTAGGAAGGTGATAGGATAGATTGAAAGTGTAAAATTGTTGTATTGATTTGCATTTCAAAATTTACATCTATTGACAACAAAACGACTGAAAGAGGGTTGAGCCCATTTTTTTTCTAAGTTTTCTAAGAAGTTCCTTAAGTATTTTTGTCCAATTGGATTCGTTTAGGATATACTACTTTAATTTAATCATTTAGTTTGTTATTTCATTATTACAGGTTCGAACTGTGCATTTTTTGGATAGAGTATTTGCCAGTTTGAAAATACAAAACAAAGATCAAATTTTAAAGGATCTATTCACCATTTTAATCTTCCAAGTATTAGGATTTATTCTCATTTTAATATAAAACATTTAATCGATTCAATTCAACTATTCAAAAGCTAGAATACTTCTTTGATTTCCAATTTTCACATATTTCAAAGACAGAGTATTACACTTCCTTCGTACGCATTTCTTTCTTTCAAAAAGATATTTCAATTACCTTTAAAAGATCATATTGGATACCAGAATGTGATTTGAGAAAGGTAGTACATCATTTATTGATTTCAAAATGCAACTTTACAAAATACATATCCTTCTTTCACATCCTTTCCAACAAAACTGATAACAAAGTATAACTCTTTTACATTTCAAATTTCAACTTTGATTGCCAATACAAAGTATCTTTCCATTAAAAATAATATACATATCTTTGAATTAAAAGTGGGAAAGGGGCTACAATAATATTTCATTTCACAAGGGACTATCAAACTGTCTTTTTCTTAGCTCCAGAATAGCAACATTCATATTTCTCATTCTTCCAAATTGTGATCACAACAAGAGTAGGGGAAAGGAAACGCTCTCCACCAAACCAAGACATCCAATGAAGAGGAGAAGCCATGCCTCTTCATTCGCTCCCGATCCCCAACAATAGTGCAATAAAATATGTGATCCAACTCATGGCAACAACAAGCTTCCACAAACACACAAGCAAAATTTTCACAAAAAAAAAACACAGTCCAAAACTGAATGTAGTTTACAACTACATTAAATCATGACAAACATTATTGAGGCTTCATCAACAAGCCAAAGGAGCAAGACACTATGGGGGACGCTTCTTATGCCTCCCAAAAGGGAAAATGAGTGTCACCACCTGAATTACAAACCGTAAAAATGTAGTATAATCAAAACCTTGAAATTCCTTATGCCTCCCCAAGTACCCCTTATTCCTCACATTTCCTTATGCCTCCCCAACCTCTTATGACACCCCATAATGAGTAAATAAATGCAAGATATTTCTTTGCAAGGTAGAACCCAAATCCCAACTCCCTCCTCCCTTATACCTACCTAAAACACACTTGTGCCTCCCACAAAATAGACCCTATAGTCTTCTCCTACACCGTCCCTAGGACATCTACCCAAATAGCCCATAAACATGCCAAAACATTCACATATTAACATTTTCATAAACAAAAAAAAAGAAGCATTCAGAGAGCCAAGCTCTTACCTCTCCATGATGGAGTTGTTCCAAGTTCCAAAACAACAAGCTTTATCCCAATGCAAACAATCTGAATCAGCCAAGCTCAAGCATGTAACAATCTTTGAAAGACTTCTTCAAAGCAAGAGCTCTAAAATAGCAAAATAATTCACCCGAGAATGAAGTCTCCAAGGTGAAGTAACCCAAAACAAGGCAAGGAATTCAAATTTTATAGAAGAGGGAAGGGAAGAGGATGAGGTGGATCCATGTAGGATCTCACATCACACATCCTCATCCCCAACCTACAAAAGTCAACTTCATTCTCCAATGCATAATAAATAGGTGGGTGAATAATATGACACTTCACTTACACACTCAAATCCAACCCACACCCTAAAGGACTGAAATTAAATCATGTAAGAAAAGTGCAATTAAAACCTACAATTTTCCTTCTCAAAAAGCATTAAAAGGTCTAATATCAACTCTCCAACCGTAGGTATGGTTGGTAATAAAAATTTAAGAGGTATGGGACAAGTTTAACTTGTCCCACAAGCCTCCAAAATCAACCTCCAAGGACAATTTCGAATTTCCAAGAAGGTGGAGTGTTTCACACTCAAAAATTAACTTACACATCACTTACACATCCCTTACACCACTTACACATTACTTATAACACTTTAAATCATGGCCAACAAATCTCATTAATTACCTTCTTATGACATATTTGATTTATTTATTTTAACAATATGATTACTCACAATATTTACACACCATATAATAATTAATAAAAGGGTAAAAGCACCACAAAATGAAATCACATGTAAACATAAACAAAAGGGACCAAATAAAAGAAATACATGAAACCCCTTGGTCACATTTAAAGGTGATCCCTCCCATGGGAATCCCTACCACACACACAGCATGCACAAACAAATACTAGTTGTCATGGTGACCTTGTTGAATTCATCTAGAATTCCAATGTGGTTGGTCTCCAATCCCCCGATGTTTGTTGTGATATTTTAACCTGTAAAACACAAATACCTGCTTCGGCCTCATGGCCATATCAGAACATCCAAAATAATATAAATATAATTCCCAAAATCATCTAGATATATGAATCACAACAACATCAACGCAATCTAACAATATCATTTATAGTTTTATCAACAACTACATCATCATCCAATAATTTCCATTTCTAGGTCTACTCACAATATCCAAATATCACGAGTCTGAACAACATCCATAATATAATCATGTCAAATCATATATCATCATCAACATATAGAATGTCTCTAATAATCATCATGCATCATGAATGAATCAAGTCAACAATAATCCATGATCTAACATCTAACATCATACTATAATAAAGTCCATAATCATGTCCATAATATAATCAGAAGTATCATGATCAGTATCAAAAGGTGTCAAAGGGAAGTGGACACTACACAAACTGCATATTTCACTTTTAGCAGTTGTTTAATGCTGCAAACTATCATGTTGGGATCCTAATCACATTATGAAATAAGGTCAAACAGACTTCCAAAGAACAACCCAGGATTCGTTCGGACACTCCACATGACAAGGTACATATCTTAAGTTTTCTTTTCATGAATCAGGGTCTATAAGGATATATTGTGCCTCCAAGAAAACATTTTTTTAATAACATTGCACAAAGTCATCTAGAAGTCATTTTCACTAAGTTTCATGTTTATCATACCAACCATGTGCTTTCCAAGACCAAAACTAGTATAAGAGTTGTCCAAAAATATCACAAGGTAGATTGGGAGTAGAGTTTACATTCCAGATTATCTATTCTAGTTGCATACAAAAACAAGGTAATATTTTATAAGCCACTAAGTCTCATTTAGATCATTGATAATTTAATCTAATTTAGTTTTATTTTCTACCACATTAAAGTAAGAAAACTAGAATCAGTAAAATCATGCAAAAAGACCAAGATTACCATTCATGGAATTGAGCTGGCGAGTGACTGGAGAACACAAGGTGCACAATTTGCGTCCATCCAAGCATTCTACCGAAAAAATTTACGACCTTGTGAATGCTTCCATTTTCATACATGTTGTGAATATGTTGGCAAAGGTTGTTGAGTTTAGTTTTATACCAATGCTTGCATTATTTAAAAAAACCTCCAAGTCCTTTCAACATAGTTCTTTGTGCATATTGAGTGATCAAACATTCCATAAGAATACATTTTGTTTGATGCATTATGTCAAACAGTTTGCATGCCTTGAGGAAATTTCCAAATTTTGTAAATATAGATATCGGGTCATTTGCAACTACAAAAAAATGAAAAAAAATCTCTATCCATTATTATTTTATGGTTTTCCATACCATGTTCCAAAGCTCTTCCTTTTTGCAACTCAAAAACTACAATCTCATACAAGAAATTCCAAAATTCACCACGTTCTAGATTGTTAATTTGACTACACCACAATTCTATCTACAAAATCATGTTAATCTTCATCCTATGCACTTTTTGAATCCTCCCAGATTCTAACAAAAGAGGCTCTTAAGGCTTTTCAACAAATCCATTTTGTGCAACGTCCAACAATCCTTGTTGTCCAAGTGGCCACTTTTTTGGAATTTTGTCAAGCGATTCACATCCATGCGCAGGGGGTATTGCTCTCATCTCAGAGGTGTCCCAACTCTAGCAACATTCTAAGTGTCCCTTGTATTTCTCCCCGCAACAGAAATATACATACATACATACATACATACATACATATATGAAAAAACCTCTCCCTTTTCCACATGTAGTAAACAAAGTAGACTTGAGAGGCCACATTTCATTATGGAAAAAAATAACTAACTGGGTTCCCTATCTAAGCTCCCAATTTGAAAAAGGTAGGGATAATGCTGGCAGAGGTCATGGAATTTGGCTTCACACCTAGAAATTTCATTTGCTTGAAATTTTCCAAGCCGTTTCAAGAAAATTGTTTGGTGCAAAACCTGCTTAACCAAGGCACTCCATGAGATGACATATTTTCAAGGAATTTCTTTGAAAATCCATAGGCACCATCAAGCACACTGTGACGCCGCATAGATGATGACGAGAACTACACGCCAAGAACTTGCTCCCACAAACATTCAACCCGAAAATGCGACAAATTTTTTTTTGTAAGAGGATCAAGATTAAAGAGAACAAATTTATAATAGTTGTATATTTGAATCGGGTCACTTTGTTATTGTGTCAAGGACTGGATGCTAGAACAAGGATCTAGCTAGGTCACTAAGAGCCTCCCTAAAGTTCCTCTTGGCACTAGCGTTGTCGCCAAAGCTCGACATCATGAGCCAGTTATTATCCAAGGAGTCATGATCGCAATTCTACAAACGAACGTTAAGGAGGGGGAAATTTAGGTACTCATCTTTATCTATTCATTTTAATTTAGTATAAAAGGAATGAATTAGAATTACCAAATTTTAAGTGATATATATATATATATATATATATATATATATATATATATATATTATCAAAAATTACATTGAGTAAATCTATACGCTTAGACATAAATTTGAAATGTGACAAAAGGAATAAGAGTTTTATTGGTGGGAAGGCATTCAAATTTAGGTTTGAAAACACGGTTGAGGTGGGTGGCTTTAATGGCCACCTGCCATAGCAATAATTTTCCCTCCCCTTGTGTGCCGAATAGCTCCAGCTGGGTCGCATCTGTCATTCACTCACTGCAAAAATGATTCTCAAATCTTATGCCTCCCCTTCGCTTGTTTTACTTGCCCACCGTTTTGTTTGGCCTGGCCGCGCATTAAAAAAATAGTTATAGATGAAGCTACAGCTGGGGAAAGGCGTGAAGTTGTTTTACACGGCCCTGGCTACACGAGCAAGAAGGGAGGGAGACGAAGGAGCTACAGGAAAGGGACAGACTAGTGGCTCGTTTTGATTGCTCCTGGCCGCGCGTATTGTTGATAGGAAGGTTGGAGGGGGGTGGTTAGGCGGAGCTACAGGCCTGTGCCGCGTGGAGTTAATGTGGTTAGAGGTGAAGTTATAGACGCGAGTGGAGGAAAAGCTCATAGAGGTGAATCTGTTTCATATCAGAATATACATGAAGCGCAGTTGCTTGAAAAATGGTGCGAAAAACTGTACACGCCTGTACAGATTGCAACTGTACAGCTATTTGGTTTATGATTTCTATACTTCAAATGTCTTTCTTTAGCAGGGTCCTCAGCAGCGGCCAACATAGCATGGCAACAGCCCCTTTTTGAAGCACTTAAGACAAGCAGGTTATCAACTACGTTGTTATCATGTTCAGAATCGAATGCGTCCACAAACTTGGGATTTGCCTTTAAGGCGTATATATATATCAAAATCGATTAAGGGATAGTGAGAGTGTTTACGGGGCAGTTCGAGGAAGAGAATCTCACAGAGGTGGATCAGTTTCAAATTGAAATATTCAAGGAATATAGTTTGCTTTTCCCTTTAAAAAAAAACATCTCCTTCGTGGCTTAGTCCAAGTGGTAAACCCTTTGCGCATGTTGAAAACTAACTGGCCCGAGTGGTAAGGGATTGTGTGGTGGAATATTAATTTGTCCTTAGATATTAGAACATAGGTTGCTTAAATATTAGAGCATAGGTCACGTAGTGAATACAATGTCATCATAATGGTGAGTGTATTGATATTAATATAACTTGATAATAATAGATTTATTTATTTTAGCATTACTTTAATATAAGTAATATTTAAACTATATGTTTCCTTCTTAAACAATAAGGACATGTGGTTAATGGACTTGCTAAGTTAGGGCTTTTACCTTAAAATTCCTTTCTACACAATCTAATAGGCATTGAACGAGATTTCAAGTGGGTTTGAGTTCATTTCCTTTTACAATTTGCAAATAGATTTACAATGGATTCTTAAATGAGGAAAATCATAATAGAGCTAGAGCATGGATTACTTCATGGGCATATTGAAAGCTATTTAAAACTTAAGTCCTTTCATCAACAATACAAGAAGAGAAAGAGCACTAACATTCCAACTTTTCCAATACATCTCTTAAGTAATAAAATGAATTTCAATATATATATATATATATATATATATATATATATATATATATATATGTTTTGTAAATTTCCCAACATTCCTCAAGAGGTTTTCAATAATATTTCCATTAAGTTTTAAAACAAGAACTTCTAACATTTCAACAAGATCAACACATTCATAAGAGGTTCCAAGCCAAGTGAAAGGAGAATAAATAGATGGTCTTTCTTTCAACTTTTAAATCCACCCACATTACAACCTTACTAATGAAGTTCAAAACAACTTTCCTTCAAAAACTTGTTACAACATTTTCTACTTAATGTGGGAACAAAATTTACAATGATGGAAGCTAAAATACAAGCAATATTCCATTTTTCCTCCACTCAAGGTGGGTAAAATACATGGTGGTTTCACATTGTCATCAACAAGGTTCCAATGCTCCAAATATCAACAAGGTGGCTCCTCCATAGTTTGCTTGATTCACAACAAAATAAGGGGAGAGACAACGCCCTCCTCCCAACCAAAATACCCAATGGAGAAGAGAATCCATCCTCTCCATTGGCCCCCGAGCCCCAACCACATCACAATGGGAGAAAAATCTAACTCATGGCAACTACTAGCTTCCACAAAACTCAACATAAAATTTCACATTCATTCCATAATCCTTCAAAACAAAATCAACAACACAACAAGAGGGAAAACAATCACAAAAACAAGTCACAAGGTTTACCAAGAAAGCCATAAGAGCAAGACATATGGGGAGGCCACTTATGCCTCCCAATGGGAATGGGTGCCACCCAAAAGCCTCCAATGCAAAACACAATACCCCTAACAACTCTTATGCCTCCCTCAAGTACCCCTTATCCCTCCTTTCACTCTTATGCCTCCCTCAACTCTTATGGCTCCCTCAAAGTAAAACAAGAAGAAAATGCAAGCATTTCTCTTACAAGGTGGCACCCAACCCAAACTCCCTCCTCAAGAACATGATCTCTTATGCCTCCCTCAATTAAACTCCCCATAGTCTCCTCTCACTCCCAACTTAGTCATTCTACCCATTCCCAACAAGCATTTCAAACAACAACATTCAACACAACATAAATATACATTCACATAACAAAAGGGAAACATAATGCAAACAAATGTGAAGCTCCTACATTTCCATGGTAGAGCTTGCTCCAAGTATGAAGTCTCAAATCCCTCCAAAGATTAAGCAAGCATCCACAAGCTCCCACAAAATTCCCACAAGTATCAACAAGCTCCAAAAATCCACAAACTCCTTCCAATTCCTCTCCTCTCCAAAATACACAAGACTAAAAATGAAACTTCCAACCCCCAAAACAAACAAGAGGATCAAATAAATAGAGAAAAGAGAGGGAGGGATGATGTGGCTCCAAGTAGGATGCCACCTCCTTTTCCCTCCACTCCACATCATTTGGTCAACATCAAATTCCAATGCACCATTAATAAGTGGTTGAAAGAAAGGCAAGCACCTTACACACTCCAACTAAGCCCACTCCCTCAAAGGACAAAATTAAATTTTGAAAGAAAGTGCAATTAATATTTTACCCTTTTATCTCCCCAAAACACCTAAAAGACCCTAAATTTGGCCTTCCAACCCATAGGCAGGGTTGGCATGGGGTTTTAAGAGGTGTGGGACAAGTTTGACTTGTCCCACAAGCTTTGAAATTTGGCCTCCAAGGCTAAATTCGAGTTTCCCATGTGGGGTAGAGTGTGCTACACTCAAACTCAAACACACATCAATCCACTCAAAATCCTAAGTAAATCAAATCCTAATAAATGAACTCTCTTAGGTCACATCTTTTAATTAGTTTAGGACAATTTCAAATTAACTTAATTAACCCACTACAACCCATGGCTAACAAAGGGGTAAACTCCAATCCAAGAATATGAATAATAACACAAGTAAAATTTCACTTACTAAGAGCAACACATACTAACATAATAAAAGGGAAAAAATTAAAACAAAAAAACACATAATCCCCTAGGTCACAATTTTCCCTTTACCAGATAATTCTAACACACACACAATTACTTGTTGCCATGGTGACCTTAGCTGGATTCTTCTCGAATTCCGATGTGGTTGGTCTCCACTCCCCAATTTTGTTGTGAATATAATATACTTGCATAACAGAGAATACCTCCTTCGGCCTGTTGGCCGCATTAAAACATTCATGCCAAATATACAATATAATCTAAAATAAACGACATGTGATTTACTATCATCTAGGCAAGTACGACATCACTTACACTTTCTAGCACATTTCTATTCCACATTTCATTTATATCAAAATGATCATCACATTAGTCAAATTATCAAGTTCTACTCAATATGATTAAATATATCACATGTCATAATTAAGATAAATAACCCTGTCAAAAGTATACAAATATCGTCATCAAATGTCCACCAGTAAACCATATGCATCATATAAAGATCAAATCAATAACAGTCCAATGTCTATGATATCTACTAGCATGCTAAATCAAGAAGCCATAATAATCCGTAAGTGAAGTAATCAGTCTCGAAAACAACAAAAAAAAATGGTGTCGAAGAGAAGTGGGCATTACACACACCATTTTTTCCATATCTTGCAATCATCACATTACATGAAACCACATTTTTAGATATTTTGTTATACAGTTCATAGACCATGCGTAGTTGCAAGTGTGCAACAGAAAAAATTTCCTCATTTTTTAAAAACCATGTAGACATCCTTAGCTATATTGAAGCCACTCCTTCCTATGCATTGATTTAGGCACACTTATTTGGACGCCTAAAACACAGTCAAACCACCCATGCACCCAAGAATGGCATCCACACTTACTTAAAAACTAGTTTGGGTGCCTGCAACTACAATATTCCAAAATTTCCTTTGTCACTCCTCTTGGATGGGTACACATACTCAGAATTGTAACCGATACCCAATCCCCCATAGTCAAACATTCCCAAAAAAAATCCTCACTCAAGCAACCACAACATCCAAGAAGAATTCTTAAAATATTCTCACGGAAAACCAATTAAACATGTCCAATAAGAATTTCATTAATTATTTCCTTGAGAAGAGGTTGGCCCAAACTCTAAAATAAATTTGGATAGATATTTTAGGATAATAATGAATTATTTATTCTTAAATGAAAACTCTTTTATTTTGCTAATTTCATGCTTTATTTAATTTCTTTGAATATTTCCCTTAACTGAAAACTCCGTCGCTCCCAATATGCCGCTTAATTATCACGTAAATATCTTCATTGAGAATTATGTGGAATCCTTATATTTATATTGTAATACAATTGTCTATAACCCAAACCTCAACAACGCCTTGGTAAGAAACACATTTTCTTCTCGCAATTATTTTCATTAAATTTAATAAAGGTAATTATGATATAATTAAAGTGACCTTGTTGTATGTGGATGCATAGCGCATTAAAGATCGTAAGGATAATCCTAACCACCACGGAGGTGGTAATAACCCGTAAAGCACAGAGACTTGACTCCCATAAGGATAAAATGTCTCGAAAGCTTGAATTTTAGAGTTTTATTAATTATAGATAATTGTATTCTTGACCTTAAGGAGTGATGAGATACAAATATAGATCTCCATACAATTACTTTTATCCTTCATCAATGTCTAATATTCTCATTTTAGAAAGGTAGTACTATTTTTCTTACACTCCATTTAATTGTTTCGTTTTACAAATTATTCATATCGCAAGCACGACTCTAAAACAACGAACTCACTCCTACCAAGATCGACTCAAACCCATGCAACTACAATCGAGAGGTGGTAACAAGAGGGACATTGCATCATCATTGTATCCTAAGAATATATACTTTTATGATCTCATATCAAGTTTAGTTCTTTGTCTCTTAGGAATTCTCATACTAGCTTTACATCCAAAAAATCTAAGATGTGCAATTGATGGATTTTTCCCTGACCATGCTTCTTGTGGTGTTACCCCATCAAGGGGTGCATTGGAAACTCTATTTACTAGATAAAGTGTCATTTTAGTTGCTTCTTCTCAATATTGTTTTGTTAATCTCACATTGTCAATCATATATTGCACCATCTCCATGATAGTATGATGTCACCCTTCAACAACATTCTATTTGGGTGTATGAGGATGTTCTATTTGATAATGAATGTCATGTATTTCTAAAAGGTGTTGAACTCGTTGTTGGTGTATTTCTCCCCTTGATCTAAGTGAAGTGTCTTTATATTACGACCGAACTCTGTTTCAACAAGATCTTTGAACTTTTTGAATGTTTCAAAGGCTTGGTATTTTGTGTGTATATAGTATATCCACATTTGTCTAGAGAAATAATCAACAAAGAGCATAAATTATTGAAACTAAGAATGAATAGGTATCGTGGGTCTATACAGATTAGTATGCACCACATCAAATTTTTTTATAGGCTTAAATATCAGTGTGTAAACAGTGTTGGCCCTTATCTATATCCTTTTAGAGAGGTTGGAAACCCATTGCCATATCATATCAATAGAGTGTTTCTAGATAGCCAAAAATTACATGACCAAGTCTTCTATTCCACAATTATGCTGAGAATATTTCCTTGGCCACAAGGTCCTGATTATCTCTCTGAACAAAATCTAGTTGAAACTTCATGCCCACATTGGAAGCTCTTGCAACAATTTTCAATCTTCATGACTTATCTCTTATGAGGCACATCTTTTTACATCTTCAAAGGCTTGGTATTTTGTGTGTAGAGAGTATATACACATTTTTCTAGAGAAATAATCAACAAAGAGCATAAATTATTAAAACCCAGAATGAATAGGTATGGGTTTGTACAGATCAGTATGCACCAGATCAAATTTTTCTAGAGGCTGAAATATACTATTTAAAAAAGGTGCTCATTGTTATCTTCTTGAAAAACAATGTTGGCACTTATCTATATCATTTTTGAGAGGTTGGAAACCCCTCGCCATATCATATCAATGGAATGTTTCTAGATAGCCAAAAATTACATGACCAAATCTTCTATTCCAAAATTATGTTGAGACTATTTCCTTGGCCACACGGTCCTGATTATCTCTCTGAACAAAATCTAGTTGAAGCTTCTTGCCCACATTGGAAGCCCTTGCAACAATTTTCAATCTTCATGACTTATCTCTTATGAGGCACATCTTTTTACTACTTTTATAGTAAATATCAATCTTAATATTGTGCTCCAATAATTGGCTAATGGATGATAAAAAAAATGTTAAACCAGGGACATTCTAATTTTACATGTATGTATCCCAAGTGGACGTAGCGAAATGAAACAAATACCCTCAACACTATAAGATGTATCATTACACAAAGTAACATTATTGTTTGTGGGTTTGTCTCTCAATGTGAAGAACCAATTTGTGTGTCTTGTCATGTGCAGGGTTGCACCAAAATTAAATACCAAATTATATTTTGTGAAATGGATTCTTTATTATATTGTGCAGTTTAGAAGAAATTTTCATATTTATATTTATCTTCTTGTTCAACAACATTTCCTTGTCAAGATGGTTTCTTCTTACACTTTCCCTTAATTTTCCCATGTTTATTGGTTGGTGTCCTTGTTTATATTGTTGGTTGTCAGTTTTCTTTTCGCTTGACAGTCACTTTGAATAGATTATACCAATAATATTTTAACGTGTGTCCCTTACGACCACAAATTGCATTTTTTTTTTTGCCCTTGGGGACTTGTTGATTGCTTCCTTTCTTCAAAGTTCATTTATTAGAATTCTTTTTTTTTTTCCTTTATGATGAGAGACAAGTGCATGCTCTTCAACTTATGTAGTTGTGTGAATAACTTCTTGTTGTAGTATATTCACCAATTATTTAAAAGAAATTGTGTGACCATTAATATTCAATGTGGTCACGAACATTTTGTATGATGATGGCAAAGCTCTCAAGACAATAGGAACAAGAGATTTTTCAATCACTTCTTCTAAAGATTGAAATGATTCTTTTAAAGTTGCAACACGTCTTAGAAAAAACTCAACTTTTTCAGTTGGTCGCAGTTTTAGATTCAATAACCGACTTTTTAGATGAAGTGTTTATATTCTTCAACTCATAGGTGAAATCATGTTTAAGTTTACCCCAAGATTTTTTTTCTGTTATGGTGTCATGAATATGGGTTTGAACCTCATTAGATACACCAAACAAAATTATTAATTTTAATTTTTTACTTTCCCTATAAAATGTGTATTTTTGCAACATCATTTCCTTATCTAGCTATTGATCCACTAACTACTAGTCATATATCTTCAAATTCTAATTGTGCT
This sequence comes from Taxus chinensis, assembly GCA_019776745.2. NCBI lineage: Eukaryota > Viridiplantae > Streptophyta > Pinopsida > Cupressales > Taxaceae > Taxus > Taxus chinensis. The sequence continues at coordinate 132,761,524 of CM034149.1, forward strand.
CAAATTTTTGTTTTCCAAAAAGCATAATTACCGGTTTGAAGTAGTTCTTAATTGGGTAGGAAAAAACTTAGGTGCCAAAGTTTTGGCCATTTTGAAAAGTTTAAAATAAGAAAAGGAATTAAAAATTTAAACACTTCCCCAAAAAACAAAATTATTATTTTTTGGGCTCTTTTTCATTCATTTTACAATGATGTGGCACTATTGGCTGATTTACAAACTTTGGGTTTTTTTTTTTTTTTTTCCGCCAATTTTACAATATTTTTGTAGTAGTGGAGAAAAATAGCCTCCTTTTCATTAAAAAGAATATTTTTTTTGCAAATTTGTTTATTTGAATTTAGTCCCTTTGGCCTCCTTTTGGACTTAGAGTAGTTTTGAACCTCTTACCTCATTTAACAAGGAGTTTTGGGAATCTTTAAATAGCCAACTTGGCTATGTTTCCATGCAACTCTATATGATGTAAAACTTGGTTTTAACCTTTATCTCTTTGGAAGATGTTTTAAAAATAAAATAACAAAACCCTAAATTTTTACGCAGTAGGTGTTTTTTAACCGAGGGATACATTGCCCGTTTTCGCCATCATGCTTTTGCAACTCCGATCTTACGCTAGATCCTGTTCCGTTGGCTTTGTTGCTTTAGTGCCTGTGTCGTTTTGGTTGGTAGTTGGTATTGGCTGGGCCTATTCCGTTGGATTTGGACACTTACCCGGTTTTTTTTACGTCCTTCCCCAACCTCTATTCTGTTTGAGCTACTTACGTGGCTGCGTCGTTTGTGTTTCGGGAGTGCGGTGGTCTGTGTGGTCCTGTGTACCTCACCAGAAACAGTGTCTCGTTCCACTGTGTACTACATTTCCTTCACCAGTTTCTGTCCATTCACCACATCATGAGTTGGATGATCGTGATTGCTAGAAAAAACTTGAGATCAAAATAACGGGTCTCGATCAGCGTCAGGTTGGGCAGCTTCCGCTTGAACTCGAACCAGTATTAATGAAACTTGGCTGTAAAATAACGTGGCCGGAATATTCTGGTAGTAGATGCCGAACTAGAGCCCGGACTCGTCGAGAGATTCGAATATGGTTTTCTGCGGGTAACCCACCGCCACCTGCTTCGCAATGTGACTGGTGGCACCGTGCGAAGTGCCCGAGTAGGCGAACAACGGGTTCTGGTGCATGGTCCCGGGCACCGATGAAAACCATCTGTCAAATAACGTGAATTCTTTTATGAGCTCAGTGTAGACGGGAATCAGCTCCGGCTTTAGGCCCTTCATGATGGTCTTTCCAAATCACTTGCACGTAAACATCTCCATGTGCTTCTATTATATAACTTTTTTTTAAATGAAAGGGGGTCTTATATTATATTAAATGCAACATGATACAAGATTCTCTCAACAAAAACAAGCAAGTGGTATAAAAGCACGCCCCAAAACCACAAATAGAAAAGGTAAAGTCTCGCAAAACCACACAATAAAACACTTAGAGGGGTGCTTGAGGAACATCAAATACAAAGCTACTCAGGTCTAAAAGAGAACGAGAAATATGAGGCTCAAAACACCGCTTCTTCTCCTTCGAATGTATGACAACGGTCCAAGGCACTTGCTGGGGAGCTAGATCAAGCGGAGGATTGAGGCACAGGCTATCCTGAACGGGGTCAGAGTCAGAAGAGTTAGATACATGTGACCGCTTGGCACCACTGCCGGCAGTGGAAAGCTTGACCGTCATGTCGTCTGGCTGATCCTGGACTTCAGGTCGATCTTTGACTTCCAGTGTAGCGAATGGTTGCCAACCCTTAAGCCATTGAGAAGCCCCTTTGTTATTCTTCTACTTATCTTGAATGGGGGAGAGCGGGCAAGCCTCGTGAAGGTGCCCAATTTGATGGCACAACCGACAACGAAAGGTTGTGTTCTCATAATCGAGAATTTGAGTTCATTTGAAGTCATAATGGATTAATTCCATTTAGTCCGGAAGACCTTTGTTGAAATCCACCTCAATGCAGATGCGTGCATATGTGAACAACCCTTGCTTAGACCGCTCATCATCCAGCTTGATAAACCGACCAAGAGAGCTACCAATCATTGCACAAGCCTGAGGATGCCAAAAGGGAAGAGGAAGATTGTGTATACGAACCCAAAGTGACATTTTTGAGACAACCATATTAGACGATGGGTCAAAACCCTGAAACCATGGTGTAACGAAATGACCAGCCCTACCCCAAAACCAAGGATCCTCAGTACTAATAACCCGTTGATAATCTGTAGGAGAAGAAAACTAGACAATAAAAAAACCTTTAGCACACAATTGGATATCACAATCACGGAACCAGGTAAAATAAATCCATTGATGCCGAGACCAAAATCTGTTAAATCTACAAGATAATGGCCGAATTTTTGAGGGCATATATCTACACTTTAACTTTACCCTTGCAATAAATAAACTATTTCATTTCCCATAATATACCCTTCCCTGCTTATTCCTCTATTCTCTTCTTGCTTTAGGGTAACATCATTTCTTTACGTATCTTGATCGTCCCAGTCCCTATCGTTGAGTGTTAGAAAACAATCAACCCAGCGTAAAACGGAATAAATCTGAGACCATCTCAACAGACCCGTCAAAACTTGAAGCTATGTATACCTACTCATCTTCTCGACCCGTCAACTAGAAACAACGGCTCAAGACCTTTCCAATGACATAAGTTTTGTCCAAAACGGACTTCATTTGGCTACATCTTTAATAGATTTACAGTTTAAGGGCTGAACGGAACGGGGAATATGAAATAGGAGACACAGCGCTTTCGAACGACATTAATTTCGTCCACAACGGAGCTCATTTCCCCAAAACCTTAAAAATAATTACGGTTCAGGGTTTAACAGAATGGTTAAAAGTGAAGAGAAGATATTATAAGGCTTAATTTTTGTTCACAACAGGTAATCTGAAAGAGGAGATGCAAAGCTTTCGAACGGCATAAGTTTTGATTCAAAACGGAGGTCGTTTGGCCATATCTTCCAAGGAATTATCATTCCAAGCTGAACGGAATGGGTACCGGAAGAATGTTAATTAAATTTATATGCCCACATGTGATACAAAATCACAAATACCCCTCAAAAAACTGGCTGACAATCTGTACAGAATTCGTCACAGAATTAATGTTGAATGGTTGCGAGTATTATTAATTGTTCATTATATAGGGATATTTTTCCAGTGACTGTGGATACACAGAATTTATTACGCTATTGTGGAACAACTAAGGTAACATATGTTCCAACTTCTTGGCAATAAAGCATAAATCTCAAACATGTTGTGTGGAGCATGTTTGCATGGTGTCCCTTCATTCCTTGAACACATTCCAAAAACATAATCTTCCTTGATAGGCTGTGAAATTGACAGGCCGTGGGCCGTTTTTATGTGGTTTGCAAAATTGGTAATCATAGAGAATGACAGGCTGAAAACATATAAAACCGTCAATTTTTTGAAATAATCTTCTCTATATATGGAAATATACATATTTAAAGGAAAAAATCCTAAACATAAATATAGGAAAAATAGAATTTACCGTCACATGAAAGAACTAGAGCCTCAACAAAATTTAATTTGATAGGCGGAAATAATTTGAAATTCCAAACTCAATATTATGGTTATCTTAAGAGGTGAAAGGATACACCCAAGTTAAAAGATGACTGGGCTGGTTATGTCACACCGAGTTCTCTAGTTTTAAATGTTTCTTTGTATCTGATCTATTCTATTGCACCCATGTTCACTACACCCAAGTTAAAAGATGACTGGGCTGGTTATGTCACACCGAGTTCTCTAGTTTTAAATGTTTCTTTGTATCTGATCTATTCTATTGCACCCATGTTCACTATGGATTGGGATATACACAAGTATATATTGGAATTTGAAGAATATTTGAATACTTGCATTTTGGTATTGGAGTGCAAACACACAATATGTTTTTGTTCACTATGTAATTATATTCATTCTCTTTTTGAAAGGGATAACATTATAGACAACATTACAAGCTTCATTTATGCTTGATTCATTCATTCATTCATTCATAAATGAATCAAAATAATATGATACTACAATGGGCTGGTTATGTCAATATGCTTGATTTTCTTATGGTATCAATGTGATGATTATGACTAGATTATGAGATCTCACAGGATGATATATATATTTGTTGTAGATGCATTACCGTGTTCCCCTCTTGTTACACTATTGGTGGATCATAGTTTGATTAATCACTAGCTAGTTATTGATCATATGTGGATTATCATTGAGATATTGCTTACATTGTTGTCATATTTGTGAACTATTATTGGGTATGTATAATGTTTAGCTTGAGTGTGCAGATGACAGGTTTCACCATGAGAAACGTCGGACTCATACAGGGGATGTCTCTAACCAGCAAAGTGGGCCCTAAAAGGAAAAAATTCCTTCCTAGTTTATTTTTCTATGGGTCACCTTTCTTGACCTTGGTCTTGTTGTGGATTATTTAAACCCCCTTGTGGTGTTGTATTATTATTACTTTCTTATCTTATTGGTTTTTGCTAACCCCTCTAACTATGTTATTGCTATTAATAATTCTAATCCTCTTTTCTATTAGCCTTGACCTTGAGTTTTACTCTAACCCTTTGGCTTTATGAAAATTGTGTTATGTCTTGCTTTAGCCTTCCTAATGGAGGATTTGGGAAACCTAATCATGGATTAGGTGACCCCAACTACCTCTCCTAAATGTCATCTTTTCCCAAACTCGGATTTGGGAAAAAAGTGACATTTAGGAGTTATATAGGGAAAGTTATGTACTAAAGTTTCCTTGAAAAGAGCCCCTAGGCCCTATACCTAGGGGTGGGTGGGATCCTTCCAAGGAAAATTGATCCCATTTGGCCATTTTTCCCCCCTTTCTCCTTCATCTTTAATAAACATTTCTTGATTACATGAATGGTGTTGGGATGTGAGGATTCTACATGATTTTTTGGATATTTATTTTCTTATCTTTTAATTTGGGGTTTTTGGGGTGCAAATTTTGGAGTTTTTGGATTGGTTGAAGCATAGGTGGAGGGTGACACTTGTCACCCTCCCATTTGGCCCTTTGTGTTGTTTTTTTCCTATATCATCCCCTCTGGTGGAAGGGATTGGGATTACTTTCTTCTTTTTTGTTTATTTGGGTTTTCTTTTGGGAGCTTACAAGGAGAAGGAACTAGATTGTGGAAGCTTGGGTTGGAACATTAATGTGGATCGAACTATAAGAGGTTGAAATACCTCCAAAACACACACAAATTGTTTACAAAAAAAATAGAAGCTTCAAAATATTTTTCTTCTCATTTTGGAATCCACACTAATATTTTACATCATTAAAATCTTCCTTTTATTTCAAGTAAACTCTAAAAAATGCTAAAATCCCAAAAAACACTAAAATGTCAAAAATTACCTACTAGTAAAACATCTCAAATGGGACCCAATTTTTTTTAATTGAAATATGCCTTCATAAATGAAGTCTCATGCCAAATTTTAGATCATTTTATAAAGCATAGAAAAAATTATTAAAACTCTAATTTTTAGACAAAAGCAAAAAAAATGTTCAGAGCCAATTTTAGACTACTAGACGAAGGATTACGACCCCGGAAATATGATGAAATGGAGAAAACCTTTCAAAAAAGGTTGCTCACAACATATTACTAATCAATATCTACCACCCTAGAAAATTTCAAGACGATCTAATAGTCGGATAAAAAGTTATGGCCTTCATAAGTTATGTTCTTGCATCATTCTTCCCTAGTTGAAAAGAATTCTACTCATGCGATTTCAGTTAATGGAATTCATCCAATTTTCCATTGTCAATCTTCTTCATTTCCCACTCAGGAATCCAATAATTTTTTGTCTACTGGAAACCTTCCCGCTACACCAAATATTTGTTGTAGCTCTCATTTCTAGTAGTGATTGTTTTTTGGTCCAAGACACGCATTACCCTTTCATTTTTCTTCTTCAACATATGTTTCTCCCAGTTTATTTATTCCTCCTCTATGATATTTTCCTCATGGAAACTTGTATAAATCAGAAACATTAAAAACTGGTAAAATAGAAAAGCTTTCAGATAGCTCCACCTTGTAGGCATTATCACTCATTTTCTTCAAAATCTTACATGGCCTAATCTTATTATACTTTAATTTATTATATGTCCCTTTTGGAAACCTCTCCTTTCTAAGAAGAACCATCATCATATCTCCTTCTTCAAATACATTTACTCTCATACTGGCATCTGTTACTGCTTTATATTGTGCATTACTAACTTTCATATTTTCCCTCACTTCTTCCTACGATTGTAGCATGTGTTCTACAAATGCTTCTGCATCATCACTTATTTTATCTGTACCAAGTATCACAATCAAATCATGGATTCCATTGGGGTCCCTACCATATACACTTTAGAAAGGATACCTCCTTGTTGACATGTTTACCGAGCCGTTATAAGAAAACTCAGTTTGTGGTAAAGCCAAGTCCCATTGTCTTTACCTTTTTACCGAGCTATTATAAGCAAACTATGCAAACTAGGAGATTTCCCAAGCTTATGTTCACTACTTTTGTCTTACCATCAATTTTGGGGTGATATGCACTACTAAATTATAGTTATGTCCCCATTTTCATCCACAAATTATTCCAAAAGTGACACAAAAAATTGTGTCCCGATTTGAAGTGATCACTGTTGGAACTCCATACAACCTATCCACTTATGAAAATTAAAATCTGCAACTCCGGAAGCACCATTAGTTGTCTTACAAGAAATAAAATTTTCCATCTTAGAGAATCTATCAACCAAAACAAAGATATAATCATTCCCTCATTGTGGGTTAGGAAGTCCTAACATGAAATCCATACTCAAATAAACCCCTGGCCATGTAGGGACATGTAATGGCATATACAACACAATATTATGTGCATGACCCTTAGCCATTTGGCACTCTACATCTTGCTACAATCCTAGGTATGTCCCTCTTTCCCTTCGGATAATAGTAATTTTCTACTATAAGAGCATTTGTTTCACCTATACCAAAGTGTTCAGCCAACCCCCCACTATGTAATTCTCTTATAATATTTTCTCTCATTGACCTAACATGGATGCACAATTGCTTTCCCCTGAGTAAATAACGATCCTACATCAAATAATCAGAAAACCACTGCCCACTGTAGGGTCCTTACATTGTCTCACAACATCATGAAAATTTGGATCACCATCATACAATTCCTTAAATACCTTAAACCCTACTACTTCATGCTCCATTTTTATCAAAAGTTCCACTCGCCTACTCAAGGCATCAGCTACTTGATTATGCTTACTTGACTTATGTTTAAGACAAAAGTATATTCTTGCAAAAATTAAACCCACTTTGCATGTCTACAATTTAGTTTCATTTGTGTGTTTACATATCTCAATGCTTCATGATCAGCAAAGAGTACAAATTCCTTAGCTACCAAGTAATGTATCTAATGCCTTAATGCTTGAAAAATAGCATAAAATTCCACATCATAAGTAGAATATTTCCTCATGAATTCATTTATATTTTCAATGAAGAATGCCACAGGATGTCCTTCTTGACTCAGTACAGATCCACTCCTAACATGTGAGGCATCACAATCAACCTCAAAGACCTTGCTAAAAATCTAGAAATACCAAAGTAGGTTCCTTTGGAACACATTCTTCTTCAATAATTCAATAATAGTACTTTTCTACGATAAGAGCATTTGTTTCAACCTATACCAAGTGTTCAGGACCAAACCCCCCACTATGTAATTCTCTATAATATTTGCTCTCATTGACCCTAACAAGGATGTACAATTGCTTCCCCTGAGTAAAAATAATGATCCTACATCAAATAATCAGAAAACCACGACCCACTGTAGGTCCTTACATTGTTCTTCACAACATCATGAAAATTGGATCACCATCATACAATTCCTTAAATACCTCAAACCCTACTACTTCATGCTCCATTGTTATCAAAAGTTCCACTCGCCTACTCAAGGCATCAGCTACTTGATTCTGCTTACTTGACTTATGTTTAAGACAAAGTATATTCTTGCAAAAATTAAACCCACTTTGCATGTTCTACAATTTAGTTTCATTTGTGTGTTTACATATCTCAATGCTTCATGATCAGCAAAGAGTACAAATTCCTTAGCTACCAAGTAATGTATCTAATGCCTTAATGCTTGAAAAATAGCATAAAATTCCACATCATAAGTAGAATATTTCCTCATGAATTCATTTATATTTTCAATGAAGAATGCCACAGGATGTCCTTCTTGACTCAGTACAGATCCACTCCTAACATGTGAGGCATCACAATCAACCTCAAAGACCTTGCTAAAATCTAGAAATACCAAAGTAGGTTCCTTTGACACTTTCTTCTTCAATAATTCAATAATAGTACTTTTCTACTATAAGAGCATTTGTTTCACCTATACCAAAGTGTTCAGCCAACCCCCCACTATGTAATTCTCTTATAATATTTTCTCTCATTGACCTAACAAGGATGTACAATTGCTTTCCCCTGAGTAAATAATGATCCTACATCAAATAATCAGAAAACCACTACCCACTGTAGGGTCCTTACATTGTCTCACAACATCATGAAAATTTGGATCACCATCATACAATTCCTTAAATACCTCAAACCCTACTACTTCATGCTCCATTGTTATCAAAAGTTCCACTCGCCTACTCAAGGCATCAGCTACTTGATTCTGCTTACTTGACTTATGTTTAAGACAAAAGTATATTCTTGCAAAAATTAAACCCACTTTGCATGTCTACAATTTAGTTTCATTTGTGTGTTTACATACCTCAATGCTTCATGATCAGCAAAGAGTACAAATTCCTTAGCTACCAAGTAATGTATCTAATGCCTTAATGCTTGAAAAATAGCATTAAATTACACATCATAAGTAGAATATTTCCTCATGAATTCATTTATATTTTCAATGAAGAATGCCACATGATGTCCTTCTTGACTCAGTACAGATCCACTCCTAACATGTGAGGCATCACAATCAACCTCAAAGACCTTGCTAAAATCTAGAAATACCAAAGTAGGTTCCTTTGACACTTTCTTCTTCAATAATTCAAAACTATATGTTGCTACCTTGGGCCATATAAACTCCTTTCCCTTTGTGCACTTTGTTATGAGTGTGGCATTGCTACTGAAATTCATAATGAGCTTCATATTAAAAATTTCCAATCCATGAAAACTACGAACCTCTGTCACATTCGTGGGAATAAGCCATTCCAAAATCACCTTCACTTTTTCCTCATCCATCCTCACTCTATACTCTGAGATGAAAAATGCCAAAAATCTATACTGTTATGAATAAATCTACACTTCTTTAAGTTTGTATAAAAATTCTCTTTTCATAAAAATTCTAACACCAATTTCAGATGTAACAAGTGTTCTTCCATTGTCTTACTGAATATTAAAATATCATCAAAATAGACAACCACAAACTTACCGTTGTATTCTCGCAGTACTTTGTTAATTAACCTCATGAATGTACTGGGTACATTACATAGCCCAAATGGCATCACGATCCACTCATACAATCCATATTTTGTTTCAAAATTTGTTTTCCATTCACCCCCTTCACGGATTCCGATCTGGAAGTACCCACTCCACAGTTCAATCTTACTAAAATATCAGGCTCCCGCTAGCACGTCCATCGTATCATCCACTCTTGGAATTGGGAATCAATACTTAATTGTGATTTTATTTATGGCACTATTGTCCAAAAAAATTCTCTAATCTCCATCCTTTTTGGTAGTCAATAGCACTTGAGTTTCACATAGACTTACGGTTTCTCTTATAACCCCTTTATGTATTAAATTTGTCACCTGTCTGTTGAACTCCTCACTCTGTGTCAGATTTATCATGTAGGCTTCCTGATTTGGAAGGTTCGATCCTAAGATTAAATCAATATGATGTTGTATATCCCACTTCAGAGGTATCCCATCTGGGAGCTTATCTGGTATGACATCCTTGTATTCTTTTAGTACCATTGATGCCACAACGGGTATATCAAATGCCTCTATTTCCACCTTCTTTGACATCAGTGCAAAACAACAACCAACTTCTTCCATTTTTGCAACAAACTCTTTTATAGCAAGCAAGCCCTAACTCTTCTCTTCTTCCTTGAAGGGTAACAAGACCCCTTTACACCATCCTTCAAAAAAGTATAACTATTTTTCCCTCCATCATGTGTAACCTTTCTATTATATTTTCAAGGACTCCCCAGTAATATATGGCATGCATCCATTAGGATAACATCACAACGCACCTCTTCCTTGTAGGTATTACCAATCGAAAACTTTATAATGCATATTTTATCTATATTTACCTTGTTCCCTTTCTTGAACCATGGTAGATAGGGATATGGGTGCTTCTCATATTTCAGAATGAGTTTATCAACCATCAGAATTGAGACCATATTTTCACAACTACCACCATCAATAATAATTTTACATATCTTTCCTCCAGAGGTGCATCTTGTTCAAAATATATTGGTCTGCAGCCAAGAATTGGTACCAGCACCATCTTGTTCTTTCTCCTTCCTCAGGGTGATCGTCATCCTCCTTATCATGATGGTTTCACCCAAGTCTGCAAAAACCTCCATTTCTTCTTCATCTTCAGCTTCAACGAGGTTTACTCATGGGTTTCCTTCTTTCCATCTATCCTATGTAGGTTAGTGCAGACATTCAAAAGCTATTTTCCATTCTTCACCATATCAGTAACATGCATATTGCCTTTGGGGGCTATTCCAACCCCGTCCTCTAATATAAACTCATCCCCTCTGAAATCCCCTGCCTCTTTGATAGTTACCACAAATTCAACCAGATTCTTCATGTCCTTCTGCATTCATTAGAGGATTCACCTTTTATAGAATCAAATATACCTCTACCCCTCATCGAAGATGATGATGACCCTCTTCACGCCTCTTCTGAAATTACTCCTCTTGTTGTTTTCTTTTTATTTTAATGTGAGTTGATAAACATCATCCAAGCTATGGATCCAGAGCATACTTAGTTCATCTTGTATGGTATAACTCAACCAATTGCATACCTTGTAGTCTTTTGTTCTCGATACTCTCCTTGTTCCACCTGGATTGATAACATGTAAAATTCATTCATATAATCTTCAATGATGAGATCCTTTTGTCTTAGGTTTTGAAACCTTCAAAATAGTGTCTAGGAATAATCTTTAGGAAGACACTTTTCTTTCAACTTCTTCACCATTTTTTTCCAATTTTGGATGTTGCCCTTTCCTTTCCTCTGCCTTTCATTTTTTAAGTGATCCCACCAAATAAATGCATGTCCAGCCAACTTAGTGCATGAAAATTTAAGATTCTTCTCCTCTAGAAGGGTTTTCCACTTAAAGAAGTTTTCCATGTCATTCAACCAGTCAATCAACTCCTCTAGTCGTAACCCTCCACCATAATCAGGAACATTAATCTTGATGTCGTCATTATTTCCCTCTAAATATTGGATCAATCCCTCCTCAAATGGTATCTCATTCAGGGTGTCTTCATCTCTCTCATTTTATTATTCATTTCCTCCTTGATTCATTAACAGAGGTAATTCTTCAGTGTCACTATTTGGGTTTGCATACCCATTTACATGTGTCCTTCTAAGTTGAGTAACTTCTCCTATGAGCTCATAAACTTGTCTTTGTAGCTCTTGCATATGCCTATTAATCTGGGCATAACCTCCGCTCTCGTGTCTATTTATGCTTATGTAAAACAAGGGCAATAAATTACATAGAAACATGTAATATAAATTACCTTCATCATTCCTGTAAGATCCAAATCCTACTCTTATACTAACTGATATGGATCTAGCTGTAAGAGGTTGAAATACCTCCAAAACACACACAAACTATTCACAAAAACCAAAAGCTTCAAATTATTTTTCTTATCATTCTAGAATCCACACTAGTCTTTTACATCATTACAATTTTCCTTTTATTTCACATTAGCTATAAAAACCCCTAAAATGAAAAAAAAACATAAAATGCCAAAAATCACCTACTAGTTAACACCTTGGATGAGACCCAAATTTTTCATACAAAATATTCCTTCATAAATGAAGGATCATGCCAATTTTTTGTTTATTCTATAAAGCATAGAAAAATTTATTAAAAATCTAACTTCAAGACAAAAGCAAAAAAAAACGTTCAGAGCCAATTTTATACCACTAGACGAAGGAATCCAGCCCTAAAAAAATATGTCGATAGGGAAATAACCACTATGAAAATATTAGTCACATCATGTCACTGCTCAATATCTACCACCCTAGTAAATTCTGAGACGATCGAACGGTTGGATCAAAAGTTATGGCCTTCACAAGTTATGCTCCTGTATCAAACACTTGCTTAATCTTGAGGTAGGATCTTACCTCCAATTTTTCCTTGTTTGAAATGGTTAAACTTGTGTTATATGGATTGGAATCGGTAGTTCAATTTTAATTTTGTTTTGTTTTCTCATCCAATCTTGCATGGATTGGATTTTGGGCATGTGTGGGAAGAGAGAAGAATCCCCTTTTTACTCACCCTCATGCTTGATAGACAAGCTTGATGGGACTATGGTTTACCCCTTCATTTTGTTTGAAGGGCATGGAGGGATAAGGGGAGAATTTATGGAGAGATAAGGAAATGGTGGCTTACTATTTGTAATTTGGGTTCTAAATTTGGTAATTTATGGGATATCTTATCCCCTCTTCCCTCGTTGAGAAGTTTGGTGCTTCTCGAATCTTTAATTTCTTACATCAAGCATTGTTTTAGGGTGTTTCTCTGAAGTATTATATCCTTGAATGTGTTTGGGTGACCTTTGTTACTCCTAGTTTGAGGCATGCCCCCTCTAACATGCCCTTTTTGGTCCACCTTAAGGCATGTATTGATGCATATAGATTGGGAGGTAAACATGATGGTTTCTCATGGGTTTTGAAGCTTCTTTTGGATGGCATGGAGCTTGAGAGAATGGTCTTTAAAAATGTAAAAGTTTTTTATTTCTGTTTTGGGTATTTGGAGTTGCACGTTGCAAAATCTACCTTTAAAGGAGTTTTAATTTTTGGGACAATTTTGACATGTTGTCTCCACATTAAGTGGAGGGATTTTGTAATTGTATTTTAGGATAGTTTTCCCTTCTTATTAATCTATGTCAAACAAAAAGGAATTACTCTCATAGAATGGACTGTTACTCTAAATCCATTGTTGTTGAAATTCTTACTTAAGAAGTATTAGTTGTTCTTCAAATGTTACCCCTTATTGTATGCTTTTAATGGAATTAATCATCTTGTTTTAAAAGTTGATTTATTGTATAAATATTTGTTTCTTCTTCTTGGAATAATTATGAAAAAGTGAAAGAAATTAGATAATTGAGTTCAAATTTATCCTATAAATAAGCATGGAATGGTTGTGTTTTTGGATAAAAATCACATTGTGATTGTTACTTAAAGTAAACTTGAAAACTGGACCCACGGAAAATTTTAAGGGTCCCTTCGAAAAAATGCCTTAGAAAATATTTGGTGAATATGGTAAAATTAGCTTTTGCATGAACGGTGAATATCAAGACATCACGAAATCACTATTAAATGCTACAAGTCCGTAGCTTTTTTATATGTTACTGGTCAGTAGCATATTTTTATGCTACCGATCAATAGCATATAGTATGTTGTCAGCCGGTAGCATAAAAAATGCTATAGGCCGAAAACATTTTTATGCTACTTGTTAACATCATAACTATATGATGTCGGCCAGTAACATAAATATGTTTTTGGCCTGTAGCTTTTTTATACTACCAACCGACAACATACTATATGTTGTAGACTAATAACATAAAAATACGCTACCGACCAACTATATTCAGGTGAATTTTGGGAATTTCTATTTCGTGGGAATGGCAAATTGACCTCTATAATTAACTTGTACCTAGAAAATTTTGGCGAACTGGTCCTAGCTTGTACTCGAAATATTCACCAATTTCAAATTTCAAAAACCAGAATATTCGTGAATTAATGAATATTCACCACTAAAATTTTCCCTAGCTAGAACTATTGCATTTCAAGTTTTAACTTCCTATTCTGAATGGTAGAATATGTGGTCGATGTGTTATTTACAAGTTTTAGTTCTAATTAGTCTCATCTTCTAGCAAACTCTTGTAAAGTTTACCACTTTTACAGTTAGTAAATTATCACAGAAATTTCATATTAGAACAGTTGTGATTAAAACTTTCTCTATTAAAAATATAAATTATATCATTTCTATCTTATTTCTTCTTGTATATTTTATGATAAAATAGTGTAATAAATCAACATATATATATATATATATATATATATATATATATATATATGTATGTATGTATGTATGTATGTATGTATGTATGTATGTATGTATGTATGTATGTATGTATGTATGTACGTACGTACGTACGTATGTATGTATGTATGTATGTATGTATACAAATTTGTGTATAAACATATATCAGATTTATAACATCACCTTATACTAAATAAGTTAGAAGAACTTATTATAAATTCGGGTTTCACTAGATTGATAATCTCTCATTCATATATTTATTGACTATCCCACCCAACCCCCACACTCTATTGCAAACAATATGGGGTTGTGGCACCCTACGGCCATGCCTTTTGTTAACAGGTCCTCACAACCTTCATATTTTTGCAGTTGCCCTTCTTTGGCGCCTTCCACAATGCGGCCAACACTTTTTTGTTATTAATGAATCTTATATTAAATTTTTTTCTCATTTTCATGCTTAGAAATACGAGCCATTAAAGAAAATGATAACAAATTAAAAGTGTAAATTTACAGATCCCTTGGATTCAAACCCAGAAGATGGAATGAAAACCATCATTTTGAAATCCTAGAAAATCAAATAGCTATGTGCAAACCAGATCTGCATTTACCAATATAAATGGGGTGGATAATCTTCCCCTAATTCTCTTATTTCTTAAGCTATGCATGATTTCTCATTCCTTGCACAAAAAAATACAAAGCAAAAGAAAACTAGAGCATCCGGGTGAAGGCAATGAATGAAAATGAATAATAAGGTTTTAGGTTTAATATTTTTATCCTCATAAGTTTTCAAATTTTAGGGTTATGATCTCACGGTGGAGATCTGTTTTATCATAGGGTTCTTGTTTAATTTTAAATTGAATTATGTTGTATGGGTGCAAATTTATTGGGGTGTAATTGAATGTTTTATTTTTGAGAAAAGACCTTGGTTAAATTTAATAAAAATGATATATTGTTTAATTAAATCAAATGTTAATATTTTTGGAATGAATTCGAAGGCTTGGGTCCATTTCGGAAACGAAATGGGACCCATGACCATTTTTATATTTTTTGTCTTTCCGCAAACCTTTAAAAAAATATAGTATTTTTAATCATTCTCGAAACAATTGCTATCTTGGCCATAAATTTCTTTAATCTCGTAATCAATTTTCCCATGCAATAAGTTTATTGCTAGTGGAGTACTTTTACCTTTCAACCGTCACGATAGATTTATCGTCGACACTATAAAAATATTTTTAATTCGTATAACTTGCGGGAGCTTCTTTTCCCGAATGGTTGTTAATACGATGTTGTATTAACGTTGTGAAAATTGTTATGATTCTCCTTATCATTCGTGATTTTGGTTTGGTGTCACTTCACCATATGTGTGACTTATTCATGTTACTTTTGTTATGGGTAATCGTAATTTTCGTATAAGTAATTTAAAAAGAAAATTACTACCACATTTATTATTATTTTTTCATCTTCAATCAAAATTCTTTGTTGTTTTTTTTTTTCATTTTTAGAACTCATGTTGAGTGGGGTGCAATATCTGGTATCAGAGCACGGTTTCAACATCGGGCATATTGGGAATGATCAAGCGTTAAACACTAAGTTTGATTTGGTTTGGTTGCCCATTTAACGAATTTTTTTTTGCTGAACTTGGTAATCTCCCTTCCACGTTGGCAAAATGCCACCACAAGGAATTGAATGCCACACATCTAGGACAACCACTTTGGAGTGTTGTTCCTACTCATGGGATGTGTTTTGTATTTTATTACAAGATTATATGAGATAAATTGAGAAATAAAACCATCGGTTGTGTTTGGAATGCAATTCGTTCAAATTCTCTAATTTAAAACATCTTGGCAAAATTAGAAAAATTCATTCAAAAAGAGTGTTCAAAATGGATTTCAGACTTTTGTAATGGAGCTTGTTTAGGTTTATCTTGTTCTCTAGTGACATGGGATGTCACAAAAATGTTTAAACCAAATTTATAGGATCATTAGATTGTTTAGTTGAAGGCGTTTTGATCCTATTTGATTGTTTTGTTTTATGGGATAGCAGTTGAAAGCTAAAAAAATTGTTTTGATTTGGACACGTGGTTTAGGGAGCCTTGATAGGAAACTGAAATCTACCACTTCTAACATCTAGTATTTCTCCATGTCATTTGGTTGGATTTGAGGAAAATGATTTGAGAGCTAGTTTTTCGAGCGTGTTTTGGAGGTCTTTGGTCGTGTTGTCACAAATACAAACTAGCCCAATAACAATAATTAGCTCCGGAAAAGAGGTCATTGTTTGAGCCCTAGTTATCATAAAACTATTTTCTCATTTGCATTGGATTTTCTAAATATAAGAGAATAGATGAAAGTTGATATAATAATTTTTTCAAGCTATTGACACTTGTTTTCGAAACCTAGTTTATAACCAGTTTCACTAAAATTGATGAAATGCAATAGCAAAATTTCAATAACTGGCCCTAGAAAGGTGCTTCCAGTTTGATATTTACTAACCATTTTTAGGTTTCCAATGTCTCATTGGACTCTCTATATAATAAATAACATGTTAGATGTGCTTATTTTATCATTTGTGTATCTGAAATTTTTTTGGTAAACCCTTTTTGTAGCCATTTTGGCTATATTGTGCAATGGGAGAACTGGGTCTTAGTGACCCATTTGATGTTTTTTCAAGACACTCTTGGAGGGTGTAGAATTTGATAATTTTGTAATCATTTTTTGTTACACGTGTTCTTGTTTGATTGATGTGACCCATATGAGTTAGAAGCTAAGCAACATTTTGGGTGTTGATTTTTTTGGCTTAGTTAGTCATTTTGGACACAGTGAGCAATCTTGGTTTTGGTTTTGGAAATAATTGGAAATTTGGATATATGAATGTAGAATTGTCCCCTAGATATGAGGGGTATGCCTTTTTGTTTTCTTATTTTTATATTCATCCTTGTGTTGAGTCGTTATCGTTGAAACACTCATTGCAATATTAAAAAGCATATTTTCTAAACTCAGCAAAACCCATTTGGGATGGGCATGAAATAAATAGATGAACTCTATTGCATAAAAAACTAATAACAGAAAAATGTTTCTCCACATCTTAAATTGTATCAATGTAGGTTAGGATAAATTTTTACTCCTCAATAATTTGTTCCTAAGCTCGTTATTATAATCCTCTTTAATGTGGAAAAGTGCTTTATAACCCTTACAATTCCATTTTGAGATTGTATGTCTAAATTAATCATAGTTGAGTGAAAATTTGTTTTTTCCATCCTCTAAATGGTCTCCATTAAATAAATGATAGGGAAGAAAGTAATTTTGATATCTTGGTAATATTCTAGTTTTTTATAACCCTTCTTGATCTCAATAGACCCATTTTCATATTATAGTCTCTCATTAGTTTTGTCATGTTTGACATTGTTACGGAACTTGGTTGAATGTATTTCCATAGAAGGTACACTCCTGATAGTGATCCTTCACAAATGGGTTATAAAAATTTTAAATAATCATGTTTTTGGCACTTAATATTGACAATATAGAATTGGTCTCTCATGCTTACCCTATCTCTTAGATAGAGGAACAATGATTATGTGAAAATACCAATATTCTCTATCTCTCACTTAATGGGGAGAGATTGTATGCAAGTTAATATGGTGTTAACAATGAAGAATACGATAGTTGAAAACACACACACACACAATATATATATATATGCAAACATGCCTTTTAACCAAGAGATGTTCATTATTCTTAGTTGTGTTATGTTCATTATTCTCAGTTGTGTGATGTTCATTTAATTTTGGACATTGAATAGTTGGTGTTATGAAATTGAATTAGGCATTGTTTAGCCATTCCTTGGTTCTTCTTCTGAAAGTAAAGCGGATAATAGAAGGTTGTAATTGTCTCACAAACTGGATATGCCTTTGGCTACTTGAATCTTAGGAGAATTTTTAATAATATTTTAATCACCTTAGAGGACTCTCATTAACTTATTATTGGATAAATGGTTTAACCCCCTTTTTATGAGGACTAAAAATGACTATTTTATGTTCATTCCATCTACCTTGGGTAATGACATCCTTTGATAACGGTGTAAACCATTGTTAAGAAATGTGAAATCGTGGTTGATTTGAGAGTGTGTTGTTTTTGGGATCTCTTGAAAATGTGGTCTCATTATTCTTACCACTCAAAAGAGTGGTAAATTTGAAGTCCCTTGTTTGAGAATGAACTCAGCCATCTAATATAAGAAGTGTATATATACTTCCTTTTAGATGTAGTGGTTAATTAGTGACCTAGGTAGTTGTTGAGTTAAAATAACATAGGATACTGATATGGAGAAGAGTTAGGCTATACCTTTCCTCAAGAAGAAAAGGATTTTGTTGTTTTCTTGACCTCTTAGGGAAGGTGTGACTGGGAAATTTGTTTTAAGCTAGCCAAGTTATAATTTGGAAATTTACTTAGAATCTTGATAGGTTTGGGCAAATCTCCTTTTGAATACTTTTTCCGCCTAGCTCATTCATGTTTTTTCCTGGCTATAGTGTTAAAGGAACTGTAATTCAAGTAAACTTCTCATATGTCTTGTTGATTTTGAAAACTAGTTGTTTGATTATTTAATGAGTGTTAATGGCCTTGTTGGGGTGTATAAAGTACGAAATTTAGATTAACATGGTGGAAACTTTGATAAAATTGTAAACTATAACAAATTAGACTATTCATAATTGGTTTTCTAAAGCGAATTTTGAGCCTAAATTGTGATGTCCTAGAATATGGTTCAAGCAATGGAACCCTGAAACTAAACTAGAAAATTAATTCTAACTTTATGGTTGGATATATATTAAACATTCAACATATTGGAACTTTCTTTGTGTGAACGTAAAAATTAATTTCCAAATCAATTCATCACCCTTATATTATGCATGTTTTTATGTGAACCTTCATCTTTGACCCCTTAATGAATAGTGCAAAGGACATGACCAATTTGGAGAGTCTTGTGAACCGTTGTCAATATTTTAAGCTTAAATGGGAGATTAGAAGTGAAACCACCCATAAATTTGGAAAAAAATTCTCTTCTTATGTGGTGTTTGTGGCGGCGTTGAAGGTTTTCTTGAGTGGGTTCATGCACATCGAGATTTCATAAGTTGTTAACCCTTTTGAGATAAAAATATTATTCCCTTGGCTCACCCGACATTAGTTCCTTAAAGTGACCTTTATGATGAACATCCATTTATGTGGGGCCATGTAGGGGTTTTAGATGATAATGTTAATAAATTTCTTGGAAATTACATTTTTACTTAATTACCTTTCTCTAAATGAGAGATACACTTAAGGCGTGACAAAGCTAGAATTAGTGGGACATGTTTGTTGGGACTAACTACATGGTACGATATGATACCTTTAAGAGGTCATTTTACCCCTTCATGTGACTTCCAAGAGGAATTCTAATTCTAGGGGAGGGGGATGTAGTGCTCACCTATTTTGTTTCCCATTTTGGACCATGTTGACTCATTGTAGCACCATATTATTTTGATTAAGGAATTAACTATCACATATATTTCATTTTGATGATGGTGTTATTACATTACATGGATAATTATATGTCAATTTTGGATGTTAATTCATTTTATGATAGGGATGTGTTATCCATTTTTGCACCCCCTTGCAAAATGGATCAACATACAGGTCTGGGAATTGATAGTTAATGGGATCAATTTACAAGGTATCTCGCGGCAAACTTTCTCGCCGCGAAAAAGGTTTGGAGCGGGATTTGTATTAATGGTCAAAGTGGAAAAATGTACATATTTTCACCTTGTTTATGCACATCAACCACCTCTTCCTATTGCACGAAAACCACTCCTTGTTGACGCGCGTCAATGCTCACCTCATGTCACTGGTCAACCGCTTCTTCCTGTCACGTGACAATCATTCCTTGTTAACTTGCATCAACCACTTCCTCTTGTCACGCGACAACCATTCTCCTTGACGTGTGTCAATGCTTGCTTCCTATTACGCGTAAACCATTCTCCTCGACGCGCATCAACACTTCTTCCTGTCACGTGACAACGCTTTCCTCCTGTCGTGCATCAAGCGCTTATTTCTATCGCGTGACAACGGCTTCCTCCTATCACCTAACAACGCTTTATTCCTATTGCGTGATAATGCTTCTTCCTGTCATGTGACAATGCCCTCTTCTTATCATGCATCAACATTGCATCCTGTCGTGCGTCAACCTCCTTTTTTTTCCATGCGTCAACCTCCCCTCAATGTCATGCGACAACATTTCTCCTTGTCGCACGACAAGTCTTTTCCTTGTTGATGGTGATTCTTCCCTTCTTTTCATACATCAGCTATTGGTTTCCATCTGTTGACAACTAAGAGTTTCAGGTACGTCCAAACATTAATGACATTGTACAAGGTAGCTCAACAACCGGTTTAATGACGTATGGCACCCCTGTCCATCATGCAAGAAATGTACCATTGAAAAGTGAACCATCATGGCTGCCCATACCTACATACATGCATTTAATGAAGGATGTTGGTTGGTAGCTCCTTTTCTCTCTATATATGTAAATTCCCGTCATTTGAAAGGGGGAGATTTTCAAAATTGTAAAGGAACTCTGCCAAAATTGGTCTAGCACTTCTATGAGTTGCATGCCTCAAATTTATGCATATTGTGAAGGATTCTTGCCTTTTGCTGATACTGTAATGAATTGTGCATCATTTCAAACAATAAAATTAGCGTTTTTTTTCTCTTCCTGCCCTAGCTTGATTTATATTGCATTTTTGGCCTTCTATTATATTTTGTAGGTATATTGTTCATATTGTGTTCCTTTGTAGAGCGTAAATTTGTTGTGCTCTACGAGATTTGAGGTTTGAATGTGTTTTGGGACTGTGGCATTTTATCTTCCCTCTTCTTCCCCATTTCCCTCCACTTTCACTCACTAGGAATCTCTCTAGTCTTGTTTTGGTGTTATCACCTCCCTGAGTTTAGGATTTACATTTATGTATTTCTCTTCCTCTGGTCCCTTGGAATTGGTAGTTTAGGAGTAGATCAACATTGGAATAAGTCAAGAACCAGCCTTCTATGGAGGTTTTTCTCAATCGCAAAGGTCCCACGCCTTGAGATACTCCCATGTTAGTCAAAAGTAGGGTTTTTTAATGTGCAAATCCTAGGGTGCTGCTTTTCCGACATAACAAGGTGTACATCGCATATGATGCCAATATGCTTGATTTTTTTATGGTATTAATTTGATGATTATGACTAGAGTATGAGATCTTGCATGATGGTATATATAGTTGTCGTAGATACATTACCATGGTCCCCTCCTGTTACACTATTTGGTGGATCATAGTTTAATTATTTGCTAGCTATTTGTTGATCATATGTGGATTATCATTGATATATTGCTTACATTTTTGTCATATTTGTTAGTTATTATTAGGTAGGTATAATTTTGTAGTGTGTAGATGACAAGTTTTACCATGTGAGAAAAGCAGGACTTGGGAAGGGGATCTCTTGAACCATCATAGTGGGCCCTAAAAGGCCAAAATTTCTTCCTAGTTTATTTTGTTATGGGTCACCTTTCTTGACCTTTCTCTTGTTGTGGATTATTGAAACCCCACTGTGATGTTGTATTATCATTACCTTCTTATATTATTGGTTTTTCTGACCTCTCTAACTATGACATTGTTATTAATAATTCTAATACTCTTTTTTATTAGTCTTGACCTTGAGTTTAACTCTAACACCTTGGCTTTATGAAAAATTCGTTGTCTTACTTTGGAATTCCTAGTGGAGGATTTCAGACACCCAATCATGGATTAGGTGAGCCCAACTATCTCTCCTAAATGCCATATTTTCCCTAAACTCAGATTCAGGAAAAAGGTGACATTTAGGAGGTGTATAAGGAAAATTATGGACTAATTTTTCTTGGAAAGAGCCCCTAGGTGACGTGGATCCAGCTGCAAGAGGTTAAAATAACTCTAAACTACACAAACAATTTGTGAAAAAACTAGAAGCTTCGAAATATATTTCTTCTCATTCTGGAATCCACACTAATATTTTACATCATTACAATCTTCCTTTTATTTCAAATTTTCTCTAAAAACCCCTAAAATGCCAAAAAACCATAAAATGCAAAAAATTACCTACTAATAAAACACCTTGGATGGGCCCCAAATTTTACATGCCAAATATGCCTTCATAAATTAAGGCTCATGAAAAATTTCGGCTTACTCTATAAATCATAGCAAAATTTAGTAAAACTCTAAGTCCTATTCAAAAGCAAAAAAATGTTCAAAGCCAATTTCAGATCACTAGATGAAGGAATATTGCCCCAAAAAATATGCCGAAATAGCCACAATCCTTTGAAGAAATTTGGCCACAGAAAAATACTAATGAATATCTACTATCCTGTAAAATTTCAAGATGATCCAACGGTCGGATCAAAATTTATGGCCTTCACAAGTTATGTTTTCACATCATTCTCCCCTGGTTGAAAAGAATTCAACTCCTGCAAATTCATTTGATGAAATTTATCTAATTTTCCATTGTAAATATTCTTCAGCTCCCACATAGGAATCCAAGTATTTTCTTCCTACTGTAACCTTCCCACTGCACCAAATATATGTTATAGCTCACCTTTCTAGTAGTGATTGTCTTTTGGTCCAAGACACACATTACCCTTTCCTTATTTATTTTCAGCATCTGTTGTTCCAAGTTTATTTCTTCCTCCTCCACAACATTTTCCTCATGATTAGGAAACTTATATAAGTTAGAAACATTAAAAATTTGTGAGATAGCAAAGTTGTCAAGTAGTTCCACCTTGTAGGCATTATCACTCATTTTCTTCAGAATCCTACATGGCCCAATCTTCTTATACTTTAGTTTATTATGTCCCTTTTGGAAACTCTCCTTTATAAGATGAACCATCACCATATCTCCTTATTTAAATAAATTTTCTCTCCTACTAGCATATACAGTTGCTTTATATTGTGCATTACTAACTTTTAGATTTTCCCTCACTTCTTCCTGCAATTGTAGAATCTATTCTGCAAATACTTCTACATCATCACTAATTTTATCTTCACCAGGTAGCACAATCAAATCAAGTACCACCTTTAGGTTCCTACCATATACAATATGGAAAGGAGACCTTCCTGTTGACCTATTTAACATGTTGTTATAAGAGAAATCATCTTTTAGTAAAGCCAACTCCCATTGTTTTGGCTTTTCTCCAACTATGCAACGTAGGAGATTTCCCAAGCTTCTGTTCACCAATTCTATTTTCCCATCAATTTGGGAGTGATATGCACTACTCAATTGTAGTTGTGTCCCCATTTTCCTCCACAAAGTCTTCCAAAAGTGACTCAAAAAATGTGTCCCAATTTGATGTGATCGTTCTTGGAACTCAATGCAGCCTAACAACTTTTGAAAAAAACAAATATACAACTTTGGAAGCATCATTAGTTGTCTTACAAGCAATGAAATGTGCCATCTAAGATAATCTATTAGCCAAAACAAATATAGAATCATTCCCTCATTGAGTGTTAGGAAGTCCTAACACGAAATCCATACTCAAATCAACCCGTGGCCCTATATGGACAAGTAATGACATGTAAATCTCAGTATTTTGTACTTGGCCCTTAGCCATTTGACACACTCTACATCTTGCTACAAACCTACTTATGTCCCTGTTTACCTTTTGTCAATAATACTTTTCTATAACAAGATAAATTTTCTTACTTATACCAAAGTTTCCAACCAACCCCCCATTATGCAATTCTCTGATTATATTTTCTCTCATCGAACCAACAGGGATGGATAATTGTTTGCCCCTGAAAAAATAACCATCCTGCATCAAATAATCAGAAGAACCACTAACCATTGTAGTGTCCTTAAATTGTCTCACAACATCACCAAAATTATAATCACCTTCATACATTTCCTTAGCTGCCTCAAACCCTACTACTTCATTTTCCATTGTTGTCAAAAGTGTTACACGCCTACTCAATGCATCAACAACTTGACTCTACTTACCCGAATTATGCTTTAATAAAAAAGTATATTCTTGCAAAAATGTAACCCACATTGCATACATACTATTAAATTTATTTTGTGTGTTTACATACCTCAAGGATTCATGGTCAGTAAAGAGTACAAATTCCTTAGCTACCAAGTAATGTCTCCAATGCCTTAATGCTTGAACAATAGCATAAAATTCCACATCATAAGTAGAATATTTCCTCCTGAATTCATTTATCTTTTCATTGAATAATGCCACAAGTCATCCTTATTGACTCTATACAACTTCAATCCCAACATGTGAGGCATCACAATCAACCTCAAAGACCTTCCTAAAATCTAGCAATACCAAAATAGGTGCCTCTGAAACTTTCTTCTTTAACAATTCAAAACTATATGTTGCTACCTTTTTCCATAAAAACTCCTTCCCCTTCCTACACTTTGTTATGGGTGTAGCAATGTTATTGAAATTCTTGATGAACTTGCTATAAAAATCTTCCAATCCATTAAAACTACGAACCTCTATCACAGTCCTTGGAATAGGCCATTCCAAAATAGCCTTTACCTTTTCCTAAACCATCCTTACTCCATCCTCTGAGATGACAAACCCAAAAAATCTAGAATTTTCTAAAGAAATCTAGACTTATTTATTTGCATACAGACTCTCTTTACATAACAATTCTAACACCAATTTCAAATGTAACAAGTGTTCCTCCACTGTCTTACTAAATATCAAAATATACAAAAAACTTACCGTTGTATTC
The DNA here is from genome assembly GCA_019776745.2 of Taxus chinensis. Taxonomy (NCBI): domain Eukaryota; kingdom Viridiplantae; phylum Streptophyta; class Pinopsida; order Cupressales; family Taxaceae; genus Taxus; species Taxus chinensis. The sequence goes on from CM034149.1 coordinate 132,786,639, forward strand.
TCAGAGCACTCTGTTCATCAACCTCATGAATTTACTAGGTGTATTAGATAGCCCAAATGACATCACCATCCACTCGTACAATCCATATTTTGTTTTGAAAGATATTTTCCATTCTTCCCCTTCACAGATTCAGATCTGGTAGTACCCACTCTACAGTTCAATATTGCTAAAATATTGGGCTCCTGCTAGCACGTCCATCATATCATCCAATCTTAGAATTGGGAACTGATGCTTAATTGTGGTTTTATTTATGGCCCTATTAACCACACACATTCTCCAGTCTCCATCTTTTTTGGAAGTCAATAGCGTTGGAGTTGCACATGGAATCATACTTTCTCTTAGTAACCCTTTCTATATTATATATTTCACTTTCCGGTTCAACTCCTCACTCTGTGTCAAAATCATCTAGTAGGCTGCCTGATTTGGAAAGGTCGATCCTGGGATCATATAAATATGGTTTTGTATATCCTGCTTCAGATTCAACCCATCTAGTAGCTCATCTGGTATGACATCTGTGTATTCTTTTAGTACATTTGCTACTGCAGTGGGTATATTAAAGTCCTATATTTTCACCTTCTTTGAGATCAGTGCATAACATCAGCCAACTTCTTCCATTTCTATAACAAACACCTTTTTAGCCAACAAGCCCTCACTCTTATCTTCTTCCTTGAAGGGTGACAAGACTACCTTTACACCATCCTTGCGAAACATATATGTATTTTTACCTCCATCATGTGTAACCTTTCTATCATATTTCCAAGGCCTCCCCAGTAATATATGACATACATCCATTGGGATAACATCACACCACACTTCATCCTTGTAGGTATTCCCAATCGAAAACTTATAAGGCATATTTTATCTATGGTTACCTCATTCCCTTTCTTAAACCATGATATACGATAGGGATATCGATGCATCTTACATTTCAGATTGAGTTTATCAACCATCACAGTTGAGACCATATTTTCACAATTACCACCATCAATAGAAATTGTGCATACCTTTCCTCCAGAGGTGCATCTTGTTCGAAAGATATTTGTCTTCAACCAAGAATCAATACCAACGCCATCTTGTTCTTTCTCCTTCCTTAGGACAATCATCATCATCCTTATCATGATGGTTTCACCCAAGTCTGTATCAACCTCCATTTCTTCTTCCTCTTTATCTTAAACTAGGTTTACTCATGGTTGTTCTCCTTTCTATCTATCTTGTGTAGGATAGTGCAGACACTTAAAAGTTATTTTCCCTTTTTTACCACATCGGTAACATGTCTACTTCCTTTGGGGTATATACTAACCACATCCTTTATTATAACCTCTCCCAAGTTCCCATCTGAAACCCCTTACATCTTTGGTAGTTACCATTACTTTGATGAGATTCTTCATGTCCTTATGCATTAGAGGACTCACCTTTTATATAATCAAATCTACCTTTTCCTCTCATTAAAGATGATGATGGCCCGCTCTTCACACCTCTTCTAAAAGTATTCCTCTTGTTCTTTTCTTTCTCTTTTAATGCGAGTTGATAAGCATCATCCAAGATATGGATCTGAAGCATACTCAATTCATCTTGTATGGTATAAATCAACCAATTTATATACCTTGTATCCTTCTATTCTTTAGTTCTCCTTGTTCCACCCTAATTGGAAGCTTGTAAAATTAATTGGTATACTCTTCAATGATGAGATCCTTATGCGTTAGGTTTTGAAACCTTCAAAATAATGTTTGAGCATAATCTACAGGTAGAAACTTTTCTTTCAGTTTCTTCACCATTTTATTTTAGTTTCGGATCTTTCCCTTTTCTTTCCTTTGTCTCTCATTTTGTAGGTGATCCCACCAGATCAATGTGTGTCCGACCAACTTGGTGCATGAAAAATTAACCTTATTCTCCTCTGGAAGATTTTTCCACTCAAATAATTTTTCCACTCAAATAATTTTTCCATGTGATTCAACTAATCAATCAACTCCTTTGGTCATAACCCTCCACCATAATCAATAACATTAATCTTGATGCCATCATTATTTCCCTCTAAAGCTTGGATCAATCTCTCCTCAGCTAGTCTCTCATTCAAGGTGTCTTCATCTCTCTCAATTTATTTTCCATTTCCTCCTTCATTCATTAATGGAGGTACTTCTTCAGTATCACTATTTGGTTCTACATTCCCATTTGCATGTCTCCTTCTGAGGTGGGTAGCTTATCTTGTGAGCTCAGTAACTTGTCTTTATAGCTCATTCATATGCCTATTCATCCGAGCATAACCTACCCTCCCACGTCTACCCATGCTTATATAAAATAGATGAAATAAATTACACAGAAAAATGTAATATATATTATCTTTACTATTCCCGCAAGATCAAAATCCTCCTTTGATACCAATTTATGAGGATCAATCCGCAAGAGGTTAAAATGCCTCCAAAACACACACACACACAAACAATTTGTAAATAAACTAGAAGCATCAAAATATATTTATTATCATCCCAAAATCCATAGTAATCTTTTACATCATTACAATCTTCCTTTTATTTCACATTTTCTCTAAAAACCCCTAAAATGCCAAAAATTACCTACTAGTAAAACACCTCAAATGGGCCCCAAATTTTGTGTGCCAACTATGCCTTCATAAATTAAGGCTCGTGAAATATTTAGGCTTATTCTATAAATCATAGAAAAAGTTATTAAAACTTTAAGTCCTATTCAAAAGCAAAAAAAAAAATTCGAAGCCAATTTCAAACCACTAGATGAAGGAATCTGACCCCAAAAATTTGTCTGAAATGACAACAAAATTATAAATTTTTAGTTGTCCCCTACATATGTTACTAATCAAGATCTACCACCCCATAAAAATTTCAAGACAATCCAATGGTCAAATAAAAATTTATGGCCTTCACAAGTTATGCTCCCGCATCACTATGCCCTATACCTATGGGAGGGTGGGCTCTTTCCAAGGCAAATTGAGCCCATTTGGCCATTTTTCCCCTTTTTCTCCCTCATATTTTTATATAAATGTCTTGAATACGTGAATGGTTTTGGGATGTGGGGATCCTCCATGATTTCCTTTATATTTCTTTTCTTATTTTTTAATTTGGGGTTTTTGGGGTGCAAATTTTAGAGATTTTGGATTGGTTGAAGCATAGGTGGAGGGTGACACTTGTCATCCTCCCATTTAGCCCTTTGTGTTTCTTTTTTCCTATATCATCCCCTCTTGTGGAAGGGATTTGGGTTACTTTCTTCATTTTTTTTGCTTTGGGTTTGATTTTAGGTGCTTGCAAAGAGAATGAAGTGGATAGTGGAAGCTTGAGTTAGAACATTTGCTTAATCGTGAGGTAGGATCTTACCTCAATTTTTTTGTAGTTTTAAATGGTTAAAATTGTGTTTTGTGGATTGAAATTGGTTGTTCAATTTTATTTTCCCCATCCAATCTTGCATGGATTGGATTTTGGGGATGTGTGGGAAGAGGGAAGAATCCCCTTTTTACCCACCCTCATGGTTGATGGACAGGCTTGAGGGGACTATGGTTTACCCTTTCATTTTGTTTGAAGGGCATGGATGGACAAGGGGAGAATTTATGGTGAGATAAAGAGAGTATTATGATATCTCATCGAGAGATAAGGAGATGGTGGCTTACTATGTGTAATTTGAGTTCTAAATTTGGAAATTTATGGGATATCTTATCCCCTCTTCCCTCATTGAGAAGTTTGGTGCTTATTAAGTCTTTGATTAATTGTGTTTCTTTGTGTCCGGGTGTTACTCCTAAGTATTATATCCTTGAATGTGTTTTGGTGACCTTTTCTATTATCGTTTTGAGGCATGCCCCTTCCTCTTTCTCATGCGTTTGGAGGGAGGCTAGCATGTTTTTTTGGTTCACCTTAAGGCATGTAATGATTCATATAGTTTAGCTTGTAAAAGGAAGGTTTCTCATGGGTTTTGAAGTTTCTTTTCGATGGCATGGATTTCAAAATTCTACAAGTTACAAATTTTTGTTTTGTGTATTTAGAGTTATAGGTTGCAAAATATACCTTTAAAAGAGTTGTAATTTTTGGGACAATTTTGACATGTTGTATCCAAATTAAGTGGAAGGATTTTGTACTTGTATTTTAGGATAGATTTTCCTTCTTTTTAATCTATGTCAAATAAAAAGGAATTACTCTAATGGATTGGCTTGTTATTATAAATCTATTGTTGTTGAAATCCTTACTTAAGAAGTATTAGTTGTTCAAATGTTACACTTATTGCATGATTTTAATAGAATTAATCATCTTGTTTCAAAAGTAGATTTATTGTATAAATCCTTGTTTCTTCTTCTTGGAATAATTATGGAAAAGTGAAAGAAATCAAATAATTGGGTTCAAATTTATCTACAAATAAGCATGGAATGGTTGTGTTTTTGGATAAAAATCTCATTGTCGTTGTTACTTAAAGTAAACTTGTAAACTCGGACTATTACATTTCAAGTTTTCACTTCCTATTCTGACTAGTAGAATATGTGATTGATGTGCTATTTACAAGTTGTAGTTCTAGTTATTTTCATTTTCTAGCAAACTCTTGTAAAGTTTATCACTTTTACACTTAGTAAAATATCATAGAAATTTCATATTAGAACAGTTGTGACTAAAAATTCTATAAAAAAATATAAATTTATATCATTTTTATCTTATTTATTCTTTTATATTTTGATGATAAAAGATTGTAATAAAATTATATATAGATATACATATATGTATATGTATATATATATACATATACATATATATATACATATATATATACATACATGTATATATGTATATATATATATATATATACACATGTATATATGTATATATATATGTATATATATATAGATATATAGATATACATATATATAGATATACATATATACATGTATATATATATATATATGTATGTATATATATGTATGTATATATATATATATGTATATATACATGTATATATGTATATCTATATATATCTATATCTATATATATGTATATCTATATATATTTATATGTATATATATATATATATATATACATATAAATATAAATATATATATATATATATATATATATATGCATATATCAAATATATAAAATGATGTTATACTAAATAATTAAGAACTTATTATAAATCTAGGTTTCACTAGATTGATAATCTCGCATTCGTGTTCATGTGTGTGTGTTATAATACATGAATGAAATTGTAAATAACAAAAAAAGGTAGTGAAGTGGTATTCTTTATATGGATGGGTTGTCTTATATATATATATATATATATATATATATATATATATATATATATATATATATATATATATATATATATATATATGGGGTTGTGGTGCCCTACGTCCACGCCTTTTGTTAAGAGGCCCTCACAACCTTCATAGATTTGTAGTCTCCCTTCTTTGGGGCCTTATGCAATGCGGCCAACACTTTTTTGTATATATATATATATACAGGGGAGGTGGGACTGTTGGCCCACCTAACCCCCACACTCTCTTGTAAACAATATGGGGTTGTGGTGCCCTACGGCCATGCCTTTTTTTAATAGGCCCTCATGATCTACATATATTTGCAGTCGCCCTTCTTTGGGGCCTTATACAATGCAGACAACTCTTTTTTGTTTATATATATATATATATATATATATATATATATAAAGATTGTATATACAGAGTCTTATAATAAAAATATTTATCATTTTCATGCTAAGAAATATGAGCCATTATGGAAAATAATAACAATTTCGAAATATAAATTTGTAGATCCCTTAGATTCAAACCTAGAAAATGGACTGAAAACCATCATTTTGAAATCCTAGAAAATCAGATAGCTATGTGCAAACTAGATTTGCATTTACCAATATAAATGGGGTGGATAATATTCCCCTAATTCTCTTATTCCTTGAGCTCTGCATGAGTTCTCCTTCCCTGCACAAAAAAAAAATTCAAAGTAAAAGAAAACTAGAGCATCTGGGTGAAGGCGATGAATGAAAATGAATAATAAGATTTTAGGTTTGATATTTTTATCCTCATAAGTTTTCAAATTTTAGGGTTATGATCTCATGGTGGAGATCTGTTTGATCCTAAGGTTCTTGTTCAATTTTAAATTGACTTATGTTGTACGGGTGTAACTTTATTGGGGTGTAATTAAATGTTTTATTTTAGGGAAAAGACCTTGGTTAAATTTTATAAAAAATGATGTATTGTTTAATTAAATCCAATGTTAATATTTGTGGAATGAATTCGAATGCATGGGTCCATTTCGATGAAACAATGGGACCATGACTATTTTTAATATTTATTGTCTTTTCGCGAACCTTTAAACAATATATATAGTATTTTTAATCGTTCTCGAAATGATTACTATCTTGGTCGTGAATTGTTTTAATCTCATAATCACTTTTCTTATGTGATATGTTTATCAATAGTGGATTACTTTTACCTTTCCACCATCACGATAGATTTATCGTTGACACTTATAAAAATAATCGTAATCCGTATAACTTGTGGGATCGGCATTAATCTGACTTCTTATACCAAACGGTCATTAATGTGACATTGTATTAATGTTGCAAAAATTGTTATAATTTTCCTTGTCGTTCGCGATTGTGATTTGGTGTCACTTCATCATATGTACGACTTATTTGTGTTACTTTTGTTACGAGTAATCGTATTCATCATATGAGTAATTTTTTAAAAAAATTATTACCACCTTTGTTTTATTTTATTGATCTTTGATTAAAATTATTGGTTGTTTTCTTTTCATTTTTGGAACTCCTATTGAGTGGGGCGCGATAGCTGAATACACAAAGTATGTTACCGGCCGGTAGCATATGGTATGTTGTCGGCTGGTAGCATATAATATGTTGTCATCTGGTAGCATAATGTATGCTATCAGTCGACCAGTAGCATATACTATGTTACCAACACATAGCATACAATATGCTACCATCCAGTAGCGAATATGCTACCAAACAGTAGCGTCTCTAACATTTTGCATTATATACAACTTCAAAAAAATAACATATAAATTATTAAAATACCTTTGATTTTGGAGGGTTGTGATATGTAGTAGATCTTGATCTTCAATTCCCACAAGACCACATGCACGGATAAAGGAATTGCGGAGAAACTTTTATGTTTACTTGATATTAGAAATTGTAAATTTCTAATCACTATATATATGAAGGTGAATTTTACAAATTTTAATTTCATGCAAATAGTTATTTGAATTTAAAAAGCACGCTTTTGTTATACATGCTAGGCAAACCGAAACCCTAAAAGTAACTTGAACCCAAAAAATCTAGGTGACCCACTCATAATCCCTACATCTAAATTTTTTCCAAATGTAAATTTCAAAACCAAAATATTCATGAATTAAAAAATATCCACCACTAGAATCTACTTTTTTATTATCTACCATGATTCTTTAGATTGGATGTGAATCAAAATTTGTGTGAATAAACATATTTATATATGCTTCCTCGTCATTAGGAGGAATATTTTAATCAACGAATGTGATGGGTGGTGTAAACCCTAGAATCACAATGATTCTATGAATATGATGGGGATTGCTCATGTAGATCATCATAGAAGGAACTTCCTGATAATCCATATGCACTTTATTGACCTTGTGTGCCTCTACATGTCATGGTAATGGATCGGTGCATAAAATAAATCTATTATTAGGTTGAGCTACTACCATGTTGGTGGGAATTTTTAAATATTGCATGTAAATTATTTATTTGATGTCAATTATATCTTGGATATTATAGTGTGATGTGAATAACATTTTTTGGAATGTTCATGGAATCAATGGTAAATGTAAGACACTTCACTATTACACCTTTTACTTTATGGTTTAGTGGTATCAATGACGATAGGTAAGGTCATTGAGTCAAATTTCGCTCAAACTAATTTTATAATATCATGTGAGGAGGATGTGGTAACTATGCCCATTATTTTCTTGGAGATGTTGTAAGGACTATCTAGGATTCTTATTATTATACATTCTTTTTTCTATCTTTCTTGTTTAAATTGATTTTCTTTTATATGAGGGATTTTATTGGAATTTGGCTCCCCTCGATGCAACCTATTTGATTTCATATATTAATATGTAACTGGCTACAAGTATCTTTGTTTCATATATTTTACTATCTAAAATAGGTCTTTGAAGGCTGTGAAACTAGCAAACATTGCATTTACCTTAAGTGGTGTGATAATACTAGTGATGAACATTTCCATTAACTCACCTTCATCAATGTATTTATTTCTAAAAGAGAGCATGATATTTTAACATAATACATAATTTGTAACATTATCATTAGATTGTTTCTTGGCCTGAGTGATTTGAAAAACAAAGACGTGTCAACTAATGTTTATTGATAAATGAAATAAAAATTTGTCAACTAATGTTTTGAATGAGTGTAATTAATTTGAAGGGAGATTATAGAAACAATAATATAATGCATATTATTTAAGGATAAATGGGAAAATATTGGATAATATATTATCATTACTTAAAAAGTCTACAGAAGAAGCCATTAAGGCACAAAGTTGTTTTGGATCAGATTTTTTATCATAGAATGAGAACTTATGTGGAATAAATCCAAGTTGTAGTGGATAGCTAATGACCTTAGGGGCTAATGGATTTTTAAGTAGTCTAATGGAAATCCTGGTGACATGTGATCTACCTTATGTAACAAGATATGCTTTTTTTCATGTGTTGGGATTGTTGCATACATGCATTAGGATTAGGATTTTGGACCATCATTTTGTGTAGTGTTAAGTATAGCAATAGATACAACATAATATGTAGGAATAAGAATAGGAAAAATATCTTAGGCATCATATCTGATGCCCCCATAGTTGGAACACTATATGTACGTAAATATTAAGTAAATTCCAAGCTATTATCCCCAAAAGGAGGAGGAGAGGCCCTACAAGGTATATTTAGATCACTCCAGGATTCAAATTAAATTTCTCCTCTATTTTTCTTTTGTGCACATTCTCATATGTAGGAAACTAATAATACCACTATAATACTATCAATGTTATTTGGTGTTGGTAGGGTTATTCATCAATTTTGTATACTAATGCATAAATAGAGGTAAATCCACATAAGACTGTGAAAGCTGCAGAAGACTAAAAGTCGTGAAAGAATGTGAAATTCATGGAAGATTGTGAAACCTGTAGAAGCCACAAAAGTCTAAATAAACCCGCATAAAGATTAGAAAGAGTAAATACTGAACAATACAGAGTCACCACCAAAGGAAGTGACTTATGGATAACTGGCATAGTGAATATACATATTGTAATTGAATGTAATAGTTAGAGGTATGGATGAATGAAAATGAATAGAGATATAGACATGTATGGGGGTAGAGATAGAAAAATATAGTAATGAGAATTAATATATGATGTAATGGAAAGAAGAGTGTGTGAGGAAAATGAGTAAACCATATGTAATAGTTATATTAAGTAAACAAAGAGAGATGTTATTTGGAATGTGTGTTATTTGATTCTTTTATAGTTTTATAGTCTGAACCATACTCTCAATATGTCCTTGACAAAAGGTCGAACTACTTAACCCTCACATTCACATCGAGGCTTAAGGTCAACATTTTGTTGTCTGAGCTTAGGTCCCTTTTGTTAATTGTATGTCTAAAAAAATATCACCATCAGAGTATTGGAAACCCGCATTAATAGAGATCAAACGCTGGAGGGAACATAGTAAGATATTCATTTTTAAAAAATAAAGGAGTCTTAAAGTATCTTATAAAGAAATTGAATTTGATTTCTATTTAGATTTTGGATAGGATTTCTGGTTTCAATTCAGACATTTATTGTGGCCTTATATTTTAGGGATAGTAAAAAGAACAGATTTATCGCATCTACATTTTTGGAAACCATTCCAGTGGAATCTAGAAAAATTATAAATAACCAAAGATATTGAAGATCCGTGGAAAAGATAACTCAATTACTAGTTTGAATGAATGCTACATTCTTTTGTTGTCAGTTAGGAAATCTAGGGCTGGAGTAGATTTGATCACAAGAAGGTTGAAGTTCTAAGTGGAGCCAGAGGAAGGATTCTCAAGCGAGTCCCCTTTCGAATCCGTATTTTACTAGTAGAAAAAGGATTAATTAAAATCATAGAAAATTTCCCTTAGGGAAAAGGCACCGCAAGATGGCGGCGAGAAGAGAGGTGATCTAGAAGATGTAACTGTTAGAATTTATTGTGGTGATGGTTGGGGAAGAATAAATAGGGAAACATGAAGAAAATAAAAATGAAACACTATGAAATTACATATTTGATAAAAATATATTAAGATAAGTAAGAAATAAGAAACTTAAAAAAGATGAGGAGGTCAGAAGAGAGGGCGAGGATAGTTGCAGAAAATAAATAATTAGAGAAGAAGATGTAAAATAAAATAATATCAAACGAAGAAAGAATAAAGAAATTGAACGAGAGAAACAAAAATATACACAAAAATCAAAAAGTATAGAAGAAGGATAAACCCACATGAAGTGAAGGCTAGCAAATGGCTACCCCAAAAATGGAGGCAACTGCTAATTATCTTGCCATAATTCCCGTAGAAGGCGGAGACCAACATATATTGGATACCCCACATACAGAGAGTGTCGTGGGACAATGTCCACTAGATAGTAACTTACAATGCTTATTGTCACAACAAGCTCGATTGATGAAGGAATTAAAAGAGATGGTAGATAGAATAAAACCATGCACAAGAAATATTATAGGAGTAGAAGAATGGGGAAAATATAAATTATAAGCTCCATTAATAATCAAATAATAAGATGAAGAAGAAGTTCCAAAAATAGAGGAAATTACAATGAAGGGTTTAGAAGAGAATAAGAATAGAAAAGAAGATAGGGGAATACCATAATCGATTAACAAGACATATAAGAGTTAGAGAAGAAAAATAAGAAAATAACTGACAAACGACACATAGACGTAGAAGAAAATTATAGATTAAAAGATGTTAAAGGTAGGAAGCTATTTGTAGAATGATAGTTATGAAGAGATGCCAATAAAAGATGTGTTCCCCAACCATCACACAAACCTAAAGGACATAACCCCCTCAGATCATTCGCCATCCCATGTGCCATTTTACACACTGATTGGAAAATTACAAGGAGAGTTTGAGGGAAAGATACAAAAAATTGCAAGAATAGGGTAAGAGAAGAGAAGAGACAATAAGAGAGTTTAGAGATTTACTAGGCGAACTCTACTTTGATATAGAACTTACAAGAGACAAAGGAATAAAGGTATTTAATCAGAAGGTCGATAATAAGAACAAAAAGAATGCAAAGTTTCCAAAAGCACAACAACTAGTTCAGACTCTGCCAAATATACAATCCATTAAAAGAATGGCTCAGAAAATCAAGTTTCCATTGTTTGGAAAAGATACCAAGGACACGAAGGAACACCTCTTCATTTTAGACTCATTTTAGAAGAGAAATAATGTCACAGATGCTTCAATTAAACTATATTATTTTTTTGGGGCACTTAGAGATGACACATTAAGGTGGTACATGAAGACAAACCCGCAACACGTGAAATATTGGAAGGTTTAGAAAATTAATTTAAGGAAAAATTTCATTATCCTGAGGCACCAATGGAAAGTGTCAGTAAAATGAGAGATCTGATTCAAAAGAAGAAGAAATAGTGAAATAATTCGATTACCGATTCAAAAATGTGGCAAGAAGGCTGGAAGATCCACTAATAGATAAACAAAGGATCAAATGGTTTATCTCTTTCCTGTTACATTACTTAATAGCTTTGTTAGATGGGAAGTTTTTACAAGTTTTCGGATACATTAGAAATGGCCATAAGATTAGAATCCCAACCATGGAGATGGGAAGGAGAAAATTATATTAAGACATACTTAGAAAGGGTTAAATTAGAATTGGTAAAACTGAAATTACAACAAGAGATTCAGAGAAAATAATATTTAAGAACTAATTCACCTCATAGAACAACTACAAGACCAGATATTTTGTGTACATTACGTTGCGCAGAAGGTCATAGTAAAATAGAATGTCACTATCTAGAGAAAGCTAAAATAACTACTACTGTACGACAAAACTCATTAGAAAAGGTGTCTTCTGACAACACTCCAGCATCTGAGAGAACCTTGTGTGGAATATGTAGACTTTAGGATCAACAAACAAAAGATACTTGTCCCCTAATGGAACTAGCCCTACCTACAAATCAGTTGATGTATTCTACAACATGTTGATCCTTTAACCACTATCACCATACTTTCCCTGTAATAGATGTCATGGAAGACTCAAAGAAATACAATTCCTGAAGATTAATGGTAGCTAGACAAAATATAGTACCCACACCCCCACCATAACAACCTACCCCAAATATACCATTACACTAACCTACCAATGTAAAATTACCAATAATAACCTCCCCACCACAATACGAAGGCTATCAAGGCAGTTTACCACAATATGGAGGAGGCTATCAAGGAAAAAATTACAACCCCAACTACCAAATTTATGGTGGGGGTATAAAGGCCGATACATAGGAGGTTACTGAGGAAGTTACTATAGTGCACCTCCAATTCTTTCTCATTTTTCTTAGCAATTGATTTGGTGATTGGTTCATGATTGGAGAAACTTATGAATTAAATCAACCTGACTTTGTTCTAAATCTTGTTCTCAACTAACCTTGGTAGGAAAGCAAACAAGGCTTGCAAAGTTGACTTACCTCCCTTATCCTCACCAATTAGTTTTGATTAAGTGGGGTGGATATTTGTGATCTAAGGTTACTCGAACTATTTTCGAATAATGCTTATACTAGTTAATTTCTCAAATATATGTATATTAACTTGTCTTGGAATAAACTAACCTGACTTGACAGGTTGTGTGAGAGGCTCACATTTCCAATATTTTTTCCATTACCTCTTGTTCATCATTGTTGTGACGAATGTTATTAAGATGATTGTATTTTTATGTTGTAGATTAATGGATCATTTTGCTATAGGTGTTTACTAATGATTGTGATTTTGAGAACCATATTGCTGACATTTGGATCGTACTTCTATGTATCATTGGTAGAATATATGTGGTGGAATTTAATTTAGTTCATATTATATAGTCCTTTTTTCGTTATGATTTATATGGATATTTATCATGTCGATTGGATTTGAGATTTTCCTTAAGTGTGCAGGAATTTGCAAATAACACCACTTGGCGAACATGGGACTCAGTGGTAGCACTACAAAGGACGCCAAAACCATCATGCCAAAACCTTCTATCTCACCTTGTTCCATTTCTGTCGATTTTTCCCTTTCCTGGAAGGATGGTGGTTTTGTTTTTAGAGGGGTTCATATTGACGTCTCTGAGAATGCCATTGCTGGGATCACTAGGTTGAAAACTAATGGCCTTAAAAAATTTAAAGATAAATCTCAAAAGAAACATGAAATAGCTACTTTCTTTGAAGTTGGGGAAAATATTATTGCATATGACGATGGTATTGCTCGCACCTACCTGCCAGATAGATGTGTTGATGTTTTCCTAGTTATTATGAAATATCTAACTCTCGAAGGAAAATTCCAAAAAAACTCTTTACTCACCACATGTCCATCCTCAATTTTCTCCATCATGAGCAGACTATGATCCTTAGTTTTTCCTCCATAGTTTTCTCCTCTCGACTATTGAGGATTTCAAGAAAAGTAAGGTGGGTCTCCCCCTCTACCAAGGCCTCATTCTTCTTTTGGTATGAAGAAGTAAACATGCCATACCTAACAAGTCAAGGATCAAGATTTTGACAAGGAAACCCTTGCTTCCTGCCTGAATAAAATCAAGAAGAACAAAAAATTTATTGATCCTGATGAGGGTATTGTGGATGCCTTATATAATCTCAAGAAGTGGATTAGGAATTTGAGGGAAAGTTCCAGCAAGAGAGACCAGGAGTTGGTTGACTGAGAAGCTAGGCTAATGAGGGTCGATTCAATAGAAGATACCATTCTCACTATCAACAAAAACCTCATACATGAGCTAAAAGATTTTCATAAAAGGATTGAAACCCAGAACATGACTATTAGGGGGATTCAAGCATATTATGTTATGCAAGAGCAATGTATTTATCTACTACAATACTAGGTTGCTTATGAGGAGGCCAAAATAAACATGAAACTGAATTTCTGTTCTTTTGATAGTGATAAGTCTGATACTAGTGACAACACGGGTATGGTTTTGGATCAGGGTAAGGTTCAAGAGGAGGATCATGTTAATGCTCATACTGAGGAACAAGAGGTCAAACACCCAAAGAGATTCATTATCAAATTGGCTGGTTCAAAAGAAGGAGGTCTGAGTTCCAGGACTCAAAGTAGAGCTACTGAGAACTAACTGTGGGCTTTTCGCAGCCCTTTTTTCTGTTGTTTTTTCTTGTTTCTGGTCTTGGTTTAGTAGATTACAAAAAAGAATTGTTAATAGGAAAAATGTTTTGGTTTGGCTCTGTTATGTGGGGGCCCGATTGTTAAGTTCTTTTTACTCTACCTCCTTGGTTTCATTGGTGTTTTTTGCTTAAAAACTTGCTTCTCTATTGTATGAGGCTTTTTTGGTCCCCGGTTTAAAACCAAACCTTTTTTTATCTTATCTAAAAAATTGTAATTAGGGAAATTTGGTTGGTTTTTTCATGTGATTGATTTTTATTTTTTTAATGGATTTCTCTAACCTTAAGCACCATGGTAATACTTGATTACTTCATTGTTCACCTAATTTTTATTTCCTTGTACTAATAAGGTCATTATGGATTATTAGTGTTGTGGGGTGTTTTGTGTCATAAGTTTGTTTTAGGGATGTGCTAGGAATTGCTAAGCAAGATGGTGGGGACCACTTCTCACCTTGAATTATCCCATTCAAACCCAAAACCCGAATTTTACCTTTAAGGGCATTTTTGAAGGCTTGTTTTGAAAGGTAAGGGTCTTATTTAGCTCAACTTTAGTCTATGGGGCCTAACCTATGGGTGGGAGAAGATTTTGGTGAACCCAAAAATCCTCTTCCCCACTCTAACCTCTCTCAAGACACTATCTAAATATTCTTTCCATGTTTCATATGTGTGCATTTTGGATTTTGTGTGGGCTTTGGGGGCTAAGTGGGGTTTTGTCCCCTCTTGCATTTATTGTTTTGGGGAGTGTGGAAAGTGACTTGGATGACATGTAGGATTTGTTTACTTGGCAAGGCGACACATGTCACCAGCCCATGGGCTTGTGGGATGGAGAGTATTCATATATCTTGTTTGAATTGTAATGTTTAGGGTCTTTTGGGTGGTGAACTTTTGTGGGGAGCTTTGGGAGCTTGATGAGACAAAGAGCTAGGAGCTTGTGAATTTGAGCTTCGAGTGTGAAGCATGTCTCACACCTCTTTGCATTTTGATTTGGATAACTTGGTGTGTGTGTCTATGTGCGCGCACGCGCGCGCGTGTGCGTGTGCGTGTGTGTGTGTGTGTGTGTGTGTGTGTGTGCGTGTGCGTGTGTGTGCGTGCATGTGTGCACGCGCGCGTGCGTGTGTGTGCGTGCATGTGTGCGTGTGCGTGCATGTGCATGTGCGTGTGCGTGTGCGTGTGCGTGTGCGTGTGCGTGTGCGTGTGTGTGTGATTTGTTATGGTTTGATTTTGGGATTGGTTTTGGGGATCCTTGATTAATTTTTGACTTCTTTCTTTTTGTTGTAAATTTCATCTTGGTATCCTTTGCTTCTCCACTCCATTTGGGATATGGATTTGGAGTGGGAATTTCATTTGGGAGGGGACCCTCATCTTCATGGATTCTTGAGAAAGTCATGAATGTTTTCTTATCTAAGAAAGATATAATGTCGGTATTTGGTTTGGTAGTTGTAAAGACTCCTGGAGATGCTACTTGGTGGGTATTTTGGCACTCTTGGTATTGATATTTTTGTAATTTTTGATCCTCCTTTCCTCCTCCCATTCCAATTTGTTCTTGTTGTTTTGGTGGATTTGGATTTTGGTTAATCTAGTTTTGTTTTCTCTTGGTTATCCTTGTTTTAGTGCTTGAAAACCTTGTTTGTTCCTTTGGCATCCTTGAAGCATGTTACACCTCTTTCCCATGGGCTTGGAGGAGGATAGCATGCACTTTTTTGGGGAAGAAGAAATGTGATGTTGCATGTAGGTTGGGAGGCATATTAAACCTTCATTTTGGTGGTGCTTGGAGTATGTTGAAAGTGAATATTGGAGCTATTGTGGTCTTCTTTAGAGAGATTTCATTCCAAAATTTGGCCTGTTGATCCCTTTTGTAAGGAGGCTTGTCCACTTGAATTTTAATTTGTATTTTTCTTGTACATAGTAAGAAACAAAGGATTGTAAAATAGAATATTTTAAGTTTGAAAACCTCATTGATAATCTTTGTACAAAACTTGTTGGAAAAACGTCGAGGGTATGATGTCTTGGTTTACCATGTTATTTATTGGGAACAATTTTGTTTTTATTTTACCAATCATGTTTTAAAAATGAAGAATGTTAGTTTACATTTGAAACTATTTTGGTAGAGATTATGATGTAACCCTTTGTATAAAAGATTTCCTCTTGATATAATGAAATTTTCAATTTGGAGTAGATAGTTATTTCCCATTTCACTAGTGTTATGGAAAGGAATTAACCTTCTTGCTGAATACAAGAATAAATGAAATTGGTTTTGAGTTAATGGATTTTAATTGAAATGTTTACTAAGTTATGCTTAGCAACTCTTATTTGTTGGGAAAAAATCATTGTTGAAGTTTGTGAATATTGTAAACATGTGTGCTAGTTAGATGAGCGATATATTTAGCAAAATGAAAGGGAACAAAATAGAGATTAATAATATCACAGTTTATTACAATTTAATTATTATTAGATGACATCTCATACTAGCTTATCCATGTCCCCCTAACCTTGTTTTTTATTTGTGATAAAATGACACTTAACTAAACAAATTTGTTCATTCCTTTTTCAAATTAATTATAAAATAAATCCTCTATATCTGAATCCAAAAAGCTTTACTTAGTGATGTCAATAAGACAATATAAATCTATTAATGATCTTAAATATACCTTAATTTGAAAGACAAAATGGAATTGTAATATATTTTATATCTTTCTAACTAAAATAATTCAGATTTAATAGGCATGTCCCTTAAATGAAAACCTCCTTGATAATCTTTGTACAAAACTTTTTGGAAAAACGTCAAGGGTATGATCTCTTGGTTTACCATGTTATTTATTGGGAACAATTTTGTTTTTATTTTACCAATCATGTTTTAAAAATGAAGAATGTTAGTTTACATTTGAAACTATTTTGGTGGAAATTATGATTTGACCCTTTGTATAAAAGCTTTCCTCTTGATATAATGAAATTTTCAATTTGGAGTAGATAGTTATTTCCCATTTCACTAGTGTTATGGAAAGGAATTAACCTTCTTGTTGAATACAAGAATAAATGAAATTAGTTTTGAGTTCATGGAGTTTAATTGAAATGTTTACTAAGTTATGCTTATCAACTCTTATTTGTTGGGAAAAATTCATTATTGAAGTTTGTGAATATTGTAAACATGTTTGCTAGTTAGATGAGTGATATATTTAGTGAGACGAAAGGGAACAAAATAGAGATTAATATTATCACAATTTATTACAATTTAATGATTATTAGATGGCATCTCTTACTAGCTTATCCATGTACCCCTAAACCCTAAACCCTAAACTAAACAAATTTGTTTCATTCCTTTTCGAAATTAATTATAAAATTATTCTTCTATATCTGAATCCAAAAAGCTTATTTAGTGATGTCAATAAAACAATATAAATCTATTAATGATCTTAAATATACCTTAATTTGAAAGACAAGATGGAATTGTAATATATTCTATATCATTCTAACTAAAATAATTCAGATTTAATAGGCATGTCCCTTAAATAGAAATTTGGAATTTTATAAATATATTACAAGAAAGCATAAAACTATATTTATATCATTGTGCAGGATACAAATTTCCTTCTTCTATAGAATAATGATTATTAGATTTGATTCATGGATGAAAATATAAACATGTGTACTTATTTTTATTCAAGTTTCTTCCTTTCATAAAGTAATGGGTATTTTAAATTAATCCACACTTTTATTTATACATGTAAAGTTATCTTTTTATTTTATTCTATTTTATTTTTTAAAAAAAATGTAGACAAGGACACGAGGGATTGGGATGCCCTTCCCCAACCATTGTTTTAACCACAATCCTATGGAAAGTATGGGATATATATATATATATATATATATGGCTGACTAAGGTAACTTAGTTAAATAGAGCTAATGGTTGCCCTGGTAAGGTCTTATAATGCACCATATATGGAATGGATATATGGTGCATTATAAACCCTAACCAGGGCAACCATGAGCTCCATTGAATTGGATTACCGTACTTAAGCGCATTAATAGACAGATAGATAGACGGACAGATAGATAGATAGATAGACAGGCAGACAGATAGACAGATAGATATACACCTTTATCAAGGGAAAAATATTAAATAAAGGGAGATTTTAAGATTTTATATTGAATAAATTGGGGGTTTGATTTTATATGTTTAAAAATCTATGGTTTCAGGTTTGGGACGGCTTGACCAACCCAACACCTAACCCTGTCACAAAACGCCCACTACACAGAAACTTTGCGCCCCTTTTTATGGTTGCCACCACCCATAAAAAATCTTGTGTTGTCTATACCTACATCTTGAGTACGCCGAGAGGCCTCCAATAGAGGCGCAAGAATCTTAAACTCTCCCTTTATTTTATATTTTTCCCCTGATTAACATAAACATATGCAGAATGATTTGGAATACATACATGGGCAATTTCTAGCTTCTCTTTAAAACCTGCAGAGCATAGATGAGGCTAAATAAGTAGGAAAACAATAAATAGCAGGAAATTTATCCTCTATCCATGAATGAATGCGCCCCATGCTCCACTATATATATATATATATATATATATATATATATATATATATATCCTCAACCTGCAAAATAAAATGAGAGAATTAGAAAAGGGGACACAGAGAAATGTGATTGGAAGTAATGAAAGACCAAATTTCATAAGAAAATATTAGTGTTTCCTCCAACCCTAGAAAATCTACGGTGGAAAAATATCTAATCCAATGACTCTTGTTTTTTTGAGATGGTCCAATATTTCTATGGGTTCTTATTCGGTGGCCATATATTTTCTAATATTAATAAAACTCCCATTTCTCCCACATTATAATTAGGAATGGGGTTTGGTAGTAAAAGTTATAAAATTTATAATATAAGGAAAAGTTATTATTATATTGTCGTAGGCAGATTATTAAGGCATCAAAAAAACTATTCTCATTATCTTTGTAGACCAATGACAAAAATCCATCTGTCATTTCACATGTTGCATATATAGTTTTCTAAAAATATATATTTATCTGAATTTTTTTAAAACATTGATTTAATATTCTGATTGGCTGAAACAAATTTATAAGCATATGCGTATTTTTTGATTAAATAAATCAAGAATTTCCAAAAAAATTTATTTCCTATGGTTTCAACATCAGAAATTATGTGACAGTAAATATTGAATGCAAACATTTAACAATCCTGACAATAAACATTAATTATTCCATTTAAAAAAAAATCAGAGTATAGATTATGCAAGCACTTGCAATTACTGAATGTAATTACTGTCGCATTGATTCATTTTTTGATATTCCGTAGGTAGATTATTAAGGCATCAAAAAAACTATTCTCATTATCTTTGTAGACCAATGACAAAAATCCATCTGTCATTTCACATGTTGCATATATAGTTTTCTAAAAATATATGTTTATCTGAATTTTTTAAAAACATTGATTTAATATTCTGATTGGCTGAAACAAATTTATAACCATATGAGTATTTTTTGATTAAATAAATCAAGAATTTCCAAATTTTTTGATTTCCTATGGTTTCAACATCAGAAATTATGTGACAGTAAATATTGAATGCAAACATTTAACAATCCTGACAATAAACATTAATTATTCCATTTAAAAAAAATCAGAGTATAGATTATGCAAGCATTTGCAATTACTGAATGTAATTACTGTCGCATTGATTCATTTTTTGTTTCGATTAATATGAGACTTGGGCCAGGAATGTTGTGATTGTTATTGTAAAGATTTATTGCGGTTCCCGATTGAAGGTCCTGACTAGACTGGTAAGTGGTTTCAGAACAATATGCTGTCCATTTTCTTTGATCTCATCAAATTCTGCAGTTATAGTGTAGGCATTATTTCATTTCGGCTGTATGACAGTGCAGCTGTGTTCCGAAGATTGTTCTCTTGGAGGATTGTAAATTTTAAGGAGTTTCTGCAAGTTGTCACTTATTTCATGCATTGCATGTTTTCCTGTAGCCGGTGCTTCATTGCTATCTCGCATTTTGGTTTCTGTTTTTGCATGAGACGAGCAATTAGTTGGGTTCTACATTGTATTATTCAGAATGTGAATGATTTATTCACCTGTATGGATATTTGTTGTGGGAAATACACAAATTGTATCATTTGGAAGTTTATAAGACAAAAATGGACGAATTTCTGTCTTCAAGATTCGCTTACTGCAAATAATTTTAAATTTATTCTTATGCCTATGTAATTTAGATTACTTCATTTTTTCTATGTTGTGATTTCAATTTTCTGCACTTCAACTCCAATCTTCAAGTTAGGTGCTTTTAGTTCCGTACGTCATTATTGTCTTCACAAAACACTTCCTTTTTGGTCAACTTCCCAATCAGCCTCTTAACCTAGTTCGCAAAGTTTATAGTTACAAAACTAATTTTCGAAACAGAAGATAATATCTATACATTTTTTGTTTTTTCTGAACTCTATTCGTTTGAAACAATTACACCATATATGTTAATAAACAGTAAGGCTTATTCCTTGACTGCCAACTTGAACAAATGGAAATTTCTCCCAAAACATCTTATTGAAAGTATATAATACGTTCATGCAACTAGGCTTCTCGTTTTCGCTTAAAGCAAAAAAAAGAAATGCTTTATGGGAGAAATCCATGTCTTCATGTCTTTCCATAGCAGAACAACCTGACGTGGTTTCTGCTGGTTTTTTATCTGCTGTGAAAACTATGCGAAGCACAAAATGCAGCTGGGCAACCAAGATTTTCTTTTCGCAATCAGAATCGGTTTAGTATCATGTGCATTTAGTTCTTTTCATGTGTCTCTGCAACATCGAAGTTGATGTGTGCATGTTTTTTTGCAGGGAGGCAGCATATTCAAAAAGTGAATAGTGTAGCGAACATCAATGTGTGAAACCCCGTCTGTGTTGCCATAATCCAGGCTTTCAAAGTTGAACTCAATAGACATACGCTCCAGGTATGGCATGCTATATCTTTTTCCCTTAACAATGTGCGCTTTCATTGTTTGGAATTCTCTTTTATGCTATGGGGATTCTGCTCTCCCTGTTGCTATTTTTTTTGCTATTGGACTGAACAAAAACCAAAAATAAAACTATGGCTGCCATGTGCATTTCTGTAGAGGGCTATGTCCCTGCGAACAAGAAACCAGCTCACATTGATGACATGCTAAAAAAACATAACCTTTTTAGAGACATTGCATTCAAGTATAACATGGGTGATTGCTTATTTGATACATTTGCTGTTTTGTTACACTTTCGTTATACCTCTATTGAACTCCGAACTGGAATCATAGACCACTTCTTGCATTCTTTGCATAGAGGCGATGCAGATTCTTTTAAATCGCTCCATCTGGAATTAGATCATGACACCCTTTACACTCTGCATCATATCCACGATGTGCAAACATATTTCCGTTGGATGCGACTTTCGGCAATGCCCATTGCAAATGCAACCGAGATTGGTCTATGGGGCGACAACTTCTGTATAAACTGGTTGGCAAAATGGCTTAACATACTGATATGGGTCTGGTCGAAAACAAGAGGCAATAACTATTTCCAATTCAATGCACAAAGCCATCTGCTTCCATTCTGTGTGTTGTTTCATGATGCAAACCCTAGTTGCGGCCACTATGAGCCAATGTATTGGAAAAAAAAACCTGGCTGCTCTGTTGCACTTGAAAGAAACACGATTTCTGACTCTTGTATTGCACTTAAGACTAATTGGAACAATGTTGACCATAGTCTGCAGAATGCAGGCCTGCGCAGAATAAAACATGCTACTTTGAACTGTGGTGAAAGCCTATTTGACTCTGTTTGTCGATTATGCAATCACGAATTTGACATTCATTACCTGAGGCGATATGTTGCACAGTCTTTTTGCAATGCATATTTGTCCCAGAATTTGCATGCTTTGTATTGTTTGCAAAATTACCTTCACATTGCTATAATTGAAAACATACCGCACATTGCAAATTGGCAAGGCTTTATTATAAACATTGCCACTCCCTATAACAATGGAAGAATTGAAGGAAATCAATTTTGCTTACAATGGTTGTCGGTCATTTTTAATGTAAAAATACAAGTATGGGATGCACAAACCATTACCATTGTCAAAGTGTATTCTGGTTTATCAAAACCAGCAACCACATACAATCTTTTGTGCTTTTTTTCAAATGAAGGTCATTCTCATTATGAAGGTTTGATTCAAGCATCGCCAACTACGTTCACTACTTGTACTTCCTTTTTGCATGAGAAGACACAAAGATCACAATCAACCAATTCTTTGCGCAAGATGAAACATGAAATACGAACCCAAAAAAGCAATAAATGCTCACAAACTCCGAAACACTCCAATGACCAAAAAATAAAAGTGATAAACCGCTCTAGAATTTCACTTCGCTGCCTTAAAATTGAAATTCGCCAGAATGGAAACAAGCAATCAAAATCTAAGATTTGTATACACAATTTCAAAAAAAAAATTAATGATACGCCAATACATGGTTGTCCGGTTTGTAAGCAATTGAAATTCAAGTCCAATATGACTATGTTAAAAGATCCAAAAAAAAAAACATATTTTGCTCTTAGCAAAGACGAAAAATTAAAAGAACAGGAAAACATATGTGTCGATTGCTACAGATGTTTGAGAAATGGAAGATTGCCAAAACTTGCATCGCCTTTTTGCATATAATTGAACTCCGAGATTGCTTCTGTAGCAGTTCTTACTGATCTTGAAGAGAGGCTAGTTGCTATGAGAATAGCATTTGCACAAATAAGGCATTGCACACATAGAAAACCACAATTCACCTTGAAAGGAACCATAATAAACGTGCCTTCCAATGTGGATATAATACAAAAAGCATTGCCAAGACATGTTGAAGAAACAAAAACTATTGCTGTCGAACTCAAACGTCGTTTACAATACAAAGATGCCTTTCATACAGGAAATGTGCGACCTAACGCCATCATGAAAGCATTGCATCAACTTTGCAAAAAAACTTTGTACCGTATGGAAAAAGTTCATGTCAATAAAGAATGGATTCGATTCCTTCCATCGATTACTGATGTTGACTTCGACAATCAAAAAATTTCAAGCAATAGTGATACAGACGAAGAAAGTGACAACGAATACATCAGTGATACTTTAGTCCATCGATTTACAAATGCGCAATGCATTGTTGACCTGCAAGATAAGATAATACAAATTGCTCCGGCAGAGGCTCAACGTCCACTTGGTATATTCCAAGATAAATTTTCAGAGGAGATGAACTTTCCCACTCTTTTTTTTGGTGAACCTCGTCACGCAAATGCTGTGAAATCAATTTCTTTTCACAAAATTGCTCAATGGGAAGTCTTGCATACTGATCGGCGATTTTCTTATCATATTGCCAACTTGTTTTTCAAAGCAATAAAGATCATTATTGCCCAAGTGCGAGCATGCGTTTGGGTTCGGATTCGAAAAGGGCAACTAAAAGGAAGAAAGCTCTTAGCAAAAGATGTTAAATACAAGCCCAACCTAGAAAAAATATTGAAATCCGATATTGGATACATGGACTTCAAAAAAATACATATTTCCCCAGACTACATGCAACAACTAAAAAAAATGTTTTTGCCATGATACGACAACTAGGACCCCCAACATTTTTTTTGACCTTTTCAAGTGCTGAGCATTGTTGGAAACCCCTTTCACTTGCACTATCAAACCTATATGACCAACATATGCAATCTTCTCCTATTGGAAAACAACAGCCTAGTGATTATAATGACAAAAACTTTCACATCAAACACGATCCAATCACATGTGCTCACTACTATAAACATCGGCTAAACGCACTCAAAAAATTGTTGTGTGACGATAGCACATTCTTTGGAGACATTGCTGACTATTTCTGGGTTACTGAATTTCAAATCTGGGGAAATGCCCATAGCCATTGGTTGGTATGGACAAAAGACGCACCTGTATATGGAAAAGACAAAAACCCATCCATTTCACACTTTGTCGACACGTACATAACTTGTAACACAGAATCTTTTGCTCCTAAAGTAGTGAATTTGCATGAACATCACCATACACAGAGTTGCACAAAAGGTAAACAAAAAAAATGTAGGTACAATTTTCCCTAGCCTCCAATTAAACAAACACAAATACTTGAACCACTGGAAACCACTTATCCATCGGTATCCGAAAATGCAAAACACATTTTCTCAATTTTGGCAAAGAAACGCTATGACAGGTCATTCTCCTTTGATATGTTTCTAGATGATTTGAACATGAATGAAATTGAATACATACAAGCTATCCAAAGCACTATCAAGCGGCCAACACTGTTCGTGCAAAGAAAACCATCACAAGTATGGAGCAATACCTTTTCAAAAAAAATGCCACCGATATGGAAGGCGAACACAGATGCACAGTTTATCCTTAATGCATATGCAGCTGCAACTTATGTGAGCTCGTACATGACAAAAATCGATAGATCGACCACAAAAGCATTCAAAAGAATACGTAAAGAACACTTCACATCGTGCATTGATGCAGTCCAAATGATACAAAAACTATCTAATGAAATGCTTAATTCGCACCAGATGTCTGCACAACAAGCAGCACATATTGTTTTGTCAATACCGTTACATGGTAGTTCTAGGAAATGCATGTTCATAAACACTTCTTGTGCTGAAGACCGAACATTTATTTTGAAGCATCCAAAACAATTGAATCAAGAACCTGATGACTCCGAAAGCATTATGTGTCGATCTATCATAGACCATTACATTGCACGGCCACAAGCAATTGTCGACATTTGCCTTGCTGATTTTGTTTCTGGATATACTAAGGATGGCAAACCAAATTGCAAAAAAGGCAAAGAGCGTGTAATCCGATTTGTCAATTACAACAAACATGTGGACAAAGAGAATTATTGTCGAGAGAAGGTCTTGTTATATGTTCCATTCCAAAATAGCGAGGAAAGCCTCAAGAAAGGCATATCGACATGGCAAGATGCATACATTTTTCATCATAACACTATATGGCAAAATGAGACACGCTTTGTCCACAATATCAACAATACATGGGGTGACATAAAATCAGCCCTTCAAGACATAAAGAATGAAGCAAACAATGATTCCACAGCATCCTCTTTCCAACAACAAACTGAGCCAGTCAATGAAACATATGACATACGTCTAGATCTTCCTTTGTGTCATTCGATACCACCCAAAAAAAAACTAAACTGTTTGAAATCGGACAACATCCATTCATCTCCGATAACGCGCTATATCACAAAAAAATGAGAATGTTAAACAAAAAACAACAAGAAATCGTAAAAGACATTGCACTGAAAAAACATATCGATCCTGCAACTCCTTTGTATCTCTTCTTGACAGGAGGTGCAAGAACAGGAAAAACATTCACTCCAAAAATGATCTTTGAGACTTTGATTCGTATCTATAGCAATTCTACTAAAAGTGATCCACTGAAACCAAAAGGTCTCATTTTGGCATTCACAGGAAAAGTGGCATACAATGCTGGAGGCACAACATTTCATTCAGCACTCTTTTTGCCGTTTAACAAGTCTCTGCTGACACCACTGGGCGCTGAACGACTAGATACATTGTCAAAGCACTATCAACAATTGCAACTCGTCTTTATAGATGAAATATCGCTTTTCGGTGCGCAATTACTATATCACACTGACAATCGACTCAGGGATATAAAACAAACGCCCACAGTGCACTTCGGGAACATTGACATGGTCTTTTGTGGTGATTTCTACCAGGCCCAACCTGTCAATGACTGCTTCGTATTTGAACCACCTCGTATAGACAAACAACCGATTCCATATGGATTTTGGGCTGACAAGGTCAAGGTCTATGAATTGACTGAAACAATTAGACAAAAGGACCAACTCTTTGTTTCCATCCTTAATAGAATTCGAACATGTTCACACACATATTCTGACATTTCATACCTCAACAATAGGTGTTACAGACCACCGCCGAATGATCCTTCTTTTCCGTACCTTTTTTTAAAAAACACAGACGTCAATGACCATAACAAGAAAATGCTTTCACTAATGCCTGGAGAGGAGATTGTCATCAACGCAATTGACGAACAAGATTCTTTGTATGATGAAACAAACGCATATGCTAAGACAGTTTGCCTTCCAAAGACAATTGCTTTTAAAAAAGGCATCTTGGTTGAACTCTTTGCTGGTAACTATGATATCCAGGACGGATTGGTCAACGGGTCGGACGGCGCTTTTGATGCTTACACTACTGCCAAAAATCAGGACATCATATGGATCCGGTTCAACGATTTAAGCATTGGCCAACATCAAATTGCCAAGCATGCACACTTGCGTCTCGCCAACATTGACCCGCGGTCTGTCCCTATCTTATGAATTGCAAAGCCTTTACAACACTCTCCAAATAAGAAAACTTTAACAATTCGTAGCCAATTCCCTGTCCAGCTTGCATGTGCCCACACGATACATAGATACATTAGACGGACTTGCCTTTAGCCCGCTTGGGGTCACGAGACATGGATTGACTTACACAGCCCTATCACGTGTGAAGAGTATAGAAATCTTGTATTTGCTGCAACCATTGACAAACAAAAACTTCAACATAAGAAATCAAGTTACTATTGAAATGAATCACCTTGAATCTCAAGCACAATGGCAAGTTCAAAATGATTTCTTCTTGGCTGATATCCACCCATGCATTTTATTTTGTTCTTTGAATACCCGAAGCCTTCATGCTCATGTAGAAGACGTCATACACGACTTTAGCCTAATGCAATCTGACATATTGTGCTTACAAGAAACACACATATCTGATAGCAATGCGCACAATCTACTTTCAACCTTCCATAACATACACACACATCATGTACACAGTATAATGATTTCCGCTAAATTGCATATACCATTTCTGCACACAATGCAATTCCATGGCGCAAAAGTAGAAGCATTGCTTGTTGTTGTTCATCTCCATGACAAACAGTTAACAATTATAAATCTTTATGCAGCTCCAAATGCGACACTTCACAATATCCTTGCAATTATTGATCAAGCTTTATCGAACTCATCTAAACAACAATGCACATACATATTTGGAGACTTTAATATCGATATGCAAAAACATAATAATACTACCGAGCTTTTAAATAAACACATGTCTGATTGCAACTTTCATTTTTGCATCGCAAAGGAAAATCCATTCACTAAAAAACATATCGACCACATATGGTCAAATTGCAATAGTTGCAGCCACATATTTCAAAGACATGTATATTGGACTGACCACTCTGCCATTTTCCTTGCACTTGACGTGGACAGCTAAAACTTTATTTTCCCAACTTCAACCAAAGCAACTTCGCAGTTCCATAGCATTTTCCTGCACTTACAAATTTTCTACCCGCTCTTACTTTCACAAGAACTATTTTTTATTTTTTTCCATAGCAACAACTATCATCAATTTCACAACAATTTCAGGATTCTTAAGGTATTCAACAAAAAACTTATTGTTAAACATATTTTCCATCGCTTCAAAAAACTATGCATTTTTTTTTATACTCCAATAATATCTGCTACTGATAATATTACATTATACAAACGCTATATCGGCCTCCGACTCTTTGACTGTGACTTATGCTCGGACTTGTTCCTTCTTGCAACAACCAGTTTGTTTAGCAAAAATCTTCCATTTTCCTCTAGTTTGACAACTGAAAAAAAAGGTTCGCTCCTTGCTCTTTGCCATGGTTTTTCGATGCGAACCACTTCCATGGAAGCTGTATACATTGCCTATTTGTATTCCATTGCAAAAAAAACTATGTCTTATAACACTATCACACCTTTTTATCTTCCAAAATTTATTCCTAAAAACAACAATCCATTCTCTTTCTTTTTTTTTGCTAACAAATTGGACTGTGTTCTTTTGTCTACACTCACTGGAATTCATTTTTCTAATATTCTTCCCAGGACAACAAGATGAAGAGGGACTTGGAACCCATTTCCACGAATGAACCGCCACAAAAGGAAGCAAAGAGGTAAGAAATTGTAGATATCTTGTTGACCGTCACTTCACAACTTGCTATATCATTCATGCAGTTACATTTTGTTTTGCAGGCAACAGACGCTTCCATGTACACCTACATCGATCGATGACCTCAACAATCACAAGGTCGGCGCTTTGTTTCAAGGGGATGTCATTGTTGCATACAAAGCAATACTCAACAAATACCTGAACAAAGAGCTTCTACGCGTAGATTTAACCGACAAAGAAGGTGAAATGACCGTCACACTAAACGTGACTGGACAGCAAATTGAGGCACATCAAAACAAACTTCTACCATCCAAAGGAGTCAGCATAAAAGAATTCAACATAGCGCCAAAGACCAATTACGATCATGGAGATTGTGACTACATTCTTCTCTTGAATAACAACAGCACCATAGAGAACATACCTCCAGTTTGCAATGAATTCAGGTTCATACCGGATACTTCAATAAAACAGCTCCTTCGGAGCGCAGATAACTATACAGTTGGGACACTTGCAGCTGTTGTCACTGCTGCCCGCAAGTCTAGAGCACAGTTTGTCTTTGAAATTAAGGATGGCCTCTCCATAGAGGACAAAGCGCAGGTATCTTTTCCTCCTTCTATTATCTCTGTCACTTTGCGTTCCTTTGCTTATTCTTTTTCACTCTGAACAAATTGACCATTCTAACATTTCATTGGCTACAAGTTATACTTGTACGAGACTTTTGCAGCCTTGTTTGATACAATTGAACAACAACTCCGTGGAAAACAAGTTCCTATATATTTGTTCAAGAACATTGTCAAGCGAAACAGCCCAGACAAGGCTTTGAGAACTTGCCAATATACATTTATCACCCCCCTGAGGACTGAACAAGCACTCCAAGATATGCGCACATTGTTGACTGCAACAATAGAGGTGAGAAAATTCAAATTGCAGCGGACTGCCATTCAATACAGTATTCCATTTCTGCAATACTGAATATTATCTCTTTCCTCTTGTTTTCCATTTCTCAGGTGCAAGGTGAATTAAGAGCCTCCAATGTGTACTCCAAGCCGTTTCAAATTGTATGCACAAAATGCAACTTAGAAGTTCAAGACCTTCTTTCATTGCAACAAACAACAATCGCATGTACAAATTGCAACCAGGAGAGCGCTTTTCGCCATAGCCACCGACTGATCTGTGATTTAACAACATCTGCATCGACTGTCAAATGCACTCTTGCTGGTCGTTTGTTGTCCACACTACTGCCTCTCCTGACTGAAACAACTCATGAAAAGTACGTACAAAACAAAAGTTCCATTGTACATCTCCTCCGAAGTTTTGCTCTGCAAGGAAGTTTCACGCTTGATCAAACCAACACCATTGTCGGTGTCAACACTGATATCCGCCCATAAGGTTTCTACCTTCCCGCATTTATACTATCACAGTTTTTTCATTTACGAAATTTTTTTTATTGCTAATGTCCCCATTCTCTTCACCTTTGCAGATGCTTTGACAGGCGCATGATACAAACTTTTGCCAGCTTTGTTTTGGGATCCAATGCTTCCCGTGTAAATAATATAGTGCTTGTCTCTTTAGTTTTCTCGAGTTAAAGAGCATCTCTTCGATTTGGTTTTCATTGCACAGTCATTCCTGGATATAGCACTTTGCTGGCCAGCTTTCATGCTGTTCAAAAAGACCTACTCTGTCATGTCCATTGTATAGAAAACAATATCAGTATTGTATATGCAAATTCATACTGGTTAGCACCTTTTTTTGGCATTTTATCTTAGCTTTCTACACATCGTTCATATGTTTGTTGCATTGTCATTTTCCGTACTTTCACTTTCGATTTCTGGAATGCACAATTTATATTGTGTTCATGGTTTCAGTTCCATACATGTTCTTGCATACCAGAGCTTACGACCCTGGTTGAACTGCTTCCACCTGTCAATTGCATCCTTGCTGCATGGAGAATAAGAGCTGTACAGAAACTCAGAAAATATTCAGCGCTCACAATGATGTCCACATTAATAATGTCCCATAACAACATACGAAACTCCAACCTATCGTATATCCCCTGAATTTGGTCCTGGAACATAAAAAAATGATCGAACAGAGCTCTGATACCTTATCCTATGTATAGAAAACAATATCGGTATTGTATATGCATAGTCATACTGGTTAGCACCTTTTTTGGCATTTTATCTTAACTTTCTACACATTGTTCATATCTTTGTTGCATTCTCATCTTCCGTACTTTCACTTTCAATTTTTGGAATGCACAATTTATACCGTGTTCATGGTTTGAGTTCCATACATGTTCTTGCATACCAGAGCTTACAACCCTGGTTGAAATGCTTCCACCTGTGAATTGCATCCTTGCTGGATTGAGAATAAGAGCTGTACAGAAACTCAGAAAATATTCAGCGTTCCCAATGACGTCCACATTAATAATGTTTCATAACAACATACAAAACTCCGACCTGTCGTGTATCCCCTGAATTTGGTCGTGCACCATAAAAAAAATGATCAAACAGCGCTCTCATACCTTATCCTACACAAGGACGTTTTCTTATTGCGTATTCCTTTATACACATCCAGATCCAGGCAGAATATCGTTCCTCCGGACAACGTTTATACACGGATTTACTAGCCTGACCACAAAAGGGAAGAGCACTTCGCCATGCAGTTTTTTTTTTCCAGACATAACAGGACAAGGGATCTTCCACACTCTTTGCAAGCAAGGTTACAAAATTTACAGCACATTGAGCTTTCTACGAAGAACTCCATAATTTGAACTGAACAAACCCTTACACTCTTTTCCTGTAATCTACTCGCATAATCCATCTGCACGAATATTTATTAGAGTCAGTTCGGTAGACCCGAGCATGATAAGATATAACCCTCACCTAATAATTTATGCCATCTACCATTTGAATAAA
The DNA here is from genome assembly GCA_019776745.2 of Taxus chinensis. Classification (NCBI taxonomy): domain Eukaryota; kingdom Viridiplantae; phylum Streptophyta; class Pinopsida; order Cupressales; family Taxaceae; genus Taxus; species Taxus chinensis. Next base: position 132,818,054 of record CM034149.1, read on the forward strand.
TTAAATCTTGCAATGTTCCTTAACACGACAACTTTCTAACATACATGTGAAGTTTAATTACACATCTCATGACAATATATATCCTACTCATTGATGTTCACTTCCTTACGATCTGCTTCACAAGGATACAATTCCAAGTGACTAGAAATACAACCTTACCCCATGCAATAGATCATACTTAAATCACAACAGCAATGATAATGCCCACCAGATGTCTTCGACCTGACTTCGCATTTAGTATCCAACAATGTATCTTTCAAATAAAATCACTAAAGTCATGAGGTTTATATAACAAAAAAACAAGCATTTTATCTTATATCATTTACCGATATTACCCAAGTACCAAACCTTTATAGAAAATCAGTGATATGGGAGTGTAATATGGATATCTATCTCACAAAAATTAAGGAGAAATCTATGTTAGCAAGAATTCCACCTATCCACAAGTTCATGTATTATTTAGGTATCCTTTTTGGTTCCTTGTTGCACAACTTTAGGAGCTTCAAGAAAAACAAAGGTCCAACTCATTGGAATGAGTTGCGTTCGGCAAATCGGATTTCGGATTGCGGGAAACAACCGACGCGAAGCGTGATGCTTTGATGCTTCGAACTTCCGAAAACCCGCCACAAAGGAGCAAATCAGGTTTCGGGTTTCGGGGGACCATCCAACATGGAGCATGACGTTGCGATGCTTCAGAGTTTTCCATATGTTTCGCCATATAGTTTCTCAACAAATCGGGTATTCGGGTTTCGGGGGAATTTATTTTTTAACATTGATTTGCATAATTTTGCATTGGCTTCGGAATATTTTTATAAGCATTTTCAACATTTTTATATTAAAAAAGCAAGAATTTCAAAAATTTCGGGGATTTCATATAGCGCGAAACATAAGAATACTTGCAATGCTTCGGAATACTGTGCAATAACGCTGACATACAGGAATAAATTCTGCAATTAATCGTATTTCGGGGATACATCCATAAAAAATTATACCGTTTTATGTTCCCATAGCATGTGTAGTTAAAAAAGCAATCTCCATAAATGGTTCAAATTGTGTATGTCAGCTTGATTTGTTCCCAGAGAAACGGGTTCTTCACAATTGCATTTGATTTTAACAATACCACCGCCCTTGGAGTTGCGAACACTCAAAATCGCATATTGATCTATGAATATCATGATTTTCCTACTTCTGGGACAACATCCAATCACTCAAACATGAAAAAGCCACCAAAACCTACTTTCGAATTCCGAAAACCCGCCACTAAGGAGACCCATAGATTTCATAGGATTGTAAGTGGCAAACAACAACTATAACACGAATGCACTAGATGCCCAACACATGCTTCGTTTAGTTTCGAAAACTCAACACAAAGGCCATATGGAAAGCAGAGTATTGCAAACTGGTGTTCGGGTTACAAGGGAATATGTTTGCATGGTGCTAAGAATGCATTCCAACATTTCATCGATAAACCTGGATTGATCTCCCGTAAGCAATTTGATGCTGGAAGGCCAATTTAAAACCCAAAATCCATCTTTGTAATCCATCATTCAACGACCTAGCAATCTCATTACGGCAATTCAGATAAGCCACCACATTAGAATATCATAGGCAAGCAAGCGATAAGCAAATCGTTATTTGATTTAGAAGGATATGTTTGTGGATAACCTTAATTATTTGGGGAGTGATTGTATAATGTTCATATTATTTATTTATTTAATAGTCATTACGGAAACAATAAAAAAAAATGATACTACTTTACTTCCATAGGAGGAGTCAAAATTTGAACACATGCATTTTATCTAGAAATCCTGAGTCTAAAAGTTATGTATACACGATAAAAAGAAACACATCAAAATTCTTAAAATGTAAACCCAGTTTGACAGCAGTCAATACTCTTAAATTGCAAAGGGTCGATTTTTTAGTTGAAAACTCCCTAGATAAACAATTAAATGCATCAATATTTAATGGTGGGAGTTTCATTGTTCCCAGAGAAACAGGGTCTTCCTCAATTGATTTGCCACTATAACACATACCAAACCGTCCCTCTCCCCATGCACGTACATCTCTTATGCAAGCTCCATGGCAATGCCAGGATCACACCCAAAAGTCATGACTTTCACCTACTTCATTGACAGTACATAATTACTCAAACTGAAAAAGCCAACCAAAACACTCGTCTGAAACAACTTCAAATTTCCCAAGGAAACCCGTAGATTTCATAGGATTGTAACGCGAAACAGACAACTATAACAGAATGCGATGTGAAGAGCCCAAACACATGTTTACAAGTTATTTCAAACTTCAACACAAAGGCCATATGCTCGAAAACTCGAGTGATCTGCAAGCTGGGTGTTGGATCTACAAGGGAATATTTTTGGTGGTTCTTAAAGTAGATTGTCTCCAGCCGACTTTGAGGCAAAAATAAATACAGAGTTGATTGTAAAATTACGATGCTCGAAAAAATTTAAAACGTTCAAGCTATCTTTACAATCCTTTCAACGACCTAGCAATCTCAGGTTACAAGCAAATGCAATAAAGAGTTGATATTTAGCACAGGAAATTAGTATTACAGTTATTTGATTTAGGAAGCAGTATGGAAAATGTAAAAAAGGCTTCTGCCCGTTAATATAGCCGTTTTGGAGAGAGTAATTGAAATCAATGTTATATTATTTATTTACTTAATACTTATAAACAATAAAAAAAATGCATACATATTTTAATTTATGCAGGAACTAGATTTGAATGCACAATTGGTTATCTATGGGATCTGATGCTAAAATTGTATACACGATGTAACAAACGGCTCGACCGATTCGGGTTAAACATGTAAATAGTTTGGCACAAATACTCTTAAACAAGTCATTTTTTAGTTGAAAACTCCCTGAAGTAAACAATTCGAATGCATTTCGGCCGAATATTTAATTAACAAAACATTGCACTTTTCAACTTCTTACACTTGGGATAATTAAGTGCGAAGTACGCGGTTATCGCTTTTTCGGGCGGAAATGAACCCATGATTCTTTTCACTATATTGAAATGTGTCATGTTGGGGACACTACTTTACGAAGTACGCGAATTGCTCACTTCGGGTAGAAATACGTAACCCATTAAAGGTCCATATAGTGCTTTGTAAGGATATTTGGAACAGAAATGTCGCGAAATCTTACAGTGCCTATGAATGTTTTCGGGTGACAATGGAGCACATATAGGGTTCTTCGTTAATGCCAGACTGGGACTATAAGGAATGACAAAATTCCCGCCTAAATTACGCGGTACAGGTGTTACCCATGAAATTGTGTTTTACGGCAAGTCAAAAATATGTTGTGACTTGGGGCATTTGAGATTCGATACAATGTTTCCGGAGTGCGCGACTTGGTCGATTCGGGCGATAATAGAGTGACAAAACGTTGTGGAAGTATTTGTGACATTTGGAACAGAAATTCTTGTACAGTATGCGTTGCAAAGTGGAGAGTCGAATAGTGACCAAACATATTCACTCTCGAGGGCCAACAAGTTTGTATTACTTGTACATGGTACTTGACATAAAATAATTTGTGAAGCTATCGCGAGTTCTGAAAGCACACGCCATGACCCAGGAATGCAAATCGGGTTTCGGGTTTCTTGGCTTTTTAACATTTTTCCAGACAACCGAAGAAATGCGTGTTGCAATGCTTCAGAGTTCCGAAAACACCGCCACAAAGGAACAAATCGGGTTTCGGGTTTCGGGGAACATCCAACACGAAGCACGATGTAATGCCACGACGGAGTTGGCGACAAACCCGCCACAGAAGGAACAAATGCGGGTTTTGGGTTCTCGTGGGAACATGTTTACACGAAGTCTTATCTGTGCATTCCCCAATCACTTCGAAGTTCCGAAAACCCGCCACAAAGGAACAAATGGCGTTTCGGTACTTTCGGGGAACATGCAACACGATTCCATGATGTTGCGATGCTTCCGAGTAACTCAAAAACCCGCCATCAAACGGAATTTCAAATCCAGGTTTCGGGTTTCGGGGAACAGTCCAACATCTGGAATTTCAAATCTATGTCTGCCACTGCTGTCGGAGTTCCCGAATCAACCCGCCACAAAGGATACAAATCGAAAAAGTAAACTTCGGGTTTCGGGGATATTAGTCACAACACGAAAGCATGATCACTACGATTGCATTCTGGAGTTCCGATGAACCCGATTCTCTCCCCGAAGGCAACACCTGCAAGGCACAGCTCCATACCAAAATCACACGCAACACCGATCAGCTTCAATCTGGAAAAGCAATCTTGAGATCTACGGTTCAATTTTTAAATCATCTTTAAGCCCTTTAATTGTGGCATTAGCATTTTGCATTTCATAGGCAGCCAGAATCGAGTAAGCATTGATCTCATTCAATACATTTTAAGTGTGCTTAATCGGGATAAGACTGATCAAAAAAAGGAAAGGACATCGTGTTCAACCAGTCTACGCACTTTAACGAAGTCAATTTGGAACTCTCATCTCTTCCTGGGCATCTCTTCCAAGATATTCAGTCTAAAAATTAATAGTTAAGAATTGGCATGTTATGTAATATCTCAGAGTCACTGAAAAATTTATTTATAACTGTGTTGGTTGAGATATTTTGTCAAACCAAAATATGCAGGTTCGAACCACAGATGCTATGGGAGCTAAATCGCCATCCTCAAAGACAGGTGGGGCTGCCTGTTTATTGCTAATTCTTAAATTTGACTCACAACAGAAAATAATGCATATACAGATATTCACACTAATCTAACCATCGGCGGTTCAGGATGAAGATCCCGAAATCCACAATTCACACGATTCAAGGATATTGCTTTCGTAAATGAACTGGGTTAGATCCAAGCATGTTACAATGAAAGAAGCACAATAGAGAGGCAATGAGAGAAACGTGTTTTCTTTCAAGTAAACACAGAGCACGAAATAATCATACGAGCTTTAGATCATAAATATAATGTCCGAGATAATTAGAAACACTAAGATTCTATGCAAAGAATAGCTTAAGATCATGAACATAAGAGCACTGTCTTAAGTAAGATATATTCCACAACACAAAGTCTGTCAAATAATATCAAATCCTATTCTTCGAAATGATTGAAAGAAAACACAAAGTTTTTCTCCTTTCCAATAGCCCCTAAATATTCCAAAAATTCTGGACCCTTTGGAATGCAACAAGCATCCCTTATTTATAACAAAAAAGAAGTAGAGATAAAATAGGGCAGATCCTAAAAAGTAGCATTTTAACTAGAGTTCAGTTTTGCATGATTCTCACGCAGGAGATCAAGTCAAAATAGTGATTCAAAAATATGACGAAACAGAAATGAAAAAGACATGTCAATTTCAAGATTGAAATGACATGAAACATTGAGACTTAATCTGAATCATCATCCTTTGCTCCTTAGTCTTTTTCTTCCTCCAGCTCAGACTGTTTGTTCTGAAATTCCTGGAACTTCCAAATTATGCCTTGCATTTCGTTCTCGTCAGGTGCAGTGGAATGATCATTCCAAATTTTGCATGTCTCATGAATATCACTGGCACTACCAGGAAGCTTTTTCAATCTTTTGCTGAGCTTTCTTAACGCCTCCAAAGTATGTTCAATCCTTACAAACCGATCAATGATCTCAAGACCAAATCCGGGTATTCATTCATGCTGGACAGACTCTTGGATTTGTTTGAGGAGATCATCTGCTGATAAGATACCTGAATTCCCAACTGACACATTTGGACAGATCTTCAGCAACTCTTCTTCCAGATCATTTTTCCCATCAATCAATTTATCCCTTGATTCTCTCAACTTGCTGCAGGCTTCATTGAGAATCTTTACTCTGAACCTGATGGCCTTGGTCAGCTGGAAATGCTTATCTGTATCTGGGAGAATACCTTCTTCCACCAAGACGTGTGCTGGTATTTGCTTTAACACCTGAAGAGCTTCACAAGTCAAATCGAGCTGTCCAATTTCTTGAGTCAATTCTTCATCCATCTTCTCTCCCTCCTTCTGAATGTCCCCTAAAGACTGATGAACTTTCACCACGTCTTGAATCACTTCCTTCCCCTGTTGGAGCAACCTTTGAATCCATTCATCAACCACCCTTCCTTTTTTAGCAATCTTCTCAATCGTAGGCACCGATGAGAAATCGAATCCGCCAGAAACAGAAGAAGGTGGTATGGATTCAAGGGGTTTTGAGAGTTTAATCAAAACCTCTGTCAACTGCTCCACTTTTCTCTTAAGCTCATCTCTGCTGCCCTTTGTTTCATTCAACTTTTGGCACAACACGTCTATGGAATCCCATGCATCTTGTTGCGCCCCTTCTGCTGTCACTTTCCCTAGAGCCACCCTGGTTATCTGATAATCAGAGGCTGTTACATCCTCTCTAGTTTTGTCAGCCCAGGGAGTGGCAATCTCTGCAAACTTATCTCCTGAAGCATCCACCAAAACCCTTGAAACTGTTTTGGGTTTCTTGGCTGATTTCCCAGTAGAAGCCTTGAGTGAGCTGAAATCAAAGGCTGGTAGGGGTACAATCACTTTCCTCTTCCTCGGAGTTTTCTCGAGTAGCCATTGTGGCGTATCGGAGGAAATTTCCCATGTTGTAGTAACTGGTATTCTACTCTCAAGAGGAGAAGATTCTACTATTGGAGGGGGAACAGTTGTTAATGTGGTAGTAGATTCAATAAAGAGAGGCACCATTTTGGGGCGTATTGGTGATCACTTGCGGTTGCCAGCAGAGAGGGGTGAGAGTCCAGAGAAAATACCGGCCATGCTTGAACAAGTGGATGGGGAATGAGGAGGTTGGAGTGGTTGTTGAGGGGGAGGCACAGATTCAGATTCCAAAGCCTGGGATGCAAGCGACAAAGTCTCTTCAGTTTGATAATCAACAAATGATGAAGACAGGAGCTGGCTTCCTCCTTCTTCCAGATTAATTTCTCCTATTTCTGGTGGTGTTGGTGATTCTGGCACATCCATCGTTTCAGCTAGAGAAATAATTGAAGAGATTTGTCTTTCTTTCCTCTTCTTGGGAATCCTGATTTTTATAGGCCCCCTAGAAGGTTCTTTGTCCTTTTTCTTTTTGGAGGGCCCCGCCTCTGAAGCAACCAACTTTGGAAACTTATCATCTTTAAAATTCATTCCCCAAGAGGAGAGCCATTTTTTGGTACGAGCAAGAATTAGAGCCGACCTATCTGTAATAGAGGCTTTTTCGCTGGCTGACCAATCAATAGGTGGGAAAACATATTGATCCTCATTTAGTCCATCATACGAAATATCCAACACACTTTCATTGTCACTCGTACCTTCTGGCAAATCAGCAAGCTCCAATGTCTGAATCTCATCAATAGTCAATCTACTATTATCCTTTCTGCGAACAACAACTTCATTACGCAGATCAACCCAAATATCCTCTATGTCTGGCCTGTGCAGATGCTGGGTTCCATAGGCCCTAAGCACTCCTCGGATGTCAAAACCATCTCGAGACTTCATATGCTTTTTCAATTTCTCCTGAAGTTCGCATTCAACATTTTTGGCCTTTACTACTGTTGAGCAAGTATATCTCCCAATAGAAATTGGGAAGGATACAGCAGCCTTATGCTTGCTTTGTTGGAATTTATGGAAATCCAACAGTTGTCTAACCAATTCTATCAATATCAACCTATCCCCTGGATAGCGGGGTAGGCGAAAAGGCTCCCCTGAGTACATGACTATTCGAAGATATGTAAACTTCTTAAATTACAAGAAGATACACCCCCATTTGGACACTTCAGCCCAGGCCTCGTCTGAGACTCTTGTCTTCCTTAGCTCTGGCTTCATCCGGCAGATATTCTCATAGAAGAAGGCATCATTTACCCTTCTGAAATGTTCTTTAGACCCCTTTTTCGTTATTTGAGGGAAATGCTTATAAACCACGTTCGTCGTTCTGCTTCCCTTAGTATCCAGCCCAGGATAGTTCCTCATCCCGGCTGCTGCATAAGCCACATATGAAAACATATAAAACTTCCCAGTTGACAAGACCGTTGTCATTTGAGAATCAATCTCATTGCTGATGAGAGTCCCCCAGTCAATCCCTTGCTGGTTTTTCTTGATGGTAACCATAAATTGATACATCCATCCATGAAATACATTTGATTCGGGCAAGCCAAAAACCCGACTCAGCAGGGTGATGATATCATTGATTTCTTGGATGAAATCACTTCTGGGGATAGTCCTTGGAAATCTAGATACTGCCGGTTTAGCCTTGATCAGGAACTTCTTGTTTACATCCTTGATGCAATCTTCTTGATTGGTATCCCAGGCCTTCTGAGCCGACTTGATGTTCAACTCCCCATATTCTTCAAAATTAGGCAGTTTTAGGAGATCATCAAAGTAAACTCCATCCAGTCTGATTACTACCTCGCCACCCTGACTCCTCACAGACCGAGAAGCCGAGTCATAACTAGATGCACAAGCCAAAATGAATTCCGGACATTGGGCGGACATGGGAAAACTTGCTGCGAGAGGCAAGCCACTGTTAGCTATAGCTATCATCCACAGAGTTTGGGAGGAACTCCTCACCCTATTCCAAAAGTCTTTCATGTCTACATTGCCAAGTTCGGTGTCTCTGATATCATAATTGCAATCAATGTACAATGGAAATTCCGGCTTCTTGAACTTGTATTTCATTCTGCCAGACTTCTCGGCCTTTTCCTGCGATGGACCAGGGTCCGACATGAAGGACGTTGGAGGAAGAAAGGTTTGAAACTCAGGAGATGTTGTCCACACTGAAAATCCCGATCTACTGAATATGCCGGAAGAATAGAAGAGTCCGACACGCTGAGGAGGATGTCGGAAAATCCTGAAAACCTGACAAGTTTGATATGTCGGAACTTTGGGAAAGCCCGACACTTGCGTTGATGACGGGAACTCTGGGAAACCCAACACTCATTGTCAATGTCAGAAATGGGAGAAACACCGACACTTGCTGTTGATGTCGGAACTTTGAGAAACCCCGACACCTGTTGTCGATGACGGGGAACAGAAGAAACCCCGACACCTGCTGTTGATGATGGGAATGGAAGAAACCCCGACACCTCAAACTTTCAATACACTTCGGGTCTTCATCTCTGCAAAACAATCTTCAAAACCCGAGAAGAAAAACAGGGTTTTTTCGTTGGATTCCAAATATGCAATCTCCTTTTTTGTCATTCATGCATCATGCATATAATTAAAACTTCAAGGAAATAGCACCAAGTAGTGGTTTTGAAGAGAAAGACCCTAAAACCTAAAACCCTTTTCAAAACAACTTCCAGAAACGAGAAGAAAAGAAAACCCTCAAAACCCGGCAAGAAATTGGGACGAATACACGCGCAATCGATCCGTAAAAACTAAGAATAAAGAAGGAAGAGAAAAATACCTTCAAACAGAGAACTGGAAGATCGAAAATAGGCGATTCAATCGAGCAAGGCGAGCTTTCGGGTTTCGAAATCGAAAGAGCATGGATGAAAAATCCACGAATTAAAAATACGTATGGTCAGAATGACGTGGAAATCCGGGTATTTATAAGAAAATTGGTAATTAATACATTTCAGCTTGGCACGTGCCAACTCACCGACCACTCGGCATGAATGCCATGTCAGCATGTTTGAGAGGTCCGAAAACCCGACACGAGGGGGCTCATTGCAATTCGGTTTTCGAAAAACATGAGGTGTAAAGCATGAGATGCTTAAATGTTACATAGCCCCGGAAACCCGATACAAAGGACTAAGTGGACTTCAGGTATCGGAAAGCATGAGGCATAAAACATGTTTTGCATTAGCCATGTTCCGATGCGCCGGGGGTCTGAAAACCCAATTTAAAGGACTAAGCGGACTTCGGGTATCGGAAAGCATGAGGCATAAAACATGTTCTGGATTGGGCATGTTCCGATGCGCCGGGGTCTGAAAACCCGATTTATTCAATACGAAGCGGGTTTCCGATTTCGGAAGACAGACGACACAAGCCATGTTTTGAATTAAGCATGTTCCGATGCGCCGGAGGTCCGAAAACGGAGATAACATACTGCACCATGCAGATACTTTGAACCAGTTTAGACATGGCTAGAGATAATGTCATAAACTAAAAACAAGGTTGATTCAAGTTTACCTTAGGAAACCTCACCCATTATAGCTTTCTTCAACAACCAGCATTTTTATCCTCCATGCTAAGTAGAATTTCTTGATACTAAAAGCCCGCAGCCTGCCTGCCGTGCAAACCCTGATCCTCCTGGCGGAAAGACACAGCTAAAACCCTGATCTTCAAGGAGGGTCCCGAATTGAGGATGCATTCGATACAAAGTGGATAACATCACAGCTGGACATTCTGCTTGTTGGGAGCGCTCACGAGGGATTCGACTATACTGCAACATGACTGTTGTCTGGCTATCTACTGGCACAGGAAGTCGTTGTGCATGCCCGACAAGAATACACCTCGCACCGCGCAAAGGCAGTGGAGGTAACACGCCTACCTCTTTAGCTCGTGGCTGTGGGCGCCTAGCAGAAGGAACAGCGCGCCTTTTCCACCCGAAATGCCTCGGGAAACAACAAAAAACCCACGTCCATCCTTCATATACGTGCGTCGAAGATGCAGTAACCTCGAGTTAGATGAAGCATTGGTGATGGGTTTAACACTGGCAAGGGAGACGGAAGCAAACTTGTATGTCAGATTGGCCACAGCGACATTTGAGGCGGATCTAACAAATGACACTCCATACACGAGCAACCATGCTGCCAGCTGCTGCCACAATAAAACTTACAATGCATATGCTAATAGTATGTTGGAAGAGGTGTAGATTACCATGTCTTTCTGCAACTGCATTTCGCAGCATTTTTACTAGTCTTTGCAATCGCATTTGTAAATTTCGCTGATCGCCCCAAACAACATGTTTTCAAATTTAGCGTCTTCTTGTCTTTCTGCTCGGCACCTGCCTGTTGCTCCTCAAATAGGACTTTTAAGAAGAGCAACAGTCAGGGGACAAGAAGTCCCTCCTCTTTAATGGGAGAGGTTCCCTTATTCAGAAACGAACCTATTTACAAACGTACACAAGACATGATTTTATGGTTGAACTTGGATATTACGAAAGTGTTTCCTACAAGGATCATCGGTTACAAAAGGAGTGAGGAAAGGGAATACGAGGATGAGCAGAAGAGCAACATGCAGAATTATAGATAGCAGAATAATTCTTTATGTATGTGAAGTTGTAGTGAATTTAAAACAAGATCATTTGCAGTATTTGAAAATATGCAATTAGTGAGACTAACAAACCAGAGATAAATGATCTTTACAAAATTAAAAGGAAACACAGAGATAACAGAAATTAGATAGACAAAGAACGGAAAGCCCTTCTGTATTGATTTCTTTGTGATCTATTTACACTTTCGGAAAATATGCCAAGTTGTTCCTCCTTTCAAAATGGAGTGGAAAGGCCATTATATAGCTTACAAGTCAGTTACTCTTCGTAACCGTTTCTTTTAACTAAAGAATAGTTAAGGACCGCCAAATCGCAGTACCTCAACCTTTTACAAAGAAAACGGAAAAAAGAAAGGGAAGAAGAGGACAGAATGGGGAAGAAGACAGGTGGCCGGTCACTGAGAGGGACCCACTGACTTCAGAATCCGTTTTCTGAATCTCTTCAACGCCTCGGCTATGTCTCTGCCACGGGGGACTGACGTGTTGGCCGCAGACTGAGTCCAAAATCCCAGACACTTCTCCATCTCTTTATCAAACTCGACATCAGTACGATAATCTTTATTTGCTTGTTCAATGGCAGATTGAAGAGAGCAGATCTCCTTCATTTTTTCTTTGGAAATGGCGCTTTCCTTGAATAAATTGTCTTTTACAAAAGCTCTGAACTGAGCTTTGATCTCTTGTAAGGAAAGGGGCGCACCAGAAGTTTCATCTTGAAGATGACAGTGTATATCTTTGAAAGCCGAGACAACCAATGTCTTGAAGGCTTCGCCCTTCTGCCAGCTATTCTTCATTTCTCCCAAAGCCTCCTCCAAGACTCTGATCTTCCACTCCACGCTGTAGACCCACGATTTTGATAGATTGTCCTTTCCATCATCAAAAACTTTTTTCTCCAGCAAAATGTTCTCCTCTGTCTGTCCCATGAGGCGAAGATCTACTATGCAACTGCTCCAGATTTTGAGCTCTTTATCCATGGTGTTGATAGTGGAGGAGAGCTTCACTTGCACATTGCTCACCTTTTCGTGGAGTTTGAAAGCTTCGCTGATGAAGTTTAACCCAGCAACAAGCATGTCATCCACCATGGCTTCAATAGCTCTGCCATAGACAGAATACTTGTGCATATCTTTAATACTCTGCACTTCGTCCTGGCTTAGAATTACAGGAGGTGGGAGAGCAGTCAAGGGACTGGGGTTCAAAACTTTGTCCTTAGACAAAAAGGACTTGATGAAACTTGTGAGAACTTGTGCCTGTTCTTCCAACTGTTCAATAGTTTGCTGGCCCTTTTCTACCCTCCCGATGACTCTTGTCACTGTTTCCTGGAGGTTGTGAATTTCACCTTCAGGGGTGGACTCTCCCATTGGGATTCTCGAGAGCTCCAAGTCAGATACTTGCAAGTCCTGCTCTGATTTATCCGTTGTAGGTTTGGCAGTCTCCAGGAATTGCTGACCTTGAGCATCAGACACTATTCTGGAGGTAGTTCTGGCTTTCTTAGCAAGAGAAGGAGTAGTGCCTAACAAAGCTGCCACATCATCAAAATTTGGTCCTGAGCTTTGAGAAGAAAATCCCCTCTTCCTTTTGTCGACCAAAGGTTGCACCCACGCAAATGAGGAAGAGGAATCAGCAGGAGGAGCAAGGGGACCAAGAGACAGGGAACTCATGACACTCAAGGTCTGCGCAGCTGTTGGCTCAAGTTGAGATGTGAGTGGGGTCCTGGAGGCAATTGTGGTAGAAGGATCTACACCGCCTGGAACTTCAGTGCTCTGGACTTCTTTATCTTTATCAGCTGAATCTTCACGAGCATTTGCAAGGGTTGGCATTTCACTTTCTTCACTTTCACTGAGAACAATAATGTTCTCTGGTCCTATAGGAAAATTTGCCTATTTTTCCTAGAGATCTTCTTCCACAGGTTCTTTCTTTACTTCTTTGAGTTTCTTCTTATATACCTGGGTGGATGAAGAAGGAGTAGATTCTGCAGGTCCCTGAGTTGATGAGCCAGGAGGGGTCTTTACTGGTGTTTCCGACCTTGGAATAGATGCTTCTCTTCTCGGTGTTGAAGCGTCCTTAGAAGAGGATTCTCCTGAATGCCTCCTGAACTCTCGAACTTTCCTATCAAACCAGACCCTGGTCCTGACTAAGACTGGACCAAGGATCTCAGCCAGGTCGTCCCTCTCTTTCCTGTTCCAATCCACGTCCTCTAAAGGAGTGTGCTTAACCACATTTTCATACTCATACGAGTATAAATCAGAGTTGTTGTCCTTTAGTCCTTCAGGAACTTGATACAGACCAAGTTCTTGGATCAATGGCAGAGAGAACCTGCCATAATGTCTCCTTCTAGCCTCAAATTCATCAGCGCAATCAGCCCAATAGTCTTCTGTATCGGCTCTGTGATGATAGATTATTTTTATGTTCTTCCCAATGAACCTCTTCAATTCGAAGCAAGTCCTTGGCTTGAAGAAGTGAACCGTGATGGGAACCAGGGCTCTTTCTACATTCTGTGCATCTAGGGCTGTTTTGCAGGTATAATTTCCCAAAGAGATGGGAAAGTGTAAACCAGTGATCCTCTTATCTCTGCAAGTTCTGTGCAACTTTTCTAGTTGCCTGCATATCTCTATCAAGGCCATTTTATCATTGCAGAACATGGGCAGTCTCAGAGGGGTGCCCTCATAGCCGGCTAAACTGATATAAGAGAACTTTCTGAACTGGATGAAGTAAGCACCGTAGTGCGATATCAGAGTCATAGCTTCATCAGAGAATCTCCTGGCAGTATCGCCTTTGAGCAGCCTGACCACGTACATGGTGAAAGCGTCGTTGACCCTTCTGAAGTTACGATTGCTGGTCTCCAGGGTGAACTGCGGGCAGTATGCATATATCGGATCATCTTTGTGTTCATCTATGTAAGAGAAACCAAACCACTACCTTGATGCTGCCAGAGTGTACATCAGGTACGAAGTCATATAGAACTTCTTTGTTTGTTGCACGTTTAACAACTGCTCTGCCAAATTCATGCTAATGATCTCCACCCATTTTATATTCTGTGTTCCCTCGCACACCATGTTGATGAGCGGGCACATTCAGAAATGGAACTCATTGGTGGAGGGCAAGCCCATAACCCGAGCCAAGAGAATTATGAAATCAGACAACTCTTCATTAAAATCTACCCGCAAGAGGGTTTTGGTCAGGCGAGAAGCTCCTTTCTTAGGGTTCTTCAGCCAAGACTTTGCAACCCGTGCTTTGTATTTGTCGTTGTCCTGATTGAACAGGGCCTATGCTTGATCCCAGGAAACGAATATGGCATTATCCATCTCTGGGATTCTCAGAGCAGTGCTAATGGCGGCAGCATCTAGTTTCGCAATGAGTTCCCCGTGTATATTGGTCAATTCGCTCGAGGCGGGGTCGAAATGAGCTCCGCATGAAAGCACGGTATCAGCACACTGTACCGAGATCGGGAAACCGCCAGCAAAGGCCAAACCGCTGTCGTGAATCATTTGTGCCAATGGAGTAGCGTTTGTATCTGCCACCCTCACCCAAAAATTGTCGAAATCGAGATGTCGAGCTTCACTGTCTCCAATGTTGAGAACGGCAGAGTCTAGTGGTGAAACTTGCTCCTGTCCCTGAAATTTGATCTTCATACTGATAGTAGTTGAGACAGAATTGCAATCTAGACTTGGGAAGCAATTGCAGTAGGGAACGGGTATGTGCATAGGAAATTAGATTACAGGGGTTCGAGCAAGGAAGCAGTGTGGAAAATGTAAAAAGGGTTTTGCCCGTTATATAGCCATTTTGGAGAGAGAAAGGAAATCAATGCGCATTAAATTCATATCTACCAATTCGAGAAGCAACATATTCAGGGTGAGCAGGAACTAGGTATGAATGCCACTTGGTTCTCTTGGGACATGCGAGACGCGAATGCGCGAAACACGCGGCTCGACCGATTCGGGCGAAACAGGCACAAGACGCACAAATGCTCTTTGGGACATTTGGGACGAAAACGCGGGAAGTACGCGGTTCGGGCATTTCGGCCGAAAAATGGAACAGAGCGCACTTTTCAAATTGGGACATTTGGGATAAGAAAGTGCGAAGTACGCGGTTCGGGTGTTTCGGGTGGAATTGGAACGACTTGCACTTTTTTGACTTGGGACATTTGGGACACGAAGTTCCGAAGTACGTGACTTGGTCAATTCGGGTGAAAACGTGACAAAAGGTCCGGAAGTGTTTGGGACATTTGGAATAGAAATGCGCGAAGTACGCGGCTAAGGCGTTTCGGGTGAAAATGCAACTTAGGGCCCGTTTCAGACTGGGACATGCGGGACAAAAATACGCGAAGTACGCGGTTCGGGTGTTTCGGGCGAAATTGGAACGGCTTGCACTTTTTTTGACTTGGGGCATTTGGGACAACAAGTTCCGAAGTGTGCGACTTGGTCGATTTGGGCGAAAACGTGACAAAAGGTCCGGAAGTATTTGGGACATTTGGAACAGAAATGCGCGAAGTACGTGGCTAAGGCGTTTCGGGTGAAAATGCATCTCAGGGGCCCGTTTCAAACTGGGACATGCGGGACAGAAATGCACGAAGTACTCGAGAAACACACAAAATGACCCAGGAATGCAGATCTGTTACAATTTCTTGGCTTTTAACCTTTTCAAAGACAACCCACAAGTGCGGGGAAATTTTGAGTGGAAAACACTGCCCAAGTCCATTCTGTCCCGAACGGCAGTATGTGCCATTCCATGGCCTTGTTTACTATTAGAACTGCCCTTTATATCAAATTAAAAAATAAAGAGAGTTACATAATAATGGGTGATAGGAGAACTCACTGTACCAAAAAATTCCATAAGGGCTCAACCAAAGCAGAAAACCCAACAAGGGCTACATCAAAACGCCCACAAGGAAACTAGAGAGCACATGAAAAAAACAAGCACCACAATCAAGCATAAGCCGCAACACCAGGAGGAGGGGGAGGATCATCTCGAGGGGGGATGAACACTCCACCAAAGGAGGATCTACTTATCATTCGTCATGATATAGGAACCGCATCTGGAGTGGTACCATGATTACCCATCGAGGGGAAGGAGATCCAGCAATGGTATGCATAGCCATTGGCAGAGATCCCCACCACGAAGAGTTGGCAATTCCCTTCCCCCTCGGTGGCAGACTCCAGCCAGGTCCCAAGGAGGACAGAACTAAAGGACGGCCCTAAGGAGAGGCGAAATGGTGACTTCGTAAGCGGCTCCTTTGACGTGGTCCCACAAGCGGCAAGCGTCGGGGTAGTTATGGCCGAGGTGGCAACAACTGAGGATCCGACGGGACCCAAATCATAGTGTAGGTTACACTCCCCTAATGATCAAGAATCTCCTGCAGATATGCAAACTCCAGGGAAAGCTTGTCATCTTAAGCTTGAATCTAAATGTGCATAGTTGATAGAATAATTCATTAGTGGAAAAGTAAGTAAAATATTGATCATGCTTAAAAATTAAATCATTGTGAGATTTCCAAATATGAAATAGATTATAGGCATGAAACAAATACCAAAGTGTATCAATGTATCGAGGCCAAGGATTAAAATCACCAAATAAGGCCATGTGCCAAGGGAAGAGTTCAGGGTGATAAAGCTGAAATAAATAATGGACCCACTTCCAAATTATTTGAGCATGGGGGCAAGACCAAAAGAGATGTTTGAACGATTCAGGGAAAGATCAAAAAGGACATTTAGGATTAGGGATACCAATATGAATAAGCCTCTCCCCCATAGAAAGACCTTGGTAAATAAGACACTAGAGAAAGTGGTTAACTTTAGGCTCAAGAAGATAGTTCCAGGTACAAAAAAGTTGACAAAGCCAAGTGGAATGTGCTGAGTGTAATCCCCAATGAGCATTAAGCTTATCAATGGTTGGCGAGAGCGGTCTCAACATCTGGTAAATGCTTCCAGTGTTGTAGTAGAGGAAGGAAATTTCCCGATTCCACCACCAATAACACCACCAAGATGTAGGAGGTTAAAGCCCCAATTTATGGAGCATAACATACAACAGGAGTTCTTGAATCTTGCAGATAGATAGAAGATTTTATTTTTCACGATTGAACTTCATCTTGAGCTCAGGCCAAGAAATCTAGTCTCTGCGATGCACTAAATCCTAGATGGTATGAATTCCCTTGCGATAGAGCCAAGTAACTTTTATGCATGAACTTTTAGCAAGCAGAAGAGTATCGTCAATGATGATAGGAAACCACAAAATATTTTTTGAATTAAAATAGAGCCATGTACAAAAACCATTGCCAACCTAGCGCATCAAAGGCTTAACCAATTCGAAGGATTTCCATATAGTTTTGGCAACAAAGGTACTTGTGATTTTGACAGGAGCCCAAGTGATAATAATAGTATGGAATCCAATATTATTCCAACACTTCTTTCCATAAGGGGTTCCAGATTCTATGCAATGACGCAATAATATTTTCTAAGCCTAACTACCCAATAAACACCGAGTCACCCATTTAGCACATAAGGAAAAAAAAATCCTGTAGACATCAATGATCCCCATAACACCTTGATCATGAGGAAGGAAACAAACTTCCCATGCAACTCTATGAAAACAAGTAGAACCAGAAATTTTACACCATAAAAAGTCCAGCAGAAACTTGGCAATCTGAGTAAATGAATTACGAGAAAGGCACCAACACTCAAAGTAACAAACATGAGTAGCAGCAAGGATCTTAGTGCAAACCTAGAATTTTCCTTTCAAAGAAACAGGTTCAGACGACCACTTGGTAATTTTTTGCTCCACCTTGTTAACAACATATTGCCACAACGTCGCAGATTCATTTTCAAAGGCAAAAGGAATGCCCAAAAATCTGAATTTCTCACCTCGGCTTATCCATTTCCATGGGTAGACCTTTAACCAGTCTGAAAGATGCAAACAACTCTACCGATAGCCCAAGGTTTTAGGAAATTGAATACTGGAGTAGGAAGCCAACCAGAAGGTGTCAAGACACTTAAAGACCTTGGCCACATTCTACTCTGATTCAACAATATTCAGAAATAAATCATCGATGAAGTGACTATTGATAAGTTATGTTGCATGATCCGGAAGGACAATCTCCCGAATGTGACCTTTGGCTTCTGAGTATAATAAAGTTAAAAAGGCTGATGAAAATGGATTGGTGACCATTAATGGTGAGTCGGGAAGAAACATTACAAAACAACCTACTAACAACTAATTGAAAGAATTCTCCAAAGCCAAGGGCTTTGAACATGGCAAGGATAAAAGGCCACTTGATGCGATCATAAGCTTTATCAAAATAAATTTTGAGGAAGAGAGGCCTCTGTACAGAAACCCGAGCCCATTCCATGCCTTCCTAGATTGCAATGAAATTGTCCAAAAGATGTAACGAACTTTAACAAAACTAGTGTGTTCAGGCCAAACGATTTTGAGAAGAAGACCCACAATGCAAAGAGCCAGTGCCTTGGCAAGGATTTTGTAAGAAACATTCAACAAGGTGATCATTTGCCAATTATTCATCTGTTCAGGGTTACCAGTTTTGGGAATGAACTTGATGTTTCCTTGATTGATGAAATTTCTAAGAGAGTGAGTTTGGAGAGCTTCATTATAAACCCAAAGTAGGTTAGGTCCCAAAAAAACCAGGTCACTTTATAGAACTCACTCAGGAAACAATCCAGACCTGGAGACTTGTCATCCGCAAGATAGTGCAAGGCTGTATGAAGCTCCTCTAAAGTGAGAGGGACGTCGTAACGAGCACGATCTCTAGGTGAAATTTTATTGGGTACCACATTAATACATTTATACATGGCAATAGCACGCTCAATTGAATCCTCTTGAGCTTAAAAAACCATACAATAGTGCTTGACAAAAGCATTGGTGTTCTCTGGGAGCTCAATATGCCATTGGTGTGAATCGTAAATAGATTTGATCTTTTGATGAGCATGCTTGGCCCAGAGGGATTTGAAAAATATTATAGAGGCTTTTTCTAACACTATAAGCTAGTGAAGTCTCGACAAGATCTGCACACCACGAGCCAAATGAGATTTAGTAAGTTTGAGCTTGTGCCAAATACCAGCAATCGGTACTTGAAGATGAACATCAAAAGGATTGGTCTTGAGAAGCAAAGAAATCCTTTTGAATTCTTTGTATAGAGACGAATCGGCCCACTTACGAACTCAAGCCACCTGTTTACTGAACCGGCAAAGGAACTTGGTGGTGTGATGAATCATCACCTCCCACCAGGAAATCTAGCTGGAAGTAAATGGCAGACGTTGTGTCATGTTCCAAATTTTGGCAATGAGAGGGACCACTCCAGGATGACTAAACAGAGAAACATTAAGATAGAATAGATTTTTGGGCACCTTGGGAGGGCCCCCTTCCAAACAACCTTAAATGTGATCGGATGGTGGTTTGATAAAAGAACTTCTGACCATACCTTGATAACGGAGTATCCTTACATATCAAAATCAAAATAGGGCTATTGTGAAAGAATTGCACGGTCAAGTCATTTTAAAACCCAATCATATCCTTCTCGAAGATTGGTCCAAGTGAACAAAGTTTGGTCTTTAAATTCCTACCGTTGTCTGAGAAAAGGATCGGAAAGACCCCAACAAATTTTAAAATAATACCACATCACATGTTCACTAATACACCAATGCATAGGGAGGGCACCAGATTTATCATTTGAGTGCTCCACCATATTAAATTTTCCACACACCAACTAATATGAAAAAGGTAAGTTATCACCTAACTGTTGACAATTATTGTGCCTCCCCATGGGCAAAAAATTATCAACAGGGTGCCAAAGTGATCCTAAGTCCCATGTGGGCCATGCAGGTTGTAAATAGGTCACAAGCAGTTGCCAAGGTCTTGGGAGCATTTACAAGCATTCAGGGAACATTCGGGGTAAATCTGGCCATTCAAGGTCATCTCGGGATCATAGTCCCATTGCAATGAAAAATGGGCCTCTATCCCTAAAAATGATTAAAAAAATGGCCCACAATAGAAAAAATTAACAGTTTAGGGTTCTGGGAACTCATTCACATCTCCATGAGTAAAAAAAATTCAAAAAATCCCCAAAACAAGCTTAGAAAATCAAAATCCCCATTTTGGCCTCAAGGGCCAACCGAGCTACTCGGCGAGAAGCTCAGCGAACTAGAGACTCTGCATATATGGGGAGTCAAAGGAGTGACTGTCTGAGTAGATTGGCGATCTGACTCGGAAGGAGCTTGGTTGTGAGCTTTGTGAGCTTGTAGAGCTCGCGGCAAGGTAGCGGCATGTGCAACAAAGAAATTCGGGTGAGTGGAAGCATGGAGGAACTCTCTCAGGCGAGTCAATCAGGAGGGCCGAGTAGAGATCACATCGAGCTCGATAGCAATCTAATCACAAGTGGGAATGATGAGGGGAACAAATGGGGGTTTTGACTTAGATCTAGGAAACATGTTTCAACGAAGAGCCATGTAAGTGGGAAGGGTCGAGCCGGCTCGGGGCCAAGCTCGTTCAACTTGGGATCGACGTCGAGATGGAAGGTCGGCTCATCGAGCAATGGAATTAAGAAAAACTCTCACCACAAGAGAAAAGGAACATAGCCAAGATCACGGAAAAAGGTAATAAAATGATGTGTCGATTGAAATGAAGTCAGCCAAGTGCCAATTCGACTCGGCACTTAGAAAATCCAATGCCCACACAAAGGAAGATCGACTTCCGAGCTATGCAATGGAGTAATTCGAAGGAAGCAAGTTTGGTTTTATGGGAGTAGGGCTTTCGGGAACTTGGCAGAGTGAGTTTTGGGGTTGGTGACATTGCGATCCTGAAATGAAAAGGCACAAAGGTCTGAAGTAGGTTACATGCAGCACATTCGGTGGTTTTTAGAGTCTGTGATAGGAGCTGTTTTTAGGTTTCGGAGGTTGTAGTGGAAATCATAAAACGAGCTCGGTGGAGATTTTGAAAAGTGAAATTCCAAAGGTTTGAAAGTGGGTGGGCATATGGCACGAGTTGGGTGATTTAGGGGTTAAACCCCTTTCAGGGTCAACACATTGATTATTTCAGAGATAGGGGCTCATAAAGCCCGAAGTGTTCAATTTGTTATGTCCGAAGTATAATGTGTTGAAGTTCCAAAAGGGGGTCAACATGGCACTATTTGATCATTTCAAGGGTCAAACCCCTTTTGGTGTTAACGCAGTGATGATTTTATAGATAGGGGATGACAAAGCCTGAAGTGTTTGGTTTGAGATGTCTAAAGTAAAAGGTGATGAAGGTCTGAAAGTAGGTTGATGTGGCACGATTTGGGAATTTTTGGGGTCAAAAACCTTTCAGGGTCAACACATAAATGATTTCAGAGAAAGGAGCTCAAAAATCCCAAAGTATTCAGTTTAAGAAGTCTAAAGTGGTTGGTGGTGGAGACCAGAAAGGGCAAAGTTTAAAACTCTAAAGAAGACTTCAAACTCCTGCCCAATGCGATGTTCAAACTATCCACCGAGTAATATATGGGTCATTGAGTCACTGGAGGTTGGGCCACATTATTGTCACATCAAAAAGTGGAGAAGGTGACATGGCATGCTCAATGGGGATTAAAAATCCATGTGCATTGAAATAAAAAAACATCTCGATGGGAGAGCAAACTAGCTTGGTGGAGCTCGAGAACATGCTAAACCCTAAAATAGGTCCTAGCTTCAAACCACCATATCTCATGCACGTTTTACCCAAATTCAACAAAATTATACTTTCTGGAATGGAAATATAGTGTAGGATCCAATGGTGAAGATCAAATCTAGTTTCCAAGAGGGTAGAGAAGGATAAAATCCAGTCAAGCATCAAGGGTAGAAATACAATATCTTGTAATGTACTTAACCATTGTTTACAAATTTATAGTCATTATAAAGTTGATTTCGGGATCTACAACGTGGGACATTGAATTTTGGATTTCTAGGGTTTCTAAACCTCTGAAAATTTTGAACATGTAGTGGTAGGTGAATCCATTAATGAGGTTTGTGAAAATTAGAGGTCATCATGAGTTTATAGGGCCTAGACTAGACAAGAGGTGCAACCACAACATGTTTATTCAAGAAAAAGGCAAACCATTAATGAAAACAGAGATTTTGAAGATTGAATGCACTCATTATAGGATTAAACAATGATTTTTTTGAGGATTTTTGGAGCAAATTCGAGATTCAATTTTCTCTCTCCTCCTTTGCAAATCTTCCACTATAAATTGTAATGAGGGGCATTATTCTAATGTTGGATAATTCTGCTTTGCACCCTCCCTTCTTCTCTTGTCTGTAAGTGATTTTGTGGAGTCCAAACCTCCCATTCAAACTGTAATAAAAATTTGTACCTCTTGGACATTGTGATGTACTATATCAATTTGTGGTGAATAATAAAGATATGTGGATAATTTTAACCCTCTTTTGTGTTCATTGCATCTTTATGATCTCTCATTACAATCTTGGTTATTTGTGCATGTTAGATTGTGTTACATGTTTCAATGGTTTGTGTTTAATGGTTAATTGATTAACAGATAAGAATTTGATCTATGTTGATGTTTATCCTCTTCAATAGTGTTCATTTTCATTTCTATGCAAGGAAAATTATTCAGTATTCCTTTTAGTGCATCACCTCCAATAGAATTAGGTCTTACTTTTCTTGCATCCCTTATTCCTTGTCTTCTTGTAATTTTAGGGTAGGATTTAGATTAGTTATTTGTAGTTTGGTAGAATGGTGATAGATATAATAATAGGAAGGTCGGCCTTTCTCTGGAGAGTTTTCTCGTTTGTAAAGTCCCACACTTTGGGAAAAGCTCCTTGTTATGCAATCACATGGATAGTTTTAATTCATAGAATTGGAAACAATTAGGGGTGTTGTGATTCACCATCTATAGTTTTGGAATGCCCAGTGGGATGAGAAGTCTTTTCCACTAGCTTTGAAGGCATTTTCAGACATAGAAATTGTAATTTCTTCAATTTCAAACTTTTCACCTCTCAGGATGAACTCCAAAATAAATTTTCAAGGGCTTAACTTACTAAAAATAAGTCCAAATATCACCAGTTGATAGATTAGGACCTAATATTCAAAATGGTATTTTTATATTTTTGAAATTTTGACTTTCGAAATTTCGGTGTTTTCTCAATTTCGATATTTCAAGTTTTGGGATTTTGGACCTTCCGAGATTTCAGGATTTCAGGATTTCAGGTTTCAAAAGTCCATCAATTTTGGAAATTTTGAATTTCAATTTTCGGAAGTCTCCTTCTTTCAGATTTTAGGGTTTCATAAATTTTGGAGTTTTAGAGGTTTTCCAGTTTGGGATCTCTACATTTCAGGATTTTGGGACTATCAGTTCAAAACAATTTTCAACCTCCAAAATATCAAATATACATGTCCTTCAAAGTTTCATTCTAATTTTTTCAAGTTTGGTGTGTGACTTGGAAAAACCCTAGCCTTTTAAGGCTAATTCCCCAACACATATGGTGACTCCAAAGTTATAAAATTCAGCGGTGTAGCATCACAAGTTGCCCAAGTACATGAGAATAATTTGAACTAGGTCTGATACTAGAGAAGAAAGCCTATTTTTCTACCTATAATTATCACTAGGTGGAGGAAGGAGAGGAAGAAGACCACAAAGATCACCATCTCCACCTAACTAGAATTTGTCTACACCTACACCTAGTAGACCCTTTCTCCAATCAACCAGGGTTCTTAGGCCAATCATAATGGAACATCAACAACAACAACCACCTCAGGGTCCACTGAATCCTTATGTTCACTTTACAAGAAGGAACCCATTAGCACTCAATGTTCAAAACCCTATTCCTATGGCGGAACTAAAAAATATCCCTTATTTCACTGGTGAGAATCACACAACTCCTGTTGATCATATAAAAGATATTGCAAACATCTACACTATTCACAAAATAAATGAATTAGATGTTGTAGTCAAGTTACTAGCTTCCTCATTCAAAGGCAAGGCATTGCAATGGTTAGGAGCTTAACATGGGATCTATCCAAAATTGGGATTAGATATGCACAGCTCTCTATAATCAGTTAGGATAAAGAGGAGACAATATGTCTTTATTGGAAAAATTAATAACTATCAAGAGGGATCCTAATGAGAAAATGACAGATTTCAATTTCCGATTCCAACAATCATGGGACTGAACTCCATTTTCTGTGAAGCCAAATAAAGAAGGTGCATTCCTCTAATTTTTTAAGGATCTAAATTCAGATATAGCAATGATGATCTAGTCCATGGGAGGAACAATACGTCATGCACCTATGACATAGCTATCAGAGCAGAAGATTTCCTTATTCAAGCTAACAAGTTAGCACCAAGGCCACCAATGCCTCTATATCCAGAAATGGGAACTCCTACAAGCAGTCAAGCACCTGAAATAGCCCATTCTAGCTCCAAGAAATCAAATCAATAATGAATCTTCCACTTCTTCGAGAAATCCATTTTAAAATCAAGATCTTAAGAAAGTCTTGCAAGAGATAACAAAAGGGCAACATGAAATGGCCAAGGTATAACAAGCATTTGGGAACGAGCTAGTTGTTATCAAGAGACAATAGGCTCAAAACTCTAGGCCTTATCAGCCTCAAACTCAAACGAATAGTCCTCATTTCCAGTCCAATAAGCCTCAAGGCCAAGCTCTAAATCAAAACCAGAACCAAGGACAACCACAAGCTAACAAGCCATTCCAACCATATGATCCAAATGTATCTTTCAACATCAAAAGCCTTGGTTCCAACTCAAAATAACATGGCACAAGAGTATGAATGGTGTTACCCCTATAATTTAACTCATAATCAATCAACGTGTTTCAATGGTGCACTAAATCAGGCCTTGATGGTTCAGACCATTGGTGTGTCCCAAGAGCCAACTGAAGATGGAAATCAACAACAAGAAAACTCACAAGAGGCACCTCCAACTGAAACAACATTGGTTAATTGGAAAACATAAGACATTATGGAGTTAATCAACCTCCTTTCCAGCATGTGACTTCCAATACATGATTAAAGAAGAGGAACATAGAGGAGGGCCAACCATCTAATCTAGTTGTTTATCATCCCACTCTTACACAACAAGGAGTTAGTAGACCAAATACAGCTCCAAATGTATCAAATAAACCTAAGGCACTCTAGTTGCAACAGTCATGTACCTACTCATGTCTAAGAAAAGGTTGTCCCAAGTAAGGGGCAACAAAAAGATAATCCATCCCCTTTCAACATCATTGATCAGATGAAGAAAACACATGTGAACATTTCCATGTGGGAGTCATTGGCAATCCCAGGACAACGAGATTTGTTGCAAGCTATAATGGCCAATTGGTCTGCCTCAAATGGATCAAACCAAAAATCAGGAAGAGAGTTCTCACTAATGCAAGTGCAACAAGATGGAGGTCAACCAAGAAAAAATTTGAAACCTCCACCCTTTTATGTCTCGTTGATTTTCGGAGATAAGTTAGTGCACAACTGCATGATTGATTCAAGTGCAAGTAGCTCAGTAATGCCAAAGAAAATACCAATCAATTGGGCTTGAAATATGAGCCAGTGTTAAAAGGAGTAGTGCAACCTGATGGGACAGTGGTTGGAATAGTTGGATTCATCAAAGGGTTAAGCCTAACACTACATACTTGCCCAAATGTCACATTATTTTACAAGATGTATCTGTGATTGATCTTCCACCACTCTTTTCCCTATGTTTGTCAAGGGATTTCATAGCCAAAATTGGTGGATATCTATCTGCAGATTGGTCACACATGTTATTCAGACAAGGTATGGGGCCTAAGGACAAAATCAGGTCGGAGCCTATTGCCAATTTCCACATTGAGCCTCATGTGCCAAGTCTCATCAATGAAAATTACTCAGCATTTTATCAGGAAGATTGTTGAGATGATCCAGGAAGTAGAAACCAAGGTTGAAGGCATTCCAGATTTAACACTTGATGATTGGGCTAACAAAAGGCATGCATTTGATCCATACATGGAGATGGAGGAAGTTGAATTAGGGGTATATTGCATACATGAATAAAATTCACCCATTCCCAGCCTTACCAAGTCAGAAGACAAGGATGACAACAAGGTATGGAAATTATTTTTTGATGGTTCGAGAAGCAGACAAGGAGGAGGTGCAATGTTGGTGTCTCCACAAAATTTCAAGTACTATTCATCTTTCATATTTTAATTTCCATGTTAAAAAAAAACAGTAGAATATGAGGCTCTAGTTCATGGACTTCATTGGGCCAGAAAAAGAGGCATAAAAAAATTACAGGTGTTCGGGGATAGTGAGCTAATCATGAATCAGGTCAGGGACAACATGCTACAAAAAATGACCTACTCAAGGGTTAAAAAAATAGAATATGGGATCTCATTGAGGAATTTGAAGCTTTCAACATCAATTCCATACCTAGGAAGAAAAATGAAGCTGTAGATAGGCTCGTAGCAGTTGGAGCAACATTTGATGTGGTGGATAGTATCAAAAGAGATAAAACACAGCCCCATATCCATGTGATTGTGAGGCTAGCAGTTCCAGACAACAACACTAGTTGGAAGGTGTTTGAGAATGATCAACAGATCGTCAATTTCTTGCAGGAAGAGGCTGAATTCTCAACTAGGAATCAGGAAAAATTAGAGCAAAAGTATGGGGATCAAGTAGTGCAGCTACGAAAAAAAAACTTCCTAAAGGTTTGGTTATGTTGGAGTCCATCTTCAATCCTAACGACCAGTTTCAAAAAGAAAAGGCCAACATACATGTCAAAGGAGAAGATTCAGAACTAATTGAAGTTCAGAAAGGTAAAACACTACAAATCGGCAAAGTGGCCACCAAGAAGGAGAGATATGAGTTCTTACAACTTTGCCAATCTTTTTTTGAATGTCTTTGCCTAGAGTTATGAAGATTTACGAGGATTCAATCCAAAGTTAGCACAACATACCATAGAACTAGATCTAGATGTTAAGCCTATCAGGAAAAAGCAAAGACCAGTCAACCCTTACATTGATCCTCTTATAAAGAAAGAGATGAACAAGATGATAGAGGCAAGCATTATATTTCCAATCAAGCATTCAAGATGGGTTGCAAACTTGGTGTTGGTCAGGAAGAAGAATGGTGAAATCCGGTTGTGCGTGGACTTTTGGGATATGAACAAAGCATCTCTCAAGGACCATTATCCACTCCCTTCAATGGAGAAAATCTTATAGGTGGTATCCTGGTCGGAAAATATTATCTCTCCTAGATGGCTATTCAGGGTATAATCAGATAATGGTGAAAGAAGAAGACCAATTCAAGACAACTTTCACCACCAAGTGGGGCACCTATGCCTACAAGAAGATGTCATTTGGATTGTCAAATGTTGGAGCCACTTTCCAAAGGGAAATGGATATGGCATTCAAAGGGTTGATCAACAAAATTACACTTAGTGTATCTTGACGATATCACTGTGTTCTCCAAAAACACAACAGATCACCTCTTTCATCTGAGACAGGTATTTCAAAGGTGTCAAAGATTCAGAGTTTCTTTAAACCCAAAAAAATGTGTATTCTTGGCCCATGAAGGAAAGCTTCTAGGCCATATTGTGTCAAAGGAAGGGTTGAATATTGACCCAGAAAGAGTTGAAGCAATTCAAGCATTACCCTTGCCAAGTCATAAGAAGGCTCTTCAGAGCTTCTTAGGAAGAATCAATTTTGTTCGCAGGTTTGTACCAAACTTTTTCGCTCTTGTGAAACCAATAACGCAGATGTTAAAAAATAGCATGGCATTCAAGTGGACAGTTGAAGGTAAAGAAAGTTTTCAAGGCAATCAAAGAAGCCATATCTCAAGCTCCAACTCTCGTCAATCTAGAATTTTCTAAGGACTTCATGTTTTATGCTTTTGGTGGTTCAGACACAATTTCTGCAATCCTAGTACAACAAAACAAAGAGGGATCTGAGAAACCAATTGCATTCTTCAGTCAAGGTTTGGAATAATATGAAGTTAGGAACTCTATTGAAAGGCACGTTCTTGCAGTAATTAGGAGTCTAAAGAAATCCAAGCACCTAGTTTCAAACAACAGATCCAACTTGATGGTGTCACATGCGGGAATCAAGGACTTCTTATTGAATAAGATTTGAATGAGAAAAGAGCAGGATGGATCACTCGTGTCATGGAGTATGACATTGAGAAAAAAGTCACTAAACTAGTTCGTGGAAAAGGGTTGTGTGAACAATTAGCCTCAAGCCAACAGGTTGAAGTAGGTGATGAAAAATAAATTGTATTGGTGTTACAAGATAATCAGGAACAAGCAAATGATAATGTGCCTATTACTTGTTTGACTCAGGATATGGTACATTTCCTACAAATAGGATTCTATGTCCCTCTATAAATGAGAAAATAAAAGAGGAGATACTTCAGACTGTACGCCATTCCTTATGTGTTATTTGATGGTGTCTTATTCAAGAATGACATCAATGGTGTTCTATTAAGGTGTATTGGAATAGGTCAAATTGACAGGGTGTTGCAGGAATTTCACGATGGAGAGGTAGGAGGTCATTTCACTCCATGGGTAATAACTCTAAAGATAATGAAGGTGGGTTATTATTGGCCCACAATGTTTAGTGACTGCTACACATGGATCAAGAAATGTAAAAAATGTGCATTTTTCATAGGAAAGGAAAAGTTAGCAACACTTCCATTGCATCTGATTTCAGTTAATCAACCCTTCATACAATGGGGGCTGGACTTCATTGGGGTTATTAATCCTAATTCAAGCCTAGGCCACAAGTGGATTCTCACGGCAACAGACTATTTCACCAAGTGGACCGAGGTGGTAGCACTCAAGGAAGCCAATGAGTCTAGTATACTAGACTTCTATGAAGGAATAGTCACAAGGTTCGGTGCACTTACCACTATATTATCAGACAATGCATTGGCATTCCTAGGTTCTAAGATCACAGAATGGGCTATCAGGAATGGGATCTATTTGAAGACCTCATCAAACTATTACCTACAGGGTAACGAACAAGCAGAGTCCACGAACAAGAACTTGTTGAAGATCATCAAGAGGACTCTAGATTAAAATCAAAGAACATGGCATACCAAGCTCAAATCAGCCTTGTGGGATGACAAGATAACACCAAAGAGGTCAACAGGTAGCTCTCCCTATAATTTGGTCTATGGAAAGGAAGCAATGCTACCTATATCATTGGAGCTACCCACATTGGAGCTCATGAAATAGTTAGAGTTGTCAGAATTTGAACCAATGGAGGCTAGGTATGCAGAGCTGATGGAATTGGAAGAAATCAGAGAACATGTAGTGCAAACAATGGAGAAAGATTAGGCCTTAGTCAAAATATGGTTTGATAAGAAAGAAAAAGAAAGGACCTTCCAAGAGGGGGACCTAGTTCTGAAATGGGATGTAGATCGGGCAAAACCGGGTAGGCATTCCAAGTTCGATGCCATTTGGAGTGGCCCCTACATGGTCACCGGATGTAAAAGGAGCAATTCCTTCCAATTGTCTACTTTGGATGGAGAGGAACTTCTGATTCCAGTGAACGAGATTTATCTCAAACATTGCTACTGAAAAGGGAGAGTCTCACCCTTGTGAATATTAGATTAGGATTTTAAATTCCTCTAAGTGCATATGCACATTGTCTTGTTGTATTTTAGGTTTCAATTTCCCTAAGTGCTTCGGCACAGGTTTTGTTGCTCCTAAGTTGTATCATTGTGCAACTAATGTGCCTCCCAAATGAAATGTTGTAATATGAAGAGTTCAAACTTGTGGGAAACAGTTGCAGATTTTAAAATAAAACAAATGCAAAGCAACTAAAATCAGGTTAAGGAAAATTTTTATTTTCATTCTTCGAGTCCTTCAAGGCTAGCCACAGGTGAAATTTCAGTGCCTCCTCCAAATTGGGAAACAACCTCCAACAGCATGTCGAAGAGTGGAACTTTCAGAAGAAAGAGGAAATTCAAATTTAATAGAGTTCCATGATGTAAAAAATTGAAAATTGTCTTATTCAAAATTCTGCAGCATGCAATACATGCCAAACAATCATCAGTTGTGTGCTTTATACTTGGTGAAATCAAGTTTTGGGATAGTCCATTTCAGTCTTGCAGAACAAGGGTTACAAAGAGGAACAAGGTGAAAATCTTCAATCAAAGCAATTTTCTACTCTCACAAAACTTATTTATAAGTTTTTCTTATAAAAATTTAAAGTGCGAATAGCAAGATAGGTTCAGTAGGATCGGGTGGTCTCTAGGTTTCAATTTCAACATAGATTCAGGACTCAGTTACATAGGTATTTAGTGACTCTGTGCCCAATGGATATTATTAGGCTACTGGTTTAAGACACCTAGCAGGCAGATGTCCCTGCGAGTCACCAAATTGTTGACAATTTTTCCCCCCATGGGAAAAAATTAGCCAACAGGGCCCAAAGTAGTCTAGAATGAGCAAAAGTGGGTAAAATATGTGGTTGCAAAAAAGTCATCATGGTCTCAAGCCCCTTGGGAGCATTTACAGCATGTCAAGGAAAATTCAAAAAAATGGCCTGAAAATTCAGGGTCATCAGGGGTTAATATTTGTGTTTTATGCCAAAAAAGGGCCACCGAGTTGAGAATCAAAATGAGATCACGACGGAGTAGCTTGGTGAATTTTGGTTCTTAGAATGTCATTCCCATCTCCCTTAGTAAAAAAAAAATTCAAAAAATCCCCAAATAGGCATAGAAAATGAAAAGCCCTATTTTGAGTCAAGGGCTCAAGTGAGCCGAATTGCTGAAGTGTGAGTAGCTCATAGATCTAGAGAGTCATTTCTTCAAAGGAGTGACTCATAGACTCAGAGAACTAGTTAGCAAGCTCAGTTGCATAGAGCTTGGCTGGTGAGCTTCAGTGAGCTCGATTCTACCTCATTGAGGTATAGCTCAAGGTGAATAAGCAGGTTGAGTGACTGAGCCATGGAGAATCATTGGGAGTCAATCAGAACTTGTATAGATAGCTGAGAAAAATCCACATGGTGAGCTCATAGGAAGGTTGCTCAATGAGGGGACCAAATGTAGGTTTGGGAACGAGGCTCAACTGTTTCAATGTAGAAGCTCACCATGTGGGTGGTGAAGGATGTAAGCCACTCAGGGCTGAGCTCATTCAACTTGGCATCAAATAAGATGGAAACTCAAGGGTCATCGAGCATAGAATTTAGATGCGTGAAAATTTCAACAGTGGAAGGAAGTAGCTCGACATGGGGCGAGTAAAAATGAAGTTGAGTAAAATGAATCAACTGAAGCAAAGATGAGACTACAGGGGTTGAACTAATTCAAACCCACAATGAAGCTCTTACAATCTTCGATAGGAAAATGGAGAGATTCTAAGGTAGTGAGTTTAGGTTTTGAGAGTTAGACTCAGCCATGAAGATAGGAAACTCAGCTCGGAATTCAAGGTTGGGAAGGCTGTTCGAGGGAAAATTTCAATAGATGGCTCAATGGGGAACTTGATCGGTGAGCTTGTGAAATTCTTTGAGTGGTAAGTTCATGGCTGAAGGTCCGGATTTCAAGGTTGAACAA
Source organism: Taxus chinensis (assembly GCA_019776745.2). Taxonomy (NCBI): domain Eukaryota; kingdom Viridiplantae; phylum Streptophyta; class Pinopsida; order Cupressales; family Taxaceae; genus Taxus; species Taxus chinensis. The sequence continues at coordinate 132,849,760 of CM034149.1, forward strand.
CAATGAAAGGAAGGAAGGCTTGGGAAGTTAGATGAAGAGTTATAAAAGAAGGCTCGAGGTTCAAGCTAATCATGGAAAATTTCAAGGTTGCGACTTTGAACCTAAGTCGAGGGGTCAGCTTTGGAGGTTTCAAGTCAGTACCGGGGTTGATTTTGAAAAGATAGTGACAAATCCTTAAAGCAAGCTCGGTGGAGACGAGTCTTGAAAAGTGAAAACCTGAACCCCTGAAAGAGTGGTGTCATGGCATGGTGAGAGTTAATTTTGAGGGTCAAACCCCTTTTCAGGGTCAACACCGAATGAATTTCAAGGAATTTTTGGGGAGTTTGTAAATCCCAAATGGGCATGGCATGAGGTCTTGAAGTCGGAAAGGTCTGAAGGTTCAAAATTACATGAGTGACGTGGCTGAGATGGGAGTTCTTCGGAGGTTGAAATTTTCATGGTTTAAGGAATGGCAAGTTTAGGATTGGCTTTCAAGGTTAGCACGGTGAAGCCCAAAGTGGTTGGCGATGGAATCCTGAAAAATTGGGCCCGAAACCCTGAAGACCAATTAAAATCCCTACCCAATGTTTGAACTTTGCCAAGTCGTGCATGGTCACCGAGTAATATTAAGGACATGAGTCACCGAGTCATTAGGTGGGGCACATGTTTGTTGGATGCCACCGAGTTGGTAGATGTGGTGACATGGCAAATTTGAAGGTTGATGGCAATTGGTGAAAGTGCATTGAGAAGGGGCTGCTGCATTGGGAGAAAAACTAGCTTGGTAGTTGGAGCTCGATGGAGCTTGTTAAACCCTAAACCATACCCCAACTTCAAATACCATATCTTGAGTCAATTTTTACCCAAATTTATGCAAATTTATACTTTTTGGAAAGGTGATTCAGAGGAGAATTTAATGGTGATGGACTAAATCTAGTTTCCAGGAGGGTAGTTGAAGGCATAAAATCTAGTCAAACATCCAGGTAAAAAATGGTAATATCTTCCAATGTACTTAACCATTTTTTGTAAATGTATAGTCATTGGAAAGGTGATTTTGGGATCTACAATATGGGATCATCAAATTTCAGGATTTAGGGGGTTTTTGAACCTCTGAAATGGCGATAGCATGTAGTGGTAGGTGAATCCATTAATGGGGGTTGGTGAAAAGTAGAGGTCATCATGAGTCTACAGAGCCTAGACTAGACAAGAGGTGCAACCACAACATGTTTCTTCAAGCACAAGGAAAACCATTAATGAAAACAGATATTTTGAAGATTTGAATGCACTCATTACAAGATTAAACAATGATTTTTTGGAGGATTTTGGGCAAATTCAAGATTTTTTTTCTCTCTCCTCCTTTGCAAAATTCTTCTATAAATTGTAATGAGGGCCACAGTTCAAAAGTTTGGATAATTCTTCTTTGCACCTCCCTTCTTTTCTTGTTTGTAAAGGAAATTTGTGGAGTTTCAAACCTCCCATTCAAAATTGTAATGAAAATTTTATGCCTCTTGGCCATTTTGATGTACTGTATCAACTTTTGGAGCAATAATACAAATCTGTGGATAATTTTACCCCTCTTTTGTGTTCATTGTATCCTATTTGATCTCTCATTGCAATCTCTGGTTATTTTTGTATGTTAGATTGTGTTACATGTTTCAATGGTTTGTGTTTATTTGGTGAATGAATTTATAGCAATTAGTTGATATGTGGTGTGTATTCATGCTCTTCGAACTTGTTTGTTTTCATTCCTATGCAAAGTAGATATTCAACATTCCTTATTGGTGCATCACCTCCAGTAGATTAGGTTTAATTTTCTTGCATCCTTCTTATCCCTGTCTCCTTGGCAAAAAAATTTAGGAAATGATTTAGATTAGTTTTCTACAAATTGGTTAGTGGTGATAGATATAGGAATAGGAAGTTGGCCTTTCTCCAGAGAGCTTTCCCGATTGCAAAAGTCCCACACTTTGGGAAAATCTCCATGTTATGCAATCACACTAACAGTTTCAATCCATCAAATTGAAAACAATCAGGGGTGTTGTGATTACGCATCAACACTAACCATTTTCATAAAGTTGTCCTTTCGGGACCATCATTAGGAGTGTAAATATTAATAATACCAAAAGAATGGTCATTAATACTCATAATCGCACACACAACCCTATTATTGGGATCCTGGACTGAGTTAGTGATTAACGCTGAAAATTTCAGCGTGATGGAAATTATAGCACCATCTCTGCCTTCAATATGTTGCATGTGGAAATGCATAAAATTTGGGGCAATGCAAGTTAGAATATTCTGAAGCAGAAAAAATCTTGATTTCCTGTAAACAAATAACATCTAAACTGTTAATTAACTGGCAAGCTAAATGAACAGATAATTTTTGTGAGGGCTTTGTCAAACCCCGAACATTCCATGACATGAAATTAATGAAAAATTAGAAATATTGAATTCCCCTTTCCTGTCAAGAATTCCATCATCATAACTGAGAATGGAAAAAAAATTTGGCAAGAAGAAGCTAGTTTGAATCATTATAATCAACATGAATGGAACAACGCTTGGCCCCATTTTCTCCCCGCATGCCACATGAAACCTCTTGGGGTGGACTATGTGACTGTTGTAGTGGAAGACAGGTTGATACAAAATTCCAAGTATTCTCTGAATTGGACTTAGTAACCTGGCTCTACGAGGGCTTGGAAGGAATGGAAACCGAAGGGATGGGTAACACCACTCTTGGCTCGTCCCTAGACAATGAAGGGGAAGAAGAGGGAGGTGGAACCTCAACAGAAGGTCAACTTAGTTTCAACCACAGTCCAACCATTAGCAAGAGGGTCAAATTTAGACGTAGAAACAACAGGATGTGTTGGTGTTGGCTTAAAGCAGACCAAAAGAGAATAGTCCCGAATGTGATTGTTCGAGGCTTGACAGGGAAAGCACATGTTGGGGAGGTTAAAATAAACCATCTTTTATGAGATACGCAGGGACCCAACCTAAATATCTGGATGGTCCTAAAAATCTTTTGCAAGGTCCACTTTGACACACACACGCCTGTTGGGAGAGAAAAAATTCTCATGTTTCTACCAGAGATAAGGAGAAGTTATTTCAATATTTAAGTGTTTAAGTAAATATAATATGTTTTATGTATATAAGTAATAAAATAAAATTTGGTTAATAAATCAAATAGATAAATTGTAGTAAATATTATAGTTGATCTAGGGTATCTTAGCGAAGATAACCTGACCTTGTCATTGTTTACTGTTGCGACCACTTAGTATTACGTTACGAAGTGGAAAAATGGGCTTGCAACTATTGCAAATTCTTTAGTGTAATATTTTGTGACCCCCTTAGGTTTCCTTGGCACAACAAAGTGTACTCTCAATGTGACCGCTAAAATTTTTAATGGAAACATTTCACAACTAAATTGTTGGTTGCGGTTGTTGGGAGACTTAACAAAATGAATATTAAGTGAATTAACTAATGTTACTACTCACGAGTTTTGAAAACAAACAACAACAAAATTTTCCCAAAAATTTTGAACTCCTTTAGGTCATTTTGTCTATGTTTTTATTGGGGTAAAATTGGGGCATTACAGTTGGTATCAAAGCAAGGCTCAAACACTTGTACCTTTGGGTTAACTTGATAAGAGATTATGTTTTAACAACATGTGGGTTGCTTGTGGCGAGTTTTAAGCTATGTGATGAGGATTTGATCGGATTGTACTTAGTTCCATTTTTTGTAGTGTGTATGTGTCTCTTGATGAGCATATGGTAAAGGACTCACAAATTTCATGTATTGTTTGACGTTGTGTCAGAACCTATGGAGATCATCAATTACTAGATTGATGCCTTGCTTGGAGTACAACTCATGGTAAATAATGCTTTGGGGGACACTCAGATGCCATTATGGAGGAGATCTTGTGATGTGTTAAGTGGTTAGAGGTCAATATTATTAGTAATTAGGACATTTGGTTATGGGATTGGATAATGGCTATAGATATTATCATTTTTAGTATCTTAGAGGATTATTTTTCCACCTTGAAGAACATATCTCACTTCTATGACTTAATTGATTCATATTACTCATTTATTCCGAGATGCGTGATTACGATGTGGATATTTTCAATTTTTTTTATATTTGTAAATTTGATATTTCCAGAACTATTGTTTATTTGATGTATTGTAAAGGCTTTGAGGCGCTTCTAGTCATTTTTTTTGGGTTTATTACAATATTTTCATAGTTTAAATGTGACTACTTAGCCATTTATTTTTTACTCCTGATATTTTATTTATTTTTATCTCTTTTTGTGACTCAGAGCTTTATCATTTTGAGGTGACTTGGTTAAACTGTTGTCAAGGATGTTTGTGGGTTTTGGTGCCTAGTTGTGAGATGGTTCTACCTTGTTCATGTTGTGTGCTTTTTCCATTTGGGGGTATGTCCAAGGTTTCATGACTATATGTTTGGGGCTACAAGACATACCCTTGGATTTGAAGTGATGAGGCTTCATGCATCTATGACCATGGAGTGACTTGATCTCACTTTATTATAGACACACAGTCCTCATTTGGTGGAGTGACACTAGTGATATTTAATCCTCTTTGGTTGAGAGACTCCTATAACTTCTTTGGTCCTCTTTGGTTGAGTGACCTTCATGATGCTCTATTCTCTCCATTGGATGATTGTGATACTATGCAGTATGGACCAATGGATGGGCATTGATTTTATGCAATATTGATCAGTGAATTAGGAAGCAATTTGTTTGTTTCCTTGTTTTTTATGAAGATAATTTACATCATCGAGATGGTTAGAGTAATCAATACAAACTTTATAAATTTACAATGGGATGGTTTGTTCTTTTATAAGATGTAGTTTTCTTAAGGATAATGTGTTTTTATATTTTGAGGATTCACATATAGGCTTATCGGATGTTCTAAATTGGTAATATTAGTCTTCCTTGGGAAAAGACTGGATTTTTGGACTATAATGTTTCCTTTGGTAATTATGGATATACTTGAGCTCTTCGGACATGGGGCATAAATACATATGACTATCATGGTCATGGGGATCCATTGATAGAGATGATTTTTTCTTACTCTCTCTTAGTACTTTAAACTATACCATATTATAAATCCATGTATATCGAGCATATACCTTGATGGTTGTGTTTCAGGTAAATTTGGTCGACCCCGATTCTTGGTAAAGGGGATGTTTCTTGGTAAGAAAGTGTGTGTAATTTGCAATAAACTAACATTTTTCATCTTGAAATCATAATTAGTACTAAAGTGTTGACATTGATAGATTTGGTAACCACTCGTCAAGTGATCATATTTTGTGGTTAGTCCATATACACTCATCCCTCTCTAGCATTGGAAGCAAAACTTATCAAAATATTAAAACCAAACCTTTTTCTCCATAATGTAGCTTGCACCAATTCTTTCATAGTAACATTTGAGAAGAGTTGGAGAGACATTGGTAACACTTGAAGTCCTCGGGAAACCCTTTGTAATCTCGATATGTTCGCTTTCATTTAATGGTCACTTGTTTAACCTTGGTTTCTTCGTAACATTATAATACAATTTATTTGTTAAAAATATGAATGGAAAATGAAATAAACATGAACCTTTAAGGAATTTATTCAAGAAACCTAATTTTCAAAATTTAATGAGTAAAATATTAAGTTTGGAAAAAAAATTGGTACCTCACTTGAACCTTTTTTCTGAAAAGGGAAATAATAACTAGGTGAAAATAATGAAGGATTCTCTCTATCCTCTCTCATTTCTCTTTAGGATAAAAATTTTCATGCATGTCTCGCATGGTAGACCAGGGATCATACATACATTGGTGTTCATACTTGGTATCATAAAGTTACGAGATGATATGAATGAAAAATATAACTGCAGATTACAAAAGTTGAATTATAATCATATTATAACCTATAACCATGGATTAAAATTGGGAATAATTTATGCCTTTAGGATCATGCAAAATTATTAATAAACAATCTTGGTGGATGAAGGTTAGTGGTTATACCCATAAGAATATGAAATATACACGATCTAAATGATATGACCAATTAAATGATATATTTTTCCTCTCATGGTGAACCTCTATCTCAATTACAAACTAGATTTGGTTGTAATATTGATTTGAACTCTTTCCATGTTTTACTTAGATATAACCAGAAATTATAAACATATACATAACGTGTATTCATAGATGCATGTTTGATTTCATTTAGAACTTCCACTAACTGTTATGGTTTTCTCGACTTAAGTATAAGGATTTTATATCCTGGATGGATCTATAACTTGTTAATACGGATATAAGTTGACCTTACATTTCAATAGACAGGAAGTGGAAACTATTTTCAATCACTCTTCCTATCATGAATGATAGAAGCCTCTGAAGATAGTGTTGCATCTAGCATTATTATGCATTTTTGGAGTTGATTGTGTGTATTTCACCTTGATGAGCTCATATACTCCATCTTGATAGTATTGTTTTGTAGTTCAATAGGATTTTACTTGCAATATTTTTTCTAAAAACAACTCTATACCTCTAGTTTTAAGGAAGTATATGTCTTTTGGACTTAGCGGGTCATTGGTGACCTAGGATAATCAAAAAATCTTAAGAAACATATGTTAAGGATATGGAGAAAATTTGGAATCTTCCTTTCCATTTGGAGGAAACGTAGAAGATAAAATAGTAGTATATGTAATGATGAAATGACCATGTGATGTATAAAATATGTAAAAACTCAAAGTGTAGAATGCAATGCATGATGTGTATAACGTGTATTGTAACATGTGTAAGTAAACTAACAATGTAGGCTATAAGATGAAAGGATGATAGACTTAGTATAGTATGTAGAATGGGAAGATGCACAGTGTAATGATTATGTATAGGGCGTGAGATGATATGCGTAAATAACCTAATAGTGTATGATGTTAAACAAGTAAGATGAAGACTAGTATAATGTATGAATGTGCAAATGTCAAAATTTTGTAGATGATAGAATGTATAGTGTATGATGCAAAATATGTGAAGAAATGTAATGTGTACAACCTATTTTGTATTGTATGGGGTTCACTGTAGTAGTAATCCCTCAACAGTCAAGTGTGAACCGAAGCACCAAAGTGCATCATCAGGTAGTGACGATGCTAAAAATGCATGATGAAAGTGCCAAGATGATAGAGATATAAATAATATGATGAGTGGGGGTGTGTGAATGTGATGCCCCCTTGATAGTGTGCAAAAATATTATGTAAACTCATCGAGAAGATCATCGTCCTCTGGATCGAAATCGAATGGATAAGCATTAGTAACTTGGTAAGCTATATTGTTAGGTTGATCATGTAATGAGCCATTAATATGTAGGCGGTACATGCCCATAGCACACTCTTCATTGATGAATGAAGGAAGTGGGAAACCATGTGCATAACAATGAGTGAGATTCTGTGTATAACCCAAGAAAGAACTATTGTAGATGAGAATGCATCCAAAAGGCATGGGGAAAGATATAGTTGTATGATAAGGATCTAGAGTGACCTTAATATAATCAAACTAGGATTGTCCTAATGTGAGTGGGGAAGTAGTAGGAGTGTGTGCAAGAAAGAATTCGAGATGAAATACATGAAGCCCATAGGCATACGTAACATGAACCAACCCATGATATAAATGAGGGTCATATGGTGGCAGATGGATGTCCTCAATATAAAATCATAATCAAGCTAATCTCGCGTGCGTATATATGGTTTTTGGTGAAGTATGATCAATTGGAATGTCTTCCCAATATGAATACTTGATGAAGAGTGTGCATGTGAATGGTGGGCGTGTATGTGGAGGTGGGTGTGATAGAGCCACATCCATGGACTGGACATGCCCCTGATAAGGAATCATAGCAGTCGTAGTAGTAGGTGGCATAGAATAAATGACATCTATTACATAAATGGTACCATCGAGTGGTGGCAAGTGAAGTGGTTCTTCCCTAGGTTGGGGTTCATTTGTAGTGTTTATGCGTGGGATAGGAAGATTAGCATTAGGAGCACTGTCACAATAATGGAATGGATCAAGGTCATGAAAAAATAGTGTATTCAATGCTCTCATGAAAGAACTTAACACAATTATGGACAGTAGAGGAAACGTCTTACATGGCATGAAGCCATGGCCTACCAAGTAGAAAAATATAGGAAACTGGGAAATAAACAACAAAAAACGTAGTATGGAAAATCTTAGGACCAATAGTGATGGGCAATATGATGTGACCGAAACATGGATGGATAGAACCATCATAAGCACGCAAGGAAACACTAGAAGGATCAATGTCATGAGCGATAAGACATAAAAATTTGAGAAATGACATAGGACACAAGTTAAGTTCATATCCATTATCGATCAAAGTACGCTTAACAATGACATTGTAAATACAAGAGATAATATGCAAAGGCGGATCACTATCGAAAAAGTGAACATCAAAGGGAAGGTTGGACTTAAACACTAAGTGCGAATAAAATGCATCAGTAAAGGCTTGATAAATCGAGTTAGGATGCATGTCATCACGAATATGATTAGTAGATTAAAAAAAGTTGAACTCTATGGATTAAATCAAGATTTACAAGAAAATAATCATTGATTGAAATATGCATGATGATCGAATGTAGAGTCAATCCCTATAAGATACAACGAAGAAGTGTGGGTTTCACCCAAATAATTAACTAAATATGGACTAACTATGTAGTATGAGCATAGTTAATCTTAGATATGAACAACTGTAATAAAGTAAATAAATGAAATAAATAAGAATGTAAATGAACTAAACAAATATGAAAAATAAAATGCTAACCCTAACATGCAAGAAGGAAGAGGAAAGAAATAATTTGTATAACATATGTTTGAGGGAGAGTGTCAGAGAGGTGACTGAAAAAATTAGGAGTAGGAACGACTATGCAAAAGTCCCAAAAAGGATGGATCTAGAGGATCTAACTGGACTGGGGCACCTGTGGGCACTTGGGTCTGCAATCTGGGCACCCTGGTCTATGCAAAATCTCTAAAACTGATTCTTACAAGGTCGTAAGGTGGTCTGAAACCCTCACCATGTGTCGTGTCAACTTCGTTGTCCTGTGTTGAATGTCGCCAATACTCCAAGATGAAAGAAAGACCTGCAAGACCCCAAACTAAGAATCAAACTGTAAAAAACAATAATGCAAATGAAGGAGTCAGACTGACCTTAGTTTCCACAAGGGTGGACTTACTGACTGAGCACTGCATTACATCTCAGACCCGATGTAGTTCTATGTGCAAGTGTGTGTGAACATGCCCAAGGTTGCTCTTGTGCAAGTCACACTTTGTAAAGTAGCGAGCAGTAACTATGTGTAGAAAATGTAATAGAATGTGTGCATGGAATAGAATACAATACCTCCCCTTATGAAGTGTAATGCAAATGTCCTATCTTTTTGCCTTGATGATGGAGCTATGTGGATGCAAGTGATCTCCAATGCAATAGATGGATGCAACTCTAGATGGAGTGATAGTAGTAATTGATGCTAGGTCTCTCAATATGGTCTCATAAATTTATATTTATAGGGTTCTCTTGATCTAATTTTGTAATTAACCTTGAAAAGGCTGACCACAAGAAAGATAAAGATGTCAAAGAGCTAGAAAGAGCCCAAAAAGTGGCAAGAAAGTGTGAAAAGGATCGGGGCACCCCTGGTGGGACTAGGACGCCCACAGGCACCCCAGTCGAGGCTAAAATGACAGGAAATGACTGAAACAGACTGGTCATGTGGATGAAAAGGGTCGGTAATGATGAAATAAAATAAAAAAATATGGCCAAAATACAGGGGGTTAATAAGTACTTTCTTCACTTAAGAACCTTCTAAATAGTAGTATGAAACCGAGATGAATAAATGTCTAAAGTGCATGATTTTATGACTACACTCTCCCTTTATTTTATATTTTTCCTCTGATAAACCTAAACATATGCAGAATGATTTGGGATACATACACGGGGAATTTCTAGCTTCTCTTTAAAACCTGCATAGCATATGTGAGGCTAAATAAGTAGAAAAACAATAAATAACAGGAAATTTATCCTCTATCTAAATGAATGCACCCCATGCTCCACTATGTGTGTGTGTGTGTGTGAGAGAGAGAGAGAGAGAGAGAATTAGAAAAGGGGACAAAGAAATGTGAATGGAAGTAATGTAAGACCAAATTTCATAAGGAAATATTCATGTTTCCTCCAACCCTAGACAATCTACGATGGAGAAACATCTAATCCAATGACTCTCATTTGTTTGAGATGGGCCAATATTTTTATAGGTCTTATTCGGTGGCCATATATTTTCTAATATTAATAAAACTCTCATTTCTCCCACATTGTAATCAGGATTGGGGTTTGGTAGTAAAAGTTATAAATTTTATAATATAAGGAGAAGTTATTTCAATATTTAAGTTTTTAAGTAAATATAATATGATTGATGTATATAAGTAATTATACTATACATATTTACTATAATATAACTCGACCCTACCATTGTTTACCATTGTGACCACTTAATATTACATTATGAAATAGTAAAATAGACTTGGAACTATCGCATATTCTTTAATGGAACATTTTATGACCCCCTTAGGTTGCCTTAGCACAACGGTGTGTATTCTCAACGCGACTGCTGAAATTTTAATTGAAAAAATTTCACAACCCGTTGTCATCGCAACTAAATCATTGGCCGCAGATGTTGGGAGATTTTGGCTACATGTAAAATTTATAATGTCAATAACTTTTTTGTTATAAGCGCATAACGAAATGAATAGTAATTGAATTAACTATTTCTACGAGTCACAATTTTTGAAACCAAACAACAACAAAAATTTCCCGCAAATATTGGTCTCCTTTAGGTTTTTTTGTCTTGGTTTTTATTGGGGTAAAATTGGGGCGTTACAGATACATGGGAGATTATAACTATCAAGGACGTAGGGGATATCAGGGCTACCAAGGAAGAGGCTATCAAGGTCAGTGAGGAAAAGAAAACCAAAATAATCCTGGAAATGGACCACAAGAAAAAAGACCAATAAATTTTTATAAGTCCAGAAAAATGGGCATTTGGAAAGAAATCGAACTGAACTAGAACTGTCGACACTAAAATTTTCCTCCAAAATTTCCATTTCATTAATATATGTATTAGGAATAGGATGTTGTTAAGTGTAATTAGTAGTAGCGTCCGATAGAAGATAACAGCGCCGTCAGTACGGTGCCGCCAATAATGTGGAGTACGGTTAACTCGCCCCAACCAGTACAATAGGAATCGTTGTAAAAAGTAAATGGGTTGTCGTAAGTGGTCCGGTATATGTCTAACTAATGTCAGAGTTTGGAGTAATTAGAGAAGTAGGGTCTACATGATTAGGAATTAGACCTATATCTATATATGGTAATAAGGACAAGGAGTGAGGTCATAAATATCTTTGCCTCGTATTTTATTTGTAAAAATTCTAAAAATGTGGAACTCATGTAAAATGATAAGGTTCTATCTTATCTTAACAGATAAGCTTATCCATGTACAGATACAGATCTTAAGGTATGGAATATGTACCCTTCGTCAGAGTGGATTTCAAACTATCACTAGTCTTAGAGATAGGATGGATTAGGGCACTGGAGAGTTCTGGGTAAATAGATCCGGCCACCCCCCCTCATTTGGCATAGATTTGAAGTAAGTGAGACCCATATTGTAGGAAGTGTGCGACAGGAAGCCATCAGTTAATAGGTGTGTTGAAGAAGCCATCGAGAGGTGTAATTGTAAAGTTTCTCCCATAGTCTTGTTGAAGAATCTCATGAGGTGAGATTGTAACAGTTTCATGTTAGATATTATAATTTACCGAGTGATACCCTCCTAATGGAGATTTTTCGCTCATTCTGTCTTATCATAGTCAATGGTGATTCTTGTGTTATGTTGTTGTTTAGGGTTTCCTAGATATACGTCCACCAAACTAAAGGCTGTGCATCTCAGTAAATAATCATAGCACGAGGAGTTCCCGGTGAAGAATCTATCATAGTGCCGGACCTTGCTGATTGACAGAACCCTGTCAGTTCTATATAGAGGTTAGGAGCGCGGTGGGGCATAGTACTCATCCAGTTGTCCAAAAACAATGTGGTTCTACCGTAATGGATGGAAAAATCAGATCTCCTTGAGAAAGGATGCTCAAAAGAATATGAAAACCAAGAGAGGAAGAAGAATGCGCAGACGATAAAAATTGGAGTAAAGGGAAATCATCTAGTTCCAAAAAAGGAAAAATAGAAACAAAATAAAGAAAAAGAAGAGGCCAAAGCAAACTACTTAAAAAAAAGTAACAAGAAAACATAAAATTGAAAACAATGAAACACTTCATAGAGCCACGGTAACTACCAGAAGTGGCCACACAAAGGAACAAGGAAATGAAGAAAGAAAATAATCAAGCGACCTACAAAAGAAGACACATCTAGTGAAGAAGAATGGAACCCAAAGTGGTTCAGACCATAAATGTGTGACAAATAAGTCACTAAAAGAAAAAAAGTGACAAAGAAAGATCAATACTAGGAAGAAATATAATAAAAAAAACATGGAAGAAAAGGTGAATGCTCTTCAAGAAATGGAAAGATTAACCATGAGATGCGGATTAGTAGAACTAAAATAGTTTTGCAAATATTTGAGCAAAGAAGAGAAAAAAAATAATGTTCAGCGAATTGAGGCCACGCAGAAAAAATAAAAGGGAAAACTGTCTTCCGCACATAAAGAACATGGAGAAAATCCATGTCATATACCTAGATATTGAGATTTGTGACATAACAATTACCAAAATACTACTAGATCTCGGCGTAGACATAAATATAATGTCAAAATCTACATGGGAGAAACTTGGAAGACCGCATTTGGATGATGCAAAATATGACATTGGCCTCTTAGATGGATCAAAGAAATCCCCAGTTAGGATACCGTGAAATGTAGAAGTTAACTTCATGGAGATAAAGAAAATGGTCGAATTTGAGGTAATAGAAAGTGTCACCAAGACACCCAGTTATAACACCATTTTGACTCTCAAGTGGTTTGTTGATTGCAATAACACATTGGAACTCTAAAGAATAAGAATTAACAGTCGAAGTCAGATGGAATTCGAGTTCATATACCACTACAAAAAGGAATGATTATGGACATGGTCAGAATAAGTATGACATGACATAGAAGGGGAAGATTTTGATGACACTCAAGGAATATACACCCTAAATAAACTACCAAATTTTGAGTAAGGAATTTGAACCCAATTCGGAAGGAGAAATATCAGTACATAGTAAATCAATGAGTGAAACTTTAGATCATGTAGTAGAAGCATGGGTACATGGATTCTTGGAGACAAGAGTGAGAAATTTTTTATATGCAAGGAGGCTACGATATAACACAATAACTTCATAAAATGACCAATATGACTCAGTGGAAGATGAAGAAGAAATATATTGTCCCCCGCAAGAAAAATTTCAAGAAGATGTTGGGTATTATTCCACAAGAGAAGAAATTTACCACATGGAGCATGATAACACACAAGAACAAGAAGAACAGCCGGAAAGAATTAATAGGTAGGAATATATATTAAGTTGTGGAGCATCTTATCGTACATTGCCAAATTTTCTAGTATTGGGGACTTGGAGGGTTACTTAGAACAAATGGTGAAAGTATTTCCAAATGAAGTCGCCTGGATGGAAGCACTTGATGATACTTTGAAAATCAATGTCACTCGATGGTGGGAATATCATAAACCCAATATTTCACATTGGAAGTCAGTTGCAACACTTCTCAAAATAAGATATTTGGAGAGTGAAGGGTATAATATGGCTATTCTGGAATATACAGGTGAAGGAGACCCCTAACAACACATAAAATCATGTTTGAGACATTGAAAAATATGCGAAGAGACATCTTCAATAGTAAGGATCCAGATATTCTTCTGGATATTAGGGCCTCCACCCAAATCATGGTACATCCATCAAGAAACAAGAATAGAAACAAGATATTGGAATCATGTGGTGATGGATTTTTGTCATACTTTAAACTTCTGGGATGTAAATTTAAACACTTTAAAAGCACTTCAAAAGATTAAAAATTTCTTATTCTTAACTGTGGATGATGTTATTGCTCAATTTTCAAGGGGTAACCCAATTCAAGAATGCAGAAAAAAGATGTACAATGAAAAACAAACAAATATAAGAGACATGGCATTTTGTTTCACAACAGATAAACAAGAAAAAGAAGAAAAACCAAAAGAAAAAAATAACACAACAGAAGGAGAACGAAAAGTGTTAGAAACAAAGACAGAAGATGAACAATATTTCTATCAACCAAAAAAATTAAGAAAAGAAAATATTGGAGTTAAGGGAGGAAAAAAAATTGTCAAAATTGGAGATTTTTGAGGGGAAGAGGAAGTAGCTAAAGTGGTGGAACTTCTTAGTTAATATCAAGACATATTCCCCAAGCATTTCAAAGAACCGTGCAAAACTAAAGAAGCAACATGCACAATAAAAATACAAATAGAATAGGGAGTAAACTGCTAAAGAAAAGGCCATGTAGATTAAAGCCCAATCTAAAGGTGAAGGTTAAATATGAAATTGATAAATTTTTGATTGCATGCATAATCAAACTAGTAGATGATGCTAAACAATTAAATAAGCCATGAAACTAACCATCAAAGGAAATATAAGTAAATCTTAAAATATGTCAAATATTTCAATATTCCCCCAATTTGCTTGGGAATTGTGCCAATCCCACTTCAAGAATGTAATAAGGGCATTTTTTATTTATGTGAGAATGTTTTTAATGACATTTTGGGCATGCATGAGGATTTTTGGGAAATTGGATTTTGGGGAATTCGTAAACATTGTAGACACAAAATCACGCACTTTGGGTAATTATCTAGTCTTGATTACATACTATTATTCATATGATTCCTAAGCAAGAAAAGTACTGATTAACCCTCATCTTTGGCCACCTTTCTTTTCTTTTTGTTGTTGCTTTCAGTCTTGCACCCTTAATTGCCCAGTCTTCCTTTTTACACTCCGAATTTTATCATCCTGACACCAGCGTCAGGCGCCCTCATCCCCTCTCGGTGCCCTTGTCCCCTTTGTACTTTTCTCACACTTTTTGGGTCCTTTCTAGCCGTTTGAGCATCTTATATTTTTGGTATTCGGCCTTTTTCGGGGTTAATTATGCAATTCAAGAAAAGGAATCATATAAATATAAAGTTATTTGATCATAATAAAGGACCAAGTACTAAACATTATCTATCACTGCATAAGGTTGCATCCATCAAGCATCTAAAAGCTCCATTTTCATCCATCTAGCACCATCACATGGGACACAAGGGTTGGTTAATTTTCATACACTTCATAAGAGAAAATTTCATTATATTCCATGCACACATCTATTACATTTCTTTACATCTACCTAATTTGTTCGCTATTAGGTGTGACACACACAAGAGCCACCTAGGGCATGATTCCACACACACACATAGAAATGCATTGGGTCTGAGATGTAGTGCAATGCTCTGTCATAAGTTCTCCATTGTGACAGCTGAGGACAATCTGACCCCTAATTTTGCATCTTTATTTTTTAGGATTTGATGTCTATTTGAGGGTTTTGCAGGTTCATACTTCGTTGTAGGTTTCCAGTGACCTCGACGATCATAGTGCGACCACATAGTGACAAAAGGAGAGTATCAGAGAACATCTTGCAACCACTCAGAGGTGGTTTTCCGAGCTTCTCCATAGACCTAGATGACCAAAATCAGGTCTATGGTGCCAGTAGGTGCCCATGTCCCTCTCTAAGCACCCTTGTCTAGTTTGTTCCTCCAAATCAACATTTTTCTAGGTCTCTGTGCGACACTCCTGCATCTCTGTTCACCTGGTCAACACTTCGGTACACTGTAAAATTAATTGTGAACTAAGTACATTTTTATTTCCCTTGCACTTAGGGTTTCATAATTTATTGCTTAGTTGCTTGGGTGTAATTTTTGTATTTCATTATCATTTTTTACTGCTACTATAGCAATCAGATTAGGCTTGCATATTTCATATTTAGCTTAATCATTTTAGTGAACCCGATCTTCGAATCCACCTTCTCTTTAGGGATTCCTTCTTATGCCCGTCATCGGTAGTGGTCATTTTGGGATTCCTTCATCTTCCAGTAGGACTTCCAAATCAATGGCTAGCATCTCTACATCAATGGCCACATCTAAAAATCCCTTTGCTAACTCTCCCAATGTTTCCCTTAGCAAAATAAAAGCGTTTGATAGTGAAAAATCATATGATGAAGATACTAATCTCGACCAAGATCAATTAAAAAACTCGCC
This sequence comes from Taxus chinensis, assembly GCA_019776745.2. Taxonomy (NCBI): domain Eukaryota; kingdom Viridiplantae; phylum Streptophyta; class Pinopsida; order Cupressales; family Taxaceae; genus Taxus; species Taxus chinensis. The sequence goes on from CM034149.1 coordinate 132,866,101, forward strand.
ACATTTCGACAAGCTTTGTGTAATAATTTCACTCATTTGTCGCACATTCTACATGCTTTGATTGCTCTAAGAACACTCATGATGCTTTGGCATCTCTCATTTCTCACTCTTCAACTCCTGTTATTAGCCAATTTTGACTTCACAAAATTATAAAAAGAAAGAAAGAAAGACAACATGGGGGAGAAAAGAAAGATCTCCCATGCACAGCCCAAGGAAATACATAGCTAGATAGGAAATAAGATTCCAATGCCTAGCCAGGAGAAAAATATAAAGCCATGCATTGGGCAGTTTGGAAACTTCAACGCATAGATTGGAATAAGTAAAATTAGTTACCAAAAGACAAATAAATTCCCACGCCCAGCCAGCAGAAGGAGGTTTTCCACACATGCACAGGTAGTCATAAGAACAAAACAAATTATAGGCCATGCATTAGAGAAAATAAGGTACATTCCAAAGCAAAGCAATTTTCCCATGCAAGTTGTGAAAGAAATTGCAGAGGAAAACAGTCTACAAAATTTCACGCCTAAAGCACATATCCACGCATTTGCCTAGGCAGGTCACACAAGAGACAAGAAAGAAATACCACGAAGCTATCCAAACATTGCTCACACGGCCTGTAGGAGGAAAATTTTCAACAAAGACAATCACAACAATCTCCGAAATAGTCCAGAAGAATCCACACAATTATAGAAGAATTAAGCAAGTTTATTCATGCATTGCTTAGAAGATCGCAAGAAGTGAATCTCAAAGTACGCTGCCATTTAAATTAGGAAGAATTTTCACACATAAGAGGAAGAATTTTCTCCGAAAAATTAAATAAAAAGAATCGATATCAAAATTGGGTGATTTCATTTATTTAAAAATAAAATAAAATAAATAAAAACGTTGTCACCCAAGTCGGAATTCAAACCGAGTCTCGATGTGTGTATTTAAAAAAATAATTTTTTTTTGTAACCAGAACTATTTATTATTATTATTATTGTTTTTAAATAATAATAATAATAATAAAATTAAAGTGAGTTATATTTTTCATGCACTAACGGGGGTTTCAGAGACTGAGACCCGACCTCACTTGCATTGTTTTGCGTGCCCAAGTCATTCTTCTGTGAAATTCATAACATTTGACTAAGAAATCTAACAAATCCACAGGAAAATCGAGGAAGCCAGTGGAGAAAACAAATAAGTCCGCACTCAAGTATGAATTCCAAGGAATCATCCCTCCCAATTCCATTAATTCAGCATATAACAATATCACTGATACAAATCTGGGTCACATCAATGTGCAACAATTCTGTGAACGGGTGAAAACTGAAGGCAAAACCATATTCTCGAATAGTCTTTACCATAGTGGTCTACCCCAAGCAGCAACATTTCCTGTCTCAGTGCAGTGTCCAGAACTGGTTATCGCTTGTACAGAGCATTATGATCCTGAGAGGCGAGGAATTTTTAAAGATAATCGTGATTCTTTCCTCTTAATCACACCAGAGCACATTGAGGAATTTTTTGGCATACTTGACTTTCCTAAGAATGCAGATATCACTCTCCAATCAGCACAAGAATTTTGGGATGAAGAACCCCTAGGTTGAGCAAGATGGTTAATAATAACTGGTTAATAACCAAGAGGCCTCAAATTGACATGCTTCCTAAATAACTGTACCGCGTTGAGTTCGTGGAAGAAATCAGGGACATGATTACTCTCCTAAGTCAAGTTTTTGGTTCACCCTCTGCTAGGATTTTCCACCCGTGGATGTATCAGTTTATCTATATCATCCTAGCCAAAAAAGAGTTTGTGGATTGGGCCACCATCATCAGTAACACCCTTCACAAACAATTGATAGAAGGTAAGATGACTGGATGCTTCTACATGACATTGTATCTTACTTATGCAGTAGCAAGAAGAAAATTATTTTCGGGACTTGAAACAAGAGGAGTCATGGGGCCATCAAATAGTGCTTTTCATTATTACCCTCAACTCAGTTTCAAAAATAGCTCTCACCATTTTAGAAGAGTCAATGATGCATTCACCTTCCGCGTGATTCAGAACCTGAATCAAAATACTGAGGAAAGATTTTCTAAAGAATCCATTAGTGTCATTTCCTAATGGGGAACCTGGTTTATTCAATTTTCATCATTTTCCTACATTCGCGTGAGTGGCTTTGCTGGTACCCCGTGGAATCTTCCTAAGTACGTCAGTGACAGATGGGCATTAATGGAGCTTGCGCGACAACTATTCCAAGTTCACTGTCTTCTTAGTGATAAGTATCATTCAGGAATTCATTTCCCAATTCAAATTGGGGAATATCAATGTCCAAATCTAATAAGTGCATAACTCATGGAAAAAGCGTTTGCCTCATCACAATCCATCCATATGTGAAGAGAGTCTAGTTTGATATCAATGGATATATGCAAAATATTCTTGGAGCAAAGTATCAACATAACCCTACCATGGAAGATTTATGGGCTTCCTGTTCAGATGAACATGAAGTAAGAAGACGAGAGTTTTCTCGCCTAACACTTGCTCAGATCAAGGCCTTCCGCATCAAGAACCCTCCCAATTCTTTCATAAATGATGATGAAGATGTCATTGATCCCTCATATGATGCAGGTGCTTTTACCCCATTGCCTCGAATTGACTGGACCAAAAGAGATGAATTTTCTCTTGATAGCAAGAATCAACCAATTCTTGAAAGAAGCATATATTGGTATGACAGATAACTTTCCAAGTTACAATCAATTCAAGATCATGCTTTGGGATCACAAAAATTGCCAATACGAGGAGGCCTCCATTCAACCAAAGCCTCTTCTTGATCAACCTCTATACCATCCAATCATACACAACAAGCAAGAAAGGAGTGGTTGCCAAAGTCCACTTCGCTAAGTAACGTGTCATGAGGAGAAAAATCTAAAGATCCTAACCCCGAAGAAGGAAGAGAGCGTGTATCAAAATTTTGTACCACGAGTAGAGATTTTTCTACCCACATTGTTAATAGTGCTCAGAAGCTCATGGCAAACAATCCTCAGCCATGCTTTGAACAAACATTCATTCAGGTGCAAGTAATTCAAATATCAAACACTTTGGAGCATGTAGTTCATGAAGGGATTTCCCAAAATCTCCTGAATAATCAGGAGGTGGATATTGAGGTTATTTCTCCTCAAATTGAGGTATTAGATAGGATTCAAGCAGGATCTCATGATGTCAGGAAAAATGAGAATATTGATTTGAGCTCTAGGATTTTATATCTAGAAATAGTGCATGATACTCCTTCCTGGGTTGATTCTGAGGTTAAGAAGAGGAAGAGGGTTTTCAAGGAAATTGCCATTGATTTTGATGCCCTTTTCAAACTTTCAAACGGCGTCATTCCAAAGAAGCCTAAGGTGTTTTCTTGAATAATGGTGGATAATGACGGAAATAGATTTGCAGATCTCGCCATCCCACAAGTTGATAAGGAGCATGACGCCATGACACTTGCTGATTATGAAGTCTCTAGACTTGGACTTGGGAGGTCTACATTAGAAAGTGACATGGCGATGGCTCGAGATTCAATTGATATCGTGCTAAAGAGACTTGAGAAATATAAGTCTCAGATTTCTTAGCTCAAGGACAAAAAGAATCAATTGGTGGAATATGTTCAACATTTGATAAATCCCATATCATCCACTTTCCCAGTACCTGATGCAGTGGCTTCCCTGGATGAGGAGACTCTCAATTTGTCAAAAGAAATAAACACATTAGGCCATGTCACAAAAACTTGGCTTTCAGAGATTCTCATTTTAGGCTAATGGACGATCAAGACCACGATTAATCTTCATGAAGATGTCAGTGCGTATCTTGATCCAATTCTTCCTTTCAAAGAAACTTTTTTTTCTAATATATCAAATTTGGATGAGATATTGCGTAGTTTGCAGGAGATGACAAGTATGGAATCCTCAGTTTTAGCCATTGAAGGAATTTTCGAATTTGAACATCGAGGGACACATTTTCTTTGGTGTCTACATCTCAAATCAAGGAAGACGCTTCTCGAGGATTCTATGATCTATTATGAGAGCATGTGTAATGAAGCCTTCACTTCACTCTCCTTGATTCAAGAATTCATAGCTGAGATTCCTTGCAACCTCGTAAATGAGCATAATCAAAGGTGTTCATCGGAGCAGGTGGAAAAGAAATTTTCACAATTTTTTAAGGACATGTACACTCCCGCCAACAATTTCTCATCAATTTCAATGGAGTGGTGCATCAAATTAAAGAACTTATTTGAGAACGCTCAATCCAAAATTGTTAATTTAAATGATATTCCAAGTAGAATTCTTGAATTGCAGGTATTTTGTGAGGTTATTCTTCGACCAAATGAACCTCCAGAAGAAGAAAAGATGTTTGAAACTTTGGGAAGGTTTAGATCCTTTCAACTAGAAAAAGCAACAGATCCTAATTTCACCGGCGGTTCAGGGAGTTAATTTTCTTGGTATCTAACGAAGTGGGAGAGTCCATTTCTCATATGCTTGAGATAGGCGGGCCCCATTTCAATGCATAAGGCACTGGTTATTATTGTATATTTTAAAAGGTGTTGTTATTTGCTTTCGGGAAACTATGGATATTTTAAGTAATTTCTATTTTTGGGTTGTCTTTAATAAAGTTAGTTGAAAAATTCAAAGGTCACTTAAGTGCCTTATTTAATGATCATGTTAAACCCTAACTACTTTGTAACCAATTTTTGGGTTATAAAAGTGAGGGGCTCATTTGTAAAAGGGACTTTGAGAGAGGAGAAGAAATACTTTTGTGTGCAAGCTTTGTTTCAGGTAGAAACTTTGTGTTCTTTTGTGAAAACATTTTGGAGTTAATGAAATACGAACTATGTCTCATTCATTGTCTCTTGTAAAATTTGATGCTCTTATGTTCATTAGATGTTAGGTGTTTGAATCTTGCATGCAAATATTATCTTTGATCTTATTTTCAACGTTATTAATCGGTTGTTCTAGTTCACAATGATCAAGCTTTGATTATCTACTTGCTCACGTGTGTTCCCTTTTACACGTTCTTGTTTGGCTAACTCAAACTCTGTTTTATTTGTGTTAGTTATTCGTCTTTCTTCCTCATACAATATTAGGCTCTATTTTACCTAACTCTTGCATGTTCCTTCCATTCATTCCATTTCACTCCTTTCCTTCATTCCATTCCATCTCCCTCATTCACTTTTCTTTCCATTGATGTTCCAAAACACCCCCGACATACAATTTTGAATGTATAGATGTAAATATAGTTTTGGTTTTCAATAAAGGTCGTCTCACCTTCATTGAGGAGGGACTTCATTCCCACATTGTTGCATCTCATTTGAATGCATGAAAATCCATATGCTAACAGCTCCCATGGCCTCCACTCAACCCCTTCATTATTCACCCTAGCACTCCTAATGCACAGCCTGACTCTTCTTCAAATAATATTGATTTAACTTCTTTATATCAAGATCTGCAGACGTAAATTCACAAGCTTCAAATTTCTACCGCTTGTGTACCACCATATTTGGACTCCACTTCACTTCTTCACACTCTTTTCGCACCCACCATTTCTACCTATCCGCTACCACCTAGCTTCATCTCCCTCAGATTACCCATCTTTAAGGACCATGGTGACCCACAGGAGCATCTCTGATCCTTTCATGTGGCATGTCTCGAATATGCAGATGATCATACCATATTATCAAATCTCTTTCCCTAGTTTACAAGATTATGTAATGCGTTGGTTCTATGACCTACCTTTCCACTTGGTAACATCTTTCACACACCAAGCTGATGATTTTATTAATCATTTTATATCAATATCATCTCTAAGATATCATAGGATCAACTCACGTAAATTAAACATGGATCTAATGAATATCTAGTGGACTATGTCTTATGATACAAGAACAACCTAGCCAAGATGTTGAATGTGCTTGCAGAATCTGAGTTTTAAGATTTATTCATTAAAAGTCTATACTACCTCTCCAGGAGAGTTTTATCTTCGAGACATCTCTGTCATTTGATCAACTATGTAATACTCTTAAGCTACACGAAATGAAACTCTTTTTTTTAGGAAAGCTTAAATATCAAGAGCAAGCATCATCTTCTACGCACTTTCAAAGTAAGTTAAAATTTAAGCCATCAACAACAAAACCTACTGACACACGAATCAATGTCAACACTATCTTGAAACCACCAAATCGTACATATACAAAGTTGACTATTTTTCCGCATCTTATATTACAACAAATTATTGAGAGAAATCTTATTATGTTTCCTCCTCTGCTCAACTTGGATCCATCTCATCCTAAAGGTCAAAATTATAATGATAAATTTTGATGAGACTATCATCAATGTGTTGGAAATTCTACAGATAGGTGTTTCAAAATTTTTACTATCATAAAATATCTTATCGATGATTAAAAAATTGAGCTTCTAGATCCTACAACCTATACACTAGTTAATGAAAATCATAATATCGAAATATTCAATAATTTGCTTCCAAAACATGACAAGAAAGAAAATGATTCCTCGACTAATCATACATATCATGTAGTTCCTCCTCCTACATCGGGCCCTTTGATTTCCTAGTTGCTCATGATGACATTTCTCTCACAATAATTTCTTTCTCTAGTCATGATTATAATGATACAGTCTCTCCTGATCACTTACACATAAACACTTCTATCAGATCCATCCCTATTAATAACACTAAATTTTATCCATCATGGCTTATCAAGACGTGTTCCATTCTACTTCTTATTGATATTGGCTATCCACTCTCACAAATTTCATATCCAATGCCTAACTCATATGGGGTTGTCAAGATTCAAGTTACCATCAGTCCTTTCACCATGCTTGTTCCCTTTCTTATAGCACAAACAATCGAAGGGTGTGACATGGTCTTAGGTATCAATTAGATTCACAGGTTCTAGTCTATTATCTCCATGAATCACTTGCATATAAATTTCATTCACAACAATCAAGTAATATCTATCAATGGTGTGCCTCCATCCACCCAATGTCCTAGTTTCTATTAGATTGGTCCAAATGTGTGTTGTCAAGAATTTACAATAGTGTGAAAGTATATGTTCACCCATTCTTCCATTGTTGTGACATCACTAAAATATTCATTGATGAACAAAGGCCACATGAATCTTGTAATAAAGTGGTGATGAAATCAAAAAGCTGTCAACTTTATTCAATTCATAAATGGAGTATGACAAATTGAAACCAATGGTCTAAATGGTTTAAGAAGATCTATAAAAATTCCTGTTTGTGTAGGCCTCACCTAGACTGCATCAAAGGGATATGTGATCTCCAAGGTTCTGATATTTGCTGATCAAAGTTAGTGACAATTTCAATAAGGTTATGAAATTGCTATAATAAAGTCCAAGCGATTGAAAGCATTACATGCTTTGAATGTATTGGAGTGTTTATACATTATAAGGTTGTATGAAGAAAATATCAGATCAAGAAAACCATTGGTATCAGATCATGAAAATAGTCTGTGCCCTAATAATTTTCTATCAAGACTTCATCTTGAGGATGGGTCATGTAAGATATAAATATATGCCATGTTGAATTGTTTCTTCTCAAATCTCTACATGTGTGTGGAATCAACTGAAGTATGAAGTGTTTCAGGAAGTGTTTGTGTATTCATTGAAAAACAACTTGATCAAATTTGTGAGCTCTAGTTGGGAGATCTAGTAAAGAAAACTAAATACCTAAAGGCCGAGACAAGATTTGTAACCAAGGTGTGAAATGCAGTGAATCAGAGTATCATTTGAGTAAGATGGTATCAGAGCTTGAAAAGAGTCCATTAGAGAGCATGAAGAAGACATGACTCCATTCAAATTGAAGACTTACTAGAGATCATGTGAAGTGATGGTACATGATGTGAAAATTTATAGAGATAAGAGAGGTATTCCATGGACTCCAGTAAAATTTGTGCGATGCTGAAAGGATATTATGAAAAGATTATGTTTCTTGATGCTATTCCTCAAACTTATACAAAGCATGTCATCTTTTACAAGATCAAATGAAGGCTTATGGATTGGTGAAGATTGAGAAGGTATAGTAGTATGTTGTGGCATAATACAAGTGTTGAAAAATAAAAATGGCATTAATTGAAGTGACAACTAGAGAGAACCTACAGGTTTGTGATTTCACTATGAAGTTCATGTATTGGAGTAATGGATTTGCAAGAGTCTTTGATGTCTATGATAGGTCAATCTAGGATCATATGTTGAGAAGACATGATTCACAGACCAAGTGTTATACTGAGTCTTCATAAATAATTAAACCCTTAAAAAATTCTTAATCAACTTTCATTGGTTACAATTGATTAGGAGAAGACTCAGAAAAACCTCTCAGACATGTACAATCGCTCATACCCTAAACCTAGGGTTTCATGAATGAAAACCCTCCTATCTCAAAAGGTATCTAGTCAAAATCCCCAAGACATGGATGAAAAATCTTTTAGGGGGTATTAAATGCAAGGAAAAAATAATTAAACCATCTTATGTTGAACTTGAGGAGAAATTATTTCCAGTATCAGTACACAGTCATTCCAAAGAAGAAAAGTAAGGTTGCTGTCAAGTCAATTATCATTTGTGGGGGGTTTAAGACCCTTGCCAGTTTTTGTGTAAGGTCAATTATCATTTGTTCCACTTAAATGAGTTGAGAGAAAGTTGAGAAGTTATCATTTTTAGTTGGGATGTGCATACAAGCCTGTCCATTTTTTTGTGACATGATGCAAAAGAAATCATGTACTCTTGGTCTCTGTCTAAGTGCTTGGTTCCTCAAAATACTTTGAAATATTTGTGTATAACCTAAGATATCAAAGGGAGATTGAAATAATGCATGAGTGCATCTAGTCAGAAATAGTAGGATGACTTGAGAAGACCTATTAAGGGAAAAGAAAGAGGATTTTGAAGGAGGTTTAGATGATCAATTAATCCTGAACTAGACACCATGACAATTGGATAAAATGAGCACTACAGGAAGGATGGCTAGAATAATGTAGTGCTTCACTTGATTACCCTATTATATTGCTTCAATTTATTGGAAGATTGAATTTTGAATCTCATGTGATAACAATTTTAGTGAGGTAAGATCTTACATCATACAAACTATACCATGAAATGCTAAAGGGAAGTCTAAAACCTAAGAAAAATCTCAATCCAACCTAATGAGGTCTAGAGAAAGAAACAAAGGAAGAGGTTGTCACAGGTAGGTAAATGGAGGTAGTTAAGCCCAAGGGATCCTAATTTTGACTGAAATACACTTTCTCATCTTAGGTAGTAAGCTCAAAACGGTAAGCAATTAAAAGTAAAGGGCAGAACTTGCACTGTTTGCACAATTTCTTGAATTGAACAAGCTTGGAACATGATGAATGGATAAAATAAGATAAAAAATATATGGAGTACAGTCCTAGGGGGATAATTTAACTACTTACATCAAGAATTTAGGTCTCATATGTTGCTAAAAAGATCCAAGAATGGATAAAAAAGCAATCCTGGAGGGAGTAAAATCAAAGGTAAGTCTTTATTCTGTTGTACTTGGTTGTCATTGTTTCATGTCAAGTGGCCAAGAACCCTTTGTCATAGATGTAAAAGGGAGAGAGAGTGGTTCTAGAAACCAAAAAAGGTGAATATGTTGATGTGTTTTCCATCAAAGGTTTATGAGTAGGTTGCCATCAATGAAAAATGGGGATATTGTTAAACTCTGGGTCATTGGTGTTGTCATTGATGTCAAATGGCATTGATGGAAAAACAATGAGTGGTGAAGTGAGGATCCACCTTGAAGTGTATCCAGGATGGTTTCAAGGTGATTTAAGCTCAAACAGTGAGGTGGTTGATCTATAATGTCAGAGTACAGGTTGGCTTTCTAGTTTCAATGGTATACAGGTCAAAAATGGTGTTGCAAGCATGACTAAGAGGTCTCATAGGGTGCATCAAGTCATTTGGTTGAAGTGGCAGTTGACAAATTACCCATTTAGGCTTGTTTATGGTGCCTGATGAGGTGTGATAATAAGGTAAATGCCATGATAAGGTCATGTGAGCATGGGATCAACATAAGAATAATGTCTATAACATGTTTAAGTAAAAACAAGACTCAATTTAGCTCCTGGAGTCAAAATTCAAAAGTGTACAGAAAGTGGATTTGAGAACTAACAATGCAGGTTGAGGAAAATGAGATGGAATGGAAGAATACAAGAATATTTATGGAAAATGGGATTATTGACCATATATTAGGGTGATTTGTGGTATTCCAAGAAGAATTTCTTCAAGTTCTAAGAAGGTATGTTAAAGTTGTACAATTTTTATAAAACAATTTTTTAAAAAAGTGTATGGTAAGGTGTATGACGCTTCTTAACACTCAAGAAAAAATATAGTGCATCATTTGGATAAATCATAGAAGGAATTTTTACATAATACTCCAAGATTGATATATTACAAAAAGTTTCAGGTGAATTGGACACGTTGTAAGAAAGTTATGAACATTTTTTTGGCTACGTTTTTCTCTCTTCCAAGCATCTTCTTAACTTGATGAAATTAAAATAAGAGTGACTATCTCAAAATCACTTGGGTGAGTTGATTCAAAGTATCAAGGGTGATTAAAACATTATTCCAAGTCAAATAATACCCTTGGTGACTTCTAAGCATAATTTTTATGTACAAGCCTTATTCTATGCCTAACAAGTTGTATTCTCACAAGTTGAGGTAGGTGAAAGATACAATCCCAAGGTTGATGTATGAATCAAATGGTGAAGTAAAAATGAGAAATTAAACTATTTTTTTTGAAGAAATGTGTGCTTTTAGTACTGAGACAAAGGTTACAAGATTCAAATATTTCCTTACAAAGAGTTATAAGGTTTACCCAAGCAACAAAATTCAAACTTCCTTGTATTAAACAACACTTCTAGAACCTGCACTATATGTATACTATTTATTTTTAATTTGGAAGTATGTTGGAGGGTTTCAATCCTATTAAATTATTGAAGGAATTGACCAATGGTCACACCTAACCAAAACATTTTTTTTTTTTTGAAAACAATTTAAAATTGAACAATAAATTTGGTTTTATTTCCCTCGGGTACAGGCTGTATCAAAAACTCCATTCTAGGGTTTCACAAGATAAAATCACATCATTCACAACATCAACATCAACAACAACAACAACAACAACATCGACATCAACAACAAGTACATCACAACATTTACATGCGTTTCCTCCCTTGGTTCATTTTCATCATCACTTTTTGCACTTTCTCCTCTTTAACATCCACACTTCATATTTTTTTATCACTCCATGCTTTGTCTTGTTCCTCGAAACACTTTTGTCATCGATCTACATGGTTATTAGGTACACATCTCTATCTACTTTATGTTACCAAGCTTTCCACTCACCAACATAAAGTGTGGGAAAATGTAGACACAAAATCACACACTTTGGGTAATTATCTAGCCCTGATTACATACTACTATTCATATGATTCCTAAGCAAGAAAAGTATTGTAACCCATGTCTTTGGCCCTCTTTCTTTACTTTTTGTTCTTTCTTTCAGTTTTGCACCCTTACTTTCTCAGTCTTCCTTTTACACTCTGGATTTAATCATCTTGGACATCAGCACCCAGCCAGGACATCAGCGTCAGGCGCCCTTGTCCCCTATGTACTTTGCTCACACTTTTTGGGTCCTTTCTAGCCATTTGAGCATCTTATATATTTGGTAGTCATTATTACATAATTCAAGAAAAAAGAATCATATAAATATTTGTGTGGTATCAAGCACTAAGCATTAATCACTACCTAAGGTTTCATCCATTTTTGGGTCCTTTCGAATTTGAGCATCTTATAAGTCGAATCATAATTCAAGAAAAGGAATCATATAAATATAAAGTTGTGTGATCATAATAAAATATCAAGCACTAAGCATTATCTATCACCGCCTAAGGTTGCATCCATCAAGCATCTAAGAGCTCCATTTACATCCATCTAGTGCCATCACAAGGGACACAAGGGTTGGTTACTATGCATATACTTCATAGGAGGGAAGTTCATTCTATTTCATCCATACATATATTCATTTCTTTAATCTAGCTAGTTTGTTCGCTGTTAGGTGTGACACGCACAAGAGTCACCTAAGGCACAATTCTGCACACACACACACATAGAACTACATTGGGTCTGAGATGTAGTGAAGTGCTCAGTCGTAAGTTCACCATTGTGACAGTTGGGGACATTTTGACCCCTCATTTCGCATCTTTCTTTTTTAGGATTTGATGTCTATTTGAGGGTTTTGCAGGTTCATACTTCATTGCAGGTTTCCAACGACCTCGGCGATCATAGTGCGACCACATAACGACAAAAGGCTAGTATCAACGAACACCTTGCGACCACTCATAGGTGGTTCTCTGAGCTTCTCCACAGACCGAAGCGCCCAGAATCAAGTCTAGGGCACTCGCAGATGCCGCTATCCAGTTTGTTCCTCCATATCTACATTTTTCTAGGTCTTTGTGTGACACTCTTGCTTCTCTATTCACTTGGCCAACACTTCAATACACTCCAGAATTAATTATGAACCGATTAAGTACCTTTTTCTCCTCCTTGCACTTAGGGTTTCATAATTTATTACTTTGTTACTTTGGTGTAATTTCTATATTTCATTATCATTTATTTACTGCTATTATAACAATCAGATTAACCTTGCATAATTCATATTTAGCTTAATCAAACGTTGTCAGAGGATGTATTCAGAGGATTTTGGACTTGGTGTAGAAGCTTTCATGGAAAAGGAAATTTTTAGTTCCATTTTTTGCTTGGATTGAGCATGTTCTAGGTTGAAACTGGGGGTGAACAGTTTGGAGATGGTATATTATTCTATTTTATTTCTTTTAACTTGTGGGTTCTTGCCTTAATCAAGTTTGGACCAACATTCACAGTGTTATCTCTCTATTCCCTGTTGTCTTCTGCAATAATTGGAGCTCCTAACAGATGTAAACACCTACCCAACAAATTGGAAGAAGGATTTTATCTCTTGTTGTTTGCGAGAGCTTAAACAGGGAACACAATCTGTTCAACAAAATACCTCAAAAAATGTGGTTTCATGTGATGTTTGAATGATATGCATAAAACAATATGCTTGATGGTGGTTTAAGGTTGTTCAAAGAATTGCCTCGACTAGATGTCATCTCATGGAGTGCCATGGTTGTAGGTTTTGCAAAATTGGGTTGTTTTGAAATGCATTATTATCTTTAAGAAAATGCAATTGACACGTGTAAAGCAACACCTCTTCCTTTGTCTGTATGCTACTAGCATGTGTTAGATTGGGGGTCGTGGAGTTGGGTATGGACGTACGCACAGCCGTTAAACGGGTAGGATTGCAAAATGTTGTGTTGTTGCAAACACTTGGCAAGAAGATAAGAAGAATGTGGAAGAATGTGCAAGGCATGTTATTTATTTGTTTAAAACTAGAAAGTCTGAACCATTTGTTAGAATATTATCATACCCTTGCGCCAAGCGTCTGAACCATTTGTTAAAATGCCAAATTTGTGGCCACGCGGATAGAAAATATTGCTAGATATGATTAGGAAGGTCTGACATCTGTGCTTTTAGCAAAGCATACATGTCAGAGACGTTTTTCTTGTGTGGTAGTTGCAAGCACCTTGTTCGACGTGTATGCCAAAAGATGGAAGCTCAGACAAGGCACATTAACTGTTTGATCAAATGTATGAAAATAAAATGACGATCCCCACACAGTATTGATTGTTGTATGCGGACAATGAGAAGACTTTTGAAACTTTTAAGTTGATGTTAATTGTATGCTCACCCAGCTGGACTTTGAACTGTTTAAGAAATGCCTTAGAGAGATATATATTTCTCATGGACTGTGTAGGTGGTTGTGTATGCACAAATTTTGGTTGATTATAACTACTTGGTTACTCAAGAAAAATCCGTTGGCGGGTGTCTGCAAAACATTACAAACTTTACTAGCTTTCCCCAGACCATGTCAAGTATGGAACCTAGAGCAGGCTATAGACATCCAACAAAGCATAATGGGCAGCGGATTTTATTTACAAATTGCAAGTGATCAGGAAGATATGTTGCATTCGTTGAGGTTAGCACAATTCTCGTGAACTGCTTGATGAAAATCCTCATCAATGGCATGGTCTTGCGGAACAGACATGGTCATCTTATTGTATCCTTGCATGATTTGGCATTCCTAGTTTTTTTTAATGAAGTTGTATGTCAATTTTTTTAAAAATAATAATAATGTTTAGGTGAATTAAACGGGATGGGTTATTGCATAACACATTTCACCTCAGTTTACACACAACAAGACCATTAACCATGAATGAAAGCATTACTCTCTCCCTTACCTTATAACATGGATGGTTAAACTACAATACTATTCTTGGATTTGGAAATCACTTGAGTGGTGGAATAAATGAGAAACTTAGTAAAATTATTGCTTGTTGGCTTTATGTATACTTATATTAGAATTTGTTTTTGTGGAGGCGTAAAAAAACCATGTAGACTCCGAAATGAGAAAAGTAAGTTTTTGCCACGTACCTTGTCATGTGGAGTGTTCAACTGAACCCTGGCTTGTTCCTTATATGTTCATTTGACCTTGTTCATTATGCGTTTAGGAGCCCAATAGGCTAGTTTGCAGCTTCAAATAGTTGTTGCATGTTAAAAATGCAGTTTAGTTTTGGCCCTGGGTGTCAAAACGGATTTTGACTTCTGCATACCTCTAATATTTCTACGAGACAATTACTACAAACCCTCAGTTTGGAGAAAAACATCCCGCAAGCTAGTTTTCCTGATAGGTTTTATAGGCCTCCAGTCGTGGAGGGACAAGGTCGCTTGAGTGCAATTACGACCGGTAGCTTTGGAAAGACGAGCGTCATTTTAATCGTGTTTGTCATTTTGGGGTTCCTTCAGCTTTAAGTGTTTCCCTCATGTGTTTGAGTCTTGAAGATGGTTTTTGAACACTGGTTTTTGCGTAACTTGTCTAAATTTGACATTTTTGGAAACTTGCGACTGATTGGTAAAAATTGTCATATGAACATATCAAGCAAAATAATGATAGAGAAACCTTGTAAATACAAATACATGATTGTAGAAAAATTTCTATTGACACTTGATTGCAAAGAAATTGAATGTGGAAAATGGTGTTTTCTCTCTCCTCGATCTCTCTCCTTGGCTCCAGAAATGAAATGAAATGGCATTACAATTCTTACTCTTCTTGGAAGTGTGTTAAATATAGTTGTATTATTGTAAGAGAATTGTGAAATTGTATATTGTTCTTGGTTTTAGTTTGATGCCATGCCAAAAGTTATGTTGACCATGCAATGGTTGCAAGTATGCAGGACAAGATGGAAATGGTAACGTTGTTGGTGTTTTTTTGTAATATGGAATATCAATGAAATATAATTGTAATATTAAGTAAATGTAGCCGCATTATTTTTATGAACACGAATGATATTCATCGATTATTTTTGACGAGAGGAAATTCATGTTGTATTGGTGTATTGGAAAACAAACATTCTATTTGAGTATGGTCTTGATTATGTGTTTGTAATGTTGTGTTATGGTTTAGATGTTTTGAAACAAAATTATATAGTGTTAATTGTTGGTTTCTCCCTTAATACTTATGTTGATAATAGAAACGTTAAATCCCAAAACTACTCAAAGAAACTTTGTTTTTAATTGTTATTCTGTATCTCTCTCTTAAACTAGACTTGTATAGTTTTACAATACCCCTACCCTCTTTAGAAAAGATGCAACCCATAACTTTGTGTATCTTGTCTTACACATTGAACAATCTCATTAAGAGATCTAAGAGACGTAAATGGAGTTGTTTACCACTTTTCCTATGTATTAAACATCATGTTTGACACCATTAACCTCCTTTTGTATCTAATTGCCCATTCACTGATTTGAGTGCCTACAAAGGCCTTAGTATTATAAAAATAATAGTAATCAAAATACCAAACCTTATAACTATCCCCTCAAGGAATTCTAGTATAGAGGCCTCAGTAACATCCTTTAGTGCAACTACTTCATCTCATCTAGTGAAGTAATCAACAGATTTCAAACCCCATTTATGACCAGCATTAGATGGTGTATTTATAGTACCAATGAATTCTAAATCCTAGTAGATAAATATTTGATATTTTTGAATAGGATGAAGAGGAAGGGAAACCGATCTTTGTTTTCCAGTGAAGAAGGCACAATTCTTGCAATTTCTCACCCATTTTTTAGCATCTTTGAATCAATCATGCCAATATAGATTGATCCGTAGTTAGTTGGGGTTACGAAGGGTTTCCCTTATAAACATAGCCAACAAGTGGGAGGGTCAAGCACACTAAGAGATTGTTCATCCAGAAAGAGAGAGGTTGCCCCTATCTATATAGGTGGGGCACTATCATTTATTGTAAAGAGGTGTCCATTCCCTTATTGGGGAAAGATGGGATTGTGAATCCAGAAATAGAGGAGGTAGAAGGGGTGATCACCTTACTTCAACGGTTGCAGGAGATGCTGAAAGATATAAAAGGTAGGTTGATTGCTTCTTTTACTATGAAAGGGAGGTTTGGGTTGTGGATTAGAAATAGGGAACGCAGGGGGAAACCACCCATCCTATATATAGAGGGGTGGGGTAGAGGGTAGTCCTTCCAGTAATAGAAGTGATATGTAGTCGAAGCCCCTTATTAAGGTAAGTGGGGAGAGAAACTAGGTAGATCCAATAGGGATCCCCATTTCTTTTCCATTTTGCCCTTATTATTTATGAAAGAGGTAGGAGGTGAAGCACTCAACTAGGTGGGGTAGAGGGATAAGGTGATAAAAAGAGGAAAGGTGGGGTGAACACCCTAAATATATGACGGGGTAGGTGGTGCATATCTATATACGTGAAGAGGTTAGTAGAGAGAAGAGGTGGTTAGGGATCTCTATGTATCTATATCGCTCATTGGGGAAGAGAGAGGGAGAGTAGGGCCCATATATATCCAATTTGACCCCTATCATTTATGGAAAAGGAAGGAGGGAAATCACTCCTAATTTTTTTTAGGAATTATAGGTAGGTTAGGCCTACCTATATAGGAGAGGAGGGTGGCATACAAAGATATACGGTAAGAGGCCAAACTATATACATATATGGTCACTTAATATATATATATATATATGGGAGAGGTCAATAGGAAGCCTTGGTATGTGTTTTCCCAATGTAGAGGTTGGGTTGTTGAGAGAGAAGGCAAGTGTGGCTATCTATATGGGGTGACAATCAATCTAGGAAAAATTGATGGCTTATCTCTATAATGGTATCAATTTGTATAGTGTTCAGGGGTTCTAGGGGATTATCAATCGATATTTGAACTACGGTGTGGGTTATTATGCCTAGATCTATAGGTCGGGCTTCTCTCATTGTATGGTCGATTACTTATCAAGAAGGAGGTGGATGGAAATGGATTTATTCCATAGATGAAGGGGAGAGATTGGAAAGCATATTGGTTGGAATTGGGTCAACCAATAAGCATTTAGTCTATATAGGTTTATTGGTAATTAACAAGTTGGTTAGGTCAATTAGTGCACCTAGTAGAAGCTTTTCCATAACACTCCCAATGTAGATTTGGTTCAGTCATAAGTGCTCCCAGCGTAGATCTAGTTATGTCAATAGAAGTGCTCCCAGCGTAGATCTAGTTATGTCAATAGAAGTGTTCCCAACATAGATCTAATTCAATCAATAGGAAAGAAACTCCAAGACAAGGGTTTGTCTAGAGAAAGCTCGATCCCATGTGTGATTTCATCCCTACTACCACCCAAGAAGGATGGAGAATGGCATATATATAGATTCACAAGACATAACTGAAATAAGTATAAAGTACAGATTTCAATTGCAACACATGAATAACTTCGTGGATGGCTTGAATGGAGTTAAGTGCCTTACAAAGTAGATTTGAAATGTGGGTATCATCAAATCCATATTATAGAAGGGGATCAATGGGAAACCACATTCAAGAAAAATGACGAGTTGTGTGAGTAGTTAATTATGGCATTCAAACTAGCAAAATGTATCAAGGATGTTCATGAGGGTAGTGAATGAAATGTTGAAACCATTGATAAACTTTAAGAGTGTGGGATCAGAGCTCTAGAAATGTTCTCTGGAATCGGCTTTGCTAGGGTTTCTTTCTTTTGAAATCTTCATTTCGCGGCCTTCTCGGGCTCTATGGGATATTAATACCATCGTTTATTTTAGAGTTTCCCACCCATTTGGCGACCTTATCGGTGTCCCCAGATTTCACCCTGAAATTTGGGACTAGCCATTTTTTAAAAAATCATTCTTTTAAAATAACGGGTCTTTTTGTGTTTTATTGCTATAAGATGTCTGTATTATGTTAAGATATTCCTAGTGACTCATATGAGCTAATTCGATAAATACCCAGATGCCCAAATTCATTTTATCCTTTCGCCAAGTTTTGTCTACAGGAATTTTTTATTTAATTATTGATTAAATAAATAATGTCTCGTTTGAAGTAAATTGTGCTCTAGTTGAATCTTGTTAGAGTTTTTCATGTTAGTATTCACTCATCTCGATAGGGTTTTCACTAAGAATGATTTCAAGACATTGTCTGCAACTTCTGGCAATGTTTTTCGCTTTTATTTATTTCTTTTGCGTTTTTCTCCGGTTTTCTCCGATGTTTCTCTGTGAAATTCACCTAGGTCTATTCCTTGTCCATTATAGTATGTTTAATTGCCTTAAGCATCTGGAGATCATCTACTGACGCAGGACTAAAAGGAATCAGCCTCAGAATGTAAACTTTTGACCAAAAAATATGAAGTCATGCACAAAAAGCCTCTCCCAGGCAAGTCGCACTTTTTGGAATGAATGAGTTTAAGTTGCAATGAGATTTTTGGCGGTGGCAGGAAGGCTGGAATTTCTTAACTGCCTTGCAGGATACTTTTTACCATGAATTCAAAGTCACTTAAGTTCCGATGGGAAAATTAGAGGCGGCAGGTAGGCGGAAATTTCTTACTTGCCTTACAGGGTGAAAATTCCCATTATAAAATAAAGAAAAATCACTTAAAGCATCGATGGGAATTTTCTACCTGCCTGACAAGCTAACTTTTCCCACCAAAGAGATTTTTTCACCCATGCAAGTTGCACTTTATCAAAGGAGGCTAATTTTAATGCAAGTTGCACTTTTTGAGAGATATTTTAATTTAATAATAGGAATTTTGGCAGTGGCAAGCATGCGGGAATTTCTTACCTGCCTTGCAAGGTAAAAATTCTCATTATGGAAGTCAAACAGCTTAAGTGAAAGAAGGGATTTTTGGAGTTGCAGTGCAAGGTAGAAAATCCCATCAAAGTTGACTTCTTATTTTTAGAAATCAGCCCTGCCAAAAAGTGTGACCCATTTGGGCATTAAAGAATGCTTTTAATGGTATTTATTAATATTTTTTCTACCTAATTTTGGTGCCATGGATGGATGAAAAGTCAAAGGAAGAAGTTAAGCCAAAGACAACTGAAGGTTGCATGCTAAAAATAAGTAAAATAAAATTATTTAAAGGCAGCCAGCAACATGCATAATTTGGTGCCCAATTTGGGTGAATAAACATGTTTTTTTATTAATTAAATTGCCAGGAATAGGAAGGACAATTATTAGAAATAGAATGTTATATAAGCATGGGCTGCCATAATGAAGAAGCAATTAATTCTTTTTGCTAAGGATTGCAGCCCAGACAGTTTTGGCGCTAAGGAAAGGAGGATTTGTGCATCAGAAGTCATTTTTCATTGCCAGGAAGCTTCAAGGTTTGGCACCTAGGGCTGGAATAGCTTGATTTATGCTATGATAATTATTTTCATGTTACTATAAGTGCCTAGGTGATTTTTTTTTTTTACTTGCTTTGCATGCAAGCAAAGCCTCAAATTTTAGGGAAGCAAGCTTCATATGAAGATTTTTGGTGACAAAAATCAAGTATTCATGCTCTGGACTTCATCTTTGTTTGAAATAATTGCAGGTATTCATTACAAGTGTTCATACAGGTGAAAGAGAGTTCAAATCAATGTCGGTACATTGAATATATCTTCCGAATCTGAAGAAATTGCTAGATTTGCACAAATTGATTCAATTGCAAGAAAGTTCCGGTAGGATTAAAAGAAAAAGAACACAAACAAAGATTTCTTAGACAAAGATTGCTCCAGCCATGATGAAGCATGATGAAAGATAAGGATCAACAGAATCATACATAGCTTCCATATTTGTTGATATCAATGACACAGACATAGGCCTCGAACCCATCTCTGAAAAAGTTGATAGATCCATGGTCGGAAGGACATTTCTCATGCAGGAAATGAAAAGCAGTGGAATTATTCAAGCGTCAGCATTCCTAGTCACAGCTCAGTTGTTCGAATTTGTTATGGAGTGTGCAAGATCATATCATCCTCTTTTCTCCTCTACAAATATTTCCTTTCTCTTACAGCTACTTACTTGCTGCAAAACTATCTAGCTATGGTTCATGAGCTATATAGTTAAAGTAATACCAACAAATAGATATTAGGACATATAACTGACAAAATCTTACACGGGAGTCTCACCGGTAAATGAGGGAGATTTATTTCATGATTGCCTAGGTTTTCAGCTATGCAAAAAATCTAGCCAACACCTATATAATATCACATCCCTCATCAAGCTCGATTGTTACAACTGTGGCTGGAGATAGTGGATCTTTTAGAAATGGTACCTCTTGCGAAACATCCTCGAAATTTTTTGCCGAAGTTCTTCCACAAGGTAATGTTTCTCCTCCTGATGTGGTTTTACCAGTTCCTGATTTTAATGATGTTTGCCAATGGTTGGAACAATTCTATCTCATTGGCTATTTTGTGGGTCGAATCCCCTCTGAAAGAATGCTTAAAGTCTGGGCTAATTTGGTTTGGAATCCTCATGGGGTCTGACTCAACAACATCCAAACTATGACCAAAGGATTCTTCTTTTTTCAGTTTCCTGACCTAGCCAATGCCCCCAACATTTTGGCCCGACAAACCTCTTGGTATGTTCCCAACTCTTTATTGGTCTTGTCTCCATGGACCAAAGACTTTGTGGTTTCTGAGTATGTTGTGCTTAAATTGCCTGTATGGGTAGAATTTTCTGGCCTACCCTTGTCTTGCACCCATTTCATGCATTAGATTGCTTCTTCCATTGGACAAGTGGCCCGCCTCGAACCAGAGCAATTATACCATGCTCACCTACAAAAGTGAGTTTGCTTCGAGGTTGATGTTTCTCAAGACCTCAAAGAATTTGTGGAAATCTAGATGGAAGACAAGCTATACTTCGAACATATTTTGTATATTAACCTACCTAACACTTGCTTCCACTGCCAAGCTTCTAATCATAAGATCAAGGATTGTACCCTTTATGTCCCTTGCAATTGTCCAGTTGCCAAAACAGTCCCTGAACCAACTAAACCCCCACAAGAGGAAGGTTGGCAAATGACCAGGGGATGGAAAAATAAGAACAAAAATCAGCAATCCAAGCTTTTGATTCAAGTGGTCAGCGTGAGTCAGCTGTTAAGGAACAAACCCATATCCCACAGCTAAGGGGCCTACTATTGTTGCTAAGGAACCAACTATTGCTGCTAACTCATCTATCCAGTTCCAAAGTACTCCAGCACGCCCCAGGCGGTCATGGTTCTCACGGACAAAACAAAATTTGTTTCTAATGTCATCATGCCGCAACCATTGTTGTTGATGTTAACAGGCAACTCACAGGGGCCATACAAAAGGCCCCGAAGTCCTCACATATCTCAGGACCATAGCCCGACGTGTAGTTTGGACTCAACAGAAGAGGAATACAACATCGAATACGTCAAGTGGAGAAAAATTTATCTACAATATTTTTTTGTAGCATAGCACTACGCAATTCTTGCAAAACTAGTTTGATGCCCTTGATGGCTTAGATGTTGAAGGCATGGCTCTTGACCAACGTAATCCATGAATTTCCTATCTTCGAATGTTCGGGGTCTTATAGAATCCTATCGCAAGTATATTGTTCGTGATGCTCGACAAAGATTTGCCAATTTAGATGTTTTTCTTTTTGCAGGAGCTGAAAATTACAGGTTTTCAATTATAGGTGGTTTGTAAATCCATCTAGCCTGACATCTTGGCCCTTTGCATTAATTATTAAGCGGGGCGTCGGGGTTTAATTTCCCTTTTTTCTCCCAAATGGCGGCCCTTGTTGATTGACCATGGCATCGACCCCACCAACTATGCCATATTTACGTCTCGAATGATGCAGCTGAAAGGGTTGATCTTTGATGGTGGATAACATGCACCATTCATGATGCTTATTGGGTCATTAGTGGTGATTTTAATATGATTGACTCGCCCACTGACAAATGTGGCCATATGTCGATGAGGTGGACAACTGGCGAAAGGGAGGCATGATTTTTCATGCGCAATAAGTTTGGTTTTTATGACCCTAATGCTTTACGCGTTCCCACTTCGGAAGCATGGTTCACTTGGTCCAAATTCTGAGGATCAGATCATGTTCTTAAATGGCTCAATTGAGCCATGTTGTCTACTCAGGATTATCTTGATTTTGACAACATTTATTCTATGCCAGTGGAGCTCATGCTTGACTTTGTCCTTTTGGATCATTCCCCCATTCGATTTCATATCACTTAGCATGATAAGCATGCATTTTGTCATAAAGACCAATTCTTTATTAACATTGCCTTGATACAACATGGGCCCACTCTCAATCATATCGATCGTGTGTGGAATTTGGCCCCTCATCCTAGTCATTGTCATCACTTTCATTCACCTATGCATGCCAGCTGGATTCATAGGTGGGGGATGCTATGACTCAAACTACTAGATTCCTCATAAGCTATGGCAGAAAACTAGCCAAAATTTGGCACCACTGATACTCCGCCAACACCTCCGCTCTTTGCCGGGCGGTGGTTGCACTTCAGAGAAACCCTTTATCTGAAACTCTGCAACTTCACGTTATAACGCTATGCCAACAAATTTAAATTTCTGAAAACTACAGCGCTCGAGGAGCTCAAATGTTGAAACCGTTTATTGGAAAGTTTCTCATATTTTTTCGAATGAAATCTTGATATTTAGTAGAACAAAAGAGGGACACTTAATGCATCTAAGGCTTAATTGGCAAAGGCAAGTTGTTGGTCATCTTTAAAAAGTGTTGTTTTATGAGAGAAGAGTTAGTGCACTTGGGTTTTATGATTTTCCAAGAAGTCTTGCAAATGGATCCTAAGAAAAAGAGATATAATGTTGAATGGCCACCACCAAGAAGTATGTTTGAAGAAAGAATTTTCCACGCATTGGCAAATTTGTACAAATAAATTATCAAGAACTCTAGTGGCATATGTGCACCAATCAAGAAAACAATGAGGGGTGATAACAAAGAATTTATTTGGACAATTGCAATGGATAAGAGCTTTCAAATTTTGAAGAAAAGGGTGACAAAAATACTATTTATAGGATCAATTGACTTCAACAAAGTGTAGTTTATTGTGATTTTAGTGGGACAATAGTTGGTGGAGATTTGATTCGAGAAGGTAATCATGTGGTCTATTTCAGCAAGAAGTTGAATGAAACCAATATGAAATCTTTAGTCTTCAACCAAAATTTCCATGGAATACTTCACACATTGAAAAATTGGAACCATTAATTTCTCCCCAAGGAATTTTATTTTGTTCAACACCTTTAAGCACTACATTTTATAAATGGAAAAACTAAAATGAGTCTAAATAATAAAGTGAGTTAAGCTTCTACCAAGTGACTCACTCATTTTAAATCATAGGAGTGTTAGATTGAATACAGTTTCTTGACAATTGAGTAGGTCTATGTTATTACA
This sequence comes from Taxus chinensis, assembly GCA_019776745.2. Classification (NCBI taxonomy): domain Eukaryota; kingdom Viridiplantae; phylum Streptophyta; class Pinopsida; order Cupressales; family Taxaceae; genus Taxus; species Taxus chinensis. The sequence continues at coordinate 132,889,973 of CM034149.1, forward strand.
TGAGATGAGAGTAGTGGTTATTGGATTTGACTCAATGAAAGATGTACGGAGATGGTTTTTATTTTATGGAAGCTTTTGCAATATGTAAGAGCCCAAATGACATGGATAGGGTTCTACATTCTTGGATTACTTCATTCAAGAAGGGTGGTTGCTCAAAGTGAAACATTTGTGCATAATGCATTGTTCAATAAGGGAGAATTTGGTGAGACATGAGAATAGTGGAGATCTAGCTAGGAAAATTGGGGTGGCAAAAACATTACAACAACTATGTGAGAGTTTTTATTAGCCAAGAATGAGTTTAGATATGAAGAATATTGAGATATGTTTTAAAGTTTTCTATCACGTCAAAGGAAAGAGTCTAAATACAATTTTTTTGTTAATTTTTGCTTGTACTAGAAAGGCCATGGGAAGATGTATGGATTTCGTTTTTGGGATGCCAAGAACTCAAAAATGTAATGATTCTAAAACCTATCTTCTTATAGATAGATTTTCAAATATATCACATTTTATAGCTTGCAATAATAAAAGTGATGCCATTCGTGTTGGTACTTTGATCTTCAAAGCAACCATAAGATTGCACATGTTGACAAAGAGCATTGTCTCGAATAGGGAGACAATGTTTGTGAACCCATTTTGGTATACTATGTGGAGAAATTTAGTCACTAGCTTTAGTTTCACTTCAGCTTGCCATCCCCAAACATGGAAAAATTGAGTTTGTCAATAAAAGCCTCAAAAACTTGTTGAAATGCTTGGTTGGGAATAAGCCATGACTATGGAATACTATTTTGACACAAGCTAAGTTTACAAACAACAACTTGGTTAACAAAAGTAAAACAAAGATTCCTTTTCAATTTGTCCATGGGTACAATTCTAGAGTAGATGGGTTGAGAAATACAACTAGTTTGGGAAGAAATGACGTAGTTGATTAGTTTTCTAAATATACAAACGAGTTACACAAGTAAGGGAAGGAAAACTTGGAGAATATCATATTAGCATAAAAACAACAAGTTGATCTGAAGAGAAGAAAAAAAGAATTTAAAATTGGAGAGATGGTCTCAGCTCACTCAAGGAATGAAAGATTCTCAAAAGGAACTTCTAATAGGTTAAAATAGAAAAATATCGGACCTCAAAAGGTCTTCACGAAGTTTGTAGCAGATATCTGAGAGATAGAGTTATTGGAAGAGGTGGATATCTCGTCAATCTTCAATGTTGTTGATTTGTACCCTTATTATGGGGGATGAACAAGTGGAGAAGAAAGTACATGTTTAGATTCATCAATGGAGGATTGATGATAACAATTTTCTGAGAAGTAAAGAATGAGATATAAGTAGTGATTGACTCGTGAGCAATCAAGAAGGCGAGGAAGTAATAAAATGAGTATTTGGTTTACTCGAAGAACAAGAAAGATAAAGAAACAACATGGATGAATGCATACAAAATTGTTATGCATTTAATCTCAATCCAATATTTCACATAATGTTCATCAACATGAGCTTATGGATCTCTTCACTTAATTGGCGTGTATGATGCAGGAGCATCCAAGCCCACATGAAATTGTGTATCGCCAAATAATATAAATAAAAAATAGTTATTTCAAAATTTAGTTTTATTTATTCTCATAATCATTTCTTCAAACACTTAGAATATACATGGCATTAATTGGAAGTTGTTAAGCCACCTTAACCAAAAAAAATTATATGGATGACGAAATATACATTTAGAATAAGATGGAACTTGGGAGATTCAAGAGGAAGAAAATCCTTCCAAAAATTCCCAAAACATAATCCCAAAAAAAAAATGAGTATGGATTTGTGCATTCCACGAGTAGGAGATTCTAAGGGATGCCCAATGTTACTAGAAAAACACATACAAAGGGAGTTCCAAAAAATAGCAACAAGAAAAACAAAGGGTACACATGGGGAAGTTTTTTGTGTGAGAGAGTTGGAGTGAATGACAAAAGCATTTCAAAGTATGAATCCATATTTTATGTAATTTTTTACATACATTTATTATGGAAAAATATCTTGGGATAATTCCTTTTCAATAGTGAGAATTTGAGCTCCAAAAATTCATTTAAAAGTTTGAAAAAAATACTATGAGCATATGTGGATTGTTGTATTTGATTAGATGAGTTGATGAGTATGTGGTAGATCAATTTGATGTGTTTTTGGCCTAAAAATCAACTAATAAGAGACTAAGAATCATTTGATGAGGTTTTATCGAGCTTTTTTCATGTTTGGATTAGGAAGGCTAAAAACTATATTTTAGTCAAAATAACAATCTCAGTTTTGTGTGAGGCCCATTAGAAGTTGGAATGTGTTAAAATAGGTTGTTATATTTGTTTTGAGTACTTATACTTGTTGGTTCCTTACTCATTTCAAGAAATTTTGTGTTTTAGGCAACTTAACTCTCTTAGTAGAGAAAATTCCCGTTAGATGATGGAGTTTGAAAATGTCTCACAAATGACCCATGAAAGGATGTGAATACCATAAGAAAGGATTAAAAAAGTGTGGAAAGGTTTTTTAGGCTGCAAGGACTAAGGTCTTCCTTCATTAAAACCTTTTTTCTAGAATGCTTTAATTTGTATCAAAGAAACATTTTCCTTGTTGGGATGTGTCTTTCGAAGCACTAGCGGATTTTTTACAGGTGCGAGGAACTCATGTAATTGCAAAGAGCTATGAAAGGAAGACATGGCACACATACATAATCCCAATAAAAGTGCAAAAAGACCAAGGGCACCTAGTGTTGCAGACTTGGCATGAATGATAAGAGGAATCCAAGAATGATTACAAGCAATGGAGACAACGGAAATAAGAGGAAATCATGTTGAAGATGTTAGTGAAAATGAAGCGAAACCTCATGGGCTTGAAGTAGAGAAGATGGTCGATAAATCCAAGAGCATATTTTTTTATAAGATATTGCATAGTTCAGTAGTAAGCCAAAATGTGATACCCCTTTCTATGGTGGAATTTTACACCTTGAGGAGCTTATAGAATAAATTGTGGAGATGGAAAAATACTATGAGTACAAGTTGAATTCAAAGACCCCGAGAAAGTAAAAATTTATAGCACAAAATTGAAAGAATCCACCATAGTCAGAAGAAATTTCCCCTCCCTAGATTCCCAACCATAGGATTCCCATTCACCCCTCTTCTTTCATACAACCTATAATCCACCTCCCTCCCTAGATGCCCATCCATTGAAAGGATTCCAATTCCCCCTCCACTTTTATATGACCTATAATCCACCTCTTTAGCTACCCTCTATCTCTATGTATTTGGGGTGCCCATATACCTAGTAGTTATGAGGCACAAAGCACCTCTATAGCTAGATTCGAGAAAGCAAACACCTCTTATAAAGTAGTGGGCTTCACCCCCTATCTACTATCCAAAGCACTACACCCACTATCTACTTACATTTACCTGATCTGGACCTACTGTAACCCACCAATGATTGGTCCCTACCATCCCTCTTAAGATCTATCACTTCCACCTTCCCCTTGAGCATGCGCGCATAGAATATACCCTTGACTAACTAGAGGAGCTCGACGCCCAAGGCTATAAACTATAAGGGTGGACACAAACTTACAAACTAATTCCAAACTAGTCGTACAACTTTGGAACTTATCCAAGGCCCATATCTATATATGATTCCATATACACATAAGGGTCAAGGATATCGCATCAGTATTCCCTTGAATATACGGCCCAAGATCACTTCCGCCGCTATATAGAGAAGCCATGGATTTATCTCCCAACTATATATATAGGGCTTTAGGGAGCCCACATAGATATATGATATCAATGATTCATTAAGTACTCCTTATATACAGATAGTGGGCTTTAGGGAGCCCACATAGATATATGATATCAATGATTCATTAAGTACTCCTTATATACAGATAGTGTTTTAGGGCTTCTATTGGGCATATATAGAGAACCTAAGGGGTTACTCTTTAGCCAGGTTGAACCTCTCATATATCACATATATATAATTTATTTTTTCCACCTTGTATTCATTCCCCAATCATTCCTCTATATTCTCATATAACGGGGCTATATACGGGTTCAACCCATAGTTCAATGATTCTAATCATGCCCACGCAACCAAAACCCCCTATATAAGGGGTTCTCAAACCAACTACCTTTTGCATAAATGATAGGGGCCAGATGAACCCTCTTTTGTTTGAATGGATTATAATATAGGTTAGCCCTATATAGATAGGCCTTACCCCTCTTATAGATTGTGTAGGTGTTTTCCCCACCCAGCCCCAATTAGGTGTCCACTCTTTCCTCTCCCATAAATGATATGGATCGAATGACTTATATATAGGATCTATGTTTCCCCTCTCTCTCATATAGATATACGATAAGCCTGCATATATAGGGGGGAAACCCCAACTATCCCTATCTAATAATAAACAAGGGTGTTCACGCAGGAACCTACTTGGGTGCTCGCCCTCTTAGCTTTTCTCCATATATAAGTAGGAGGCCGAATGAAACACTCGCCCCTATATATATATATATATATATATATATATAGAGAGAGAGAGAGAGAGAGAGAGAGAGAGGCTCAATAGATATGTAGGGTTCCCTGTTAACTTTTCCTTAATACATATAGGGACAACTTATCAGTTTTTGCCCTATCTTTATAGGGGCAACCTCTCCATCAAAATAAACAACCTTACTTGCCCTCCCCCTTTGCTTATCTAGGGAGGGTTCTTGCCTCTCCTTCCTTTTTCCCTATATATCCATGGGGCAAGACTATATATATATAGGGGAAACCTCTACATTGAATCAATCTACCTAAGCACATTGTGTATATTTTATTATATTGTATCATCTTATCAAGTATAGAATATATATTATATTATCATATCGTTGACCATTTAAGTAGGAATTTTCCACTTTGATCTACCCATTCATGAGTTTGGATGGGTTTTATCACCACATTCAACATTGATTCAAATTGATTCCTTTATATTACATATATAATCCGATCTATCACTTCCATTTGATTAGTAAGAATTTTTAATTATTATTTTGAATATATGTTTCATATATTAACAGAAAAATATTAACAAAGGCATGTACAAAAGAATCGGAAAATGTACATGGATTAATACAAGAGAGATTACACATTTCTTAGAGCAACCATAAGTGCAACCAAATGAAAATATTATCTATAGTCAAAATTCTCAACTTCCTTGAGCAAAATATGTCATTTTGCTAGGAGAGCATTCTAATTTCTCCCTTCTAAACATGCCAAGAAAATTCAGATTACCCACTTCCTCCCTTAATATATAATTGCATATGAGTTTCAATAGAATAAACAGAGCAACAACATGCATACAATGTCATACACTTTTGAATGGATCTCAAATAAGCATGTTGGAGTCTCCCAAAAAGGCCGCCTTCTAATGTAGATGTCCCTAAATCATTACTTATATTCTAGTTTGAAATTCCCTTCAACTATCTTTCGCAAATGAGCACTCCCGCAATAGGTGTTTAAGAGTTTCTAATTTACCACATGTTGGCTAGATTTTTTGCACAACTGAAAACCTAGGTAGTCATGAGATAAATCTCCCTCATTTACCGATGAGGCTCCCGTGTAAGATTTATGTCAATTATGGATCTTAATAATTATCTATGGGTTTTACTTTAATTGCAAAGCTCATGAACCATAGCTAAGCAATTCTGCAGCAAGTAAGCAATTGTCAATGAAGTATTTTCAACCAAGGGGGAAATTATAGGATTTGGGAAAGAAGAAAGGAAGATGTGTAATCCAACCAATAGTTCACAAAGTTGGTCTCATACACATAGACAAAACAAATAGATCTCACAATATAGAAGTAAAGGAAAAGCTTCTAATATAAACCTTAGATAACACAAATTTTATCTAAGAATCCCCACAGAGGTAAGAAGAAATGCACCGTTGACACAAATTTCTCCGAAAATCCACTTCTATTCAATTCCTTAGCTTTCATAGAAAAAACATCAAAAGTTACAACACAAAGTCTAGAACTCAAGAATGCTGATTATAAATTATGATTCCCCCGGGTGATTTTTTTGTGGTAATAATGATGGGGTGAAGTGCTTTATATAACCTAAATCCTCCAATTTTAGCTCAATCTATTTTTAAAAGAACTTTATTTATTTATAAATAAATAAATAAAACACTTTCAGACAAAGTATGTTGAAGAGATTGAGTGAGTTTTGGCATGTGGACATTTGTCAAATTTGGATTTTATGACTCTTTGGGGATACCTTAGAGCAATGCAAACAACTGCAAGAAAAAAAAACACAAAACGACCCATTATTTTGAAAAGAACAATTTTTTTAAAAGGGATAGTCTCAGATTTCAAGGTGAAATCTCAGGGATACCAGTCGGCTCCATCTGTGGACATCTTTACCTTTGTCAAAATGAAAGGAGTGAAGATGAGATCCCAACATCTCTGGTTTTGTGTCTTGTCCATTGGATTTGGGGTCAAGCCACAAAACAAAACAAAACAAAAAGAAAAAAAAGAAAAGAAAACAACAAAATTTTTCTTTATATACAAACAGGTTTTACCCTGTATCTCAATTTTCGAACAGCCTCAGATGTTGCCCATTGAAATGTAGTAGTAACTCAATTCCATCTTGGTAGGAAAGGAAGAAAGTATTCATTCTAGCAGCTCTCTTGATCGTGAAGGACCCTTTCCAGAGTGAATCAAATTTACCATGCATGCCCTTCGGTTCATTTCTCTTGTCCCACAAGAGTACCCAGTTTCCAATCTTGAATTTCCTTTCTTTGGCCTTCTTGTCGAATACCTTAGGCAAGTCCTCATCAACTTCATCTTGTGGTGGTTCATCCTTTCTTCTGTCTATGGTAAATAATTCTTCATCAACTTCCTCTGTGCCTAGATTTACCAACTACATTCTTGAGGAAGGACTATCACCATATTCTTTGTTCTTCTTCAGGTATTGATCATGCACGTCGAAAGTATCCACTAAGGAAACTAAACCCTTGGGGATTTTGTTACCTTTTGGTTGGATTATTCCACTACTGTCATCATAGTCTGGATCAATTTCATCTGTGGCTATTTGTCATGGTGGTGATTTACTCCCTTCAACATACAACCTGCCAAAGTTGTCTTGTTCCAGACATGCAAATGTTTGTTTGTTGTCATTGAAATTCTATCATAGTTCAACATTATCAGGAACTTTGGGGCTGTAGACCATCTCCACTTTATAGTTTCCTTGTCTGAATATGGATGGTGGTCTATCTGGATTCAATAGTGTAGTTGTGATTGTTAAAGATTCTGCCTTGGAATTCTAATTTGTTGGAATGAAGTTGATAGAGAAGGTTGCAAAATCCAATTTGAAAGAAATCACTCTATCTCTGTAATGCTTCATCTTATCTCCTCTTATTTGATCTTGCCCTTGAACTTGATTTACTAGAAGTTGAGCATTTCCTTGGGCTTTGAGGAGCTTCACTCCTTTCTTTATAGCTTGATCCATTCCTAGTAGCAATGTGTCATACTCCGTCGTATTGTTGGTGTTCTCGAACATCAGCTTGTGGGAATATGGGAATATCTCATGATATGGAGATATTAATAGAATGTCGGCTTTTGATCCAAAAGAACAACAAGTGCCTTTAAAATCAAGAGTCCAAAATTTTTCTTCTTGTTTTGCTGGCTCTAGCTCTAGTTGAAGTTCTGGTTTTGGTACATTTTTATCCATTTCCAAGAAATAGACCCCACAGTCATATTCCTGAAAAAGAATATGAGATCTAGGATCCTCAGATTTTGTAACCGTGTACTTGGACTTCTTTTCTTGCTCCAGCTTCTAATTTATTCCTTTGATAGGAATCTAAGCACAAGACCAATCCATCTTTACTTCTCCTCCCATATTTTTGCAGAAGCTTCTGCTCAACAACATCCCATAGGAGATAGGAATATCTACAACTAAGATTGGCATCTTTAATCTTTTGTCAGGTAAAACTTCTAGAACAGCTTGTGCATCTTTGATTTTTCCTATTAAAGGGACTTGTCTCTCCATGGAGTAGCACCTTTTTATGGTCTTTGTCAAGGTAAGCCCAAGAGCATCTACAACTTTAGCTGGCATGACATTGTCAGAAGCACCCGAATCTAGAATGTAGTTTCTTAACTAGAAACTATTAAGCAATAAGGAGACATAGAAAGGTTCTACTCTTTCCGAAGATAATGATGGCTTAACAACTGCAAAGTTATTCTGGGGAGGAGTATCTTTAGGCTTAGGAAAAAGGCCTTTTGATGTATTGGATTGTCCTGGTGATTGTACATATTTGACTAGCCTACTTAACTACTCAGGAAAGGCTCTCAGGTATTTGGATTCTAACATTTGAACTCTAGTTTTCTTGACATGATCAATAATGTCAAAAGAAGGAATAGATTCATATATCTGAACTACTTTTCGTGGTTGAGATGAAGAACTCACATTATTATCTCTGGGAGCTAAAGAAGAAGGTAAAAGGATGCCCCTTCTTTGTTCATCAGCTAATGCCTCAACTTGGCAAGTTTGTGATTGTGTAAATAATGCATATGCATGACCATGATCATCTTCAAGAAGCTCCTCATAGTCATGTTCATATTTCCAGTTTAGGTAATTAATGTTGGTGTCACTAGCAGGACCTACAAAATCATCATTTTCGAGTTGATCAGTGACAGCTTCCTAGTCTTCTTCATTCATCTCCACGTTGTTTCTGGGAGCATCTTCAATTGTTAATCTTTGGGAACAAGCAATGCGGTTCCGATTGTTGTTGAAATTCCGAGCAGGGGCAATATTGTTTCCCTGAGCCATTTGAGTCATTTGTTTCTTCATCTGCGACATCTTATTTGCTAACTTTCGCAATAGTGAATCAGATGTAGTAAGAGAAGATGAAATTTCAACTCTAGAAGTGTTGCTCTTTATCTTTCCATCCATGATGAGGTCATCTTCAATTTCAACCGCCATGTTTTGAGCTGCTAACAAGTCAGCAAGACGTGCTCTTCACATTTGATGGCTTACTTCAGGAAATAAAGCATTGATGAAGAATATCGTTTAATTCTCATCATTCAAAGAAGCAGAAGTTAGAATTTTGTAAAGTAATCTTTGGAATTTTGTAATAAAATCCTGCATGTGCTCTTGTGGCTCCTTCTTCAACTGAGTCAGTTGAGTTATCAATGTACTGGAATCTTCAGTTGGCTTAAATATTTTTAGAAATACATCTCGAATAGTAGCCCAGTTGGTTATGGGACCATGAGATAGCTGGTAGAACCATTCTCCATCCAAGTCATGTAGATTCTCAATGAAAATCTGGACAGACACATCTTCATGTTCTACAGCGAGCGCTTTGTAGGATATAAAAAATGCATCCAAGTGGTCATCTGGATTTTTCTGGCCATCTCCAAAGAATTTTGGAAAATTCTTTCTCGTCCCTTTAGGTAGATCATGCATAGGAGGAGTCAAATTCAGATGTCCAAAGGCTGCACCCCATGAAACAGGTGCTGCAAGGGCAAGTGGTTGATTCTGCATCATGAAAGGAGCACATATTCTTTGAGAATAGACTTGGTGAATAATCCCAACTATTAGATTTTGTTGGACACGATTCGGATTTGGAGGATTTTACACTCTTCTTCCTGGTGAAAGACTGGATCTACGGCTTCTAACTTGAGGAGGATGATTGAAATTGAATTACTCCTACAATCTATAAAAATGATCAGTCCTTCCTTGAGCTCTGTTAGACTGTGTGAATGGACGTTTTGTCAGATTGAACTTATAATATAAAAGGGAACTGGATAATGTAAATTCTTTGTCACATTTTTAGTATCATTTTAATTTATTTTTCTATGAAATAAAATCATAAGTTGTTAGCGATACATTATATATATATATATATAGGAAGAAGAGAGACATAGAAATATACTTCTAAAAGATGGAAAGGAACAAAGCTCCTGAATTGATTAATGACCTCCAATCCCATAGATTGGCATCCCATAAATCCTTCCATACAAAGATTCTTTTTTTGCTAAGCTTGTGATCTTAGAGGAGTATGATAGTAGCAATGGGGATGTCTTGAATTTTCCATGTCTAAATTGGTCATTTGGCTAGGTCCCATCCAATTTGAGCCCCAAAAACCCTCCATATGAGAAAGCCTGTGAAGTTTTTCCAAAAATTATAGATACTTTGAAGAATAAATGATCCATGAATCTGAAAATTCTCAAGATCCACAATAATATCACAAAGACCAAATTTACCTCTGACCTTTCCCAAGTGTCAACCTAAGAGTATTTTGTGTCACACGAGAATTTTCTAGGAAGAGGATCCTTCCAAACAACGAGTTATACATTTGGTTTCCAATATGTATCCTTGAGTTATAATATATCTTAATCGTAGACCTCCACTTTCATTAGGCATGTTATGCAAACAGACGATGGTACCATAGGCATGTCTCTAGCACCGCCATATTGTGCCCCAAAATAAGTTCACAGAATCTTTTCAAGTGTGAGAAGCTGAACTTTGGAAGGAATCCAACAATAAACATAATAGATATGTGATGTTCGAAGGGTTATTCTCAACATTGTCAACTTTCCCACAAAAGAGAGATCCTTATTCTACTAGAGAAAAAGCTTAGCCTGGAATTTATGCAAAACCCAATCACATACTTAGCGGAGAAATGTCACTCCCAAAAGGTTTTCTTAAATACCTAACAATGACCTCGGTTTGGACAAAAGACCATTTTGATGGGATCCTCAAAAGGATGAGTATGCAAACCAACAAGCCAAAACTTGGTCTTATAGTGACTGACAATGACACCAGAGGCACTACAAAAGGTGTCCAAGCATTCCATTTCTCTTTCTATAGAACTCAGTGTTTCTTGAATAGAAAGGAGTGAATCATCAACGAAATGATTATTTAGCATTTGTGAGCCATTAGGTAAGTAAATTCCATTTACTTTGTTCTAGACACATGCAACTTCTAACAAATAGCCCAAGGCATTAACAACGAGGACTTAAATAAAAATTCGCATGTGGAAAGCCTTGTCTTATTGAACGATGAACCATTTTCACAAATTTCATCCCAAAGCCTAGACTTTGAATCATTTTAGTGATTAAATTCTCATCGCTTCTATCATATGCTTTATCAAATTCAATTTTGAGGAAGAGGATTTGCCAACCCATTTGTTTCTTGAATAGAAAGGAGTGAATCATCAACGGAATGATTATTTAGCATCTATGAGCCATTAGGTAAGTAAATTCCATTTACTTTGTTATAGACACATGCAACTTCTAACAAATAGCCCAAGGCATTAGCAACGAGAACATAAATAAAAATTTGCATGTGGAAAGCCTTGTCTTATTGAACGATGAACCATTTTCACAAATTTCATCCCAAATCCTAGACTTTGAAGCATTTTAGTGATTAAATTTTAACCGCTTCTATCATATGCTTTATCAAAGTCAATTTTGAGGGAGAGGATTTTCCAACCCATTTGTTTTTCCCTTTACATTCCTTCCCAAGAAGATAAGACTATCTAAAATAAATCATCCTTGAACAAAGACTTTATGGTTTCTGTGAACAATCCAACTAATAATGTTTCTTATTCTTAGAGACAAATCATGAGCCAAAATTTTATACGCTACACTTAAAAGAGTAAGAGGCCTCCATCCTCCTATGGTATCCCTACCAAAGGATTTGGGGATGAGTTTGATGAGTCCCTGATTAAGGAATTGAAATAATGAGCCCATACAAAAACCTTCACTTGACAGTTGGCTAAAGTGATCACCAAATGTATCTAACATTCTTTGTAAAATTCGCAATACAAACCATTGATATATGGAGCTTTCCCATTCACTATAGAGGAAAGAGCTTAATACAATTCTTCTTTAGTAAAATTTGTCTCTAGTTTAATGTGATCACAAGCAATCATCTTGGCAGGAATCACTCTCAAAAAATAATTTCTTGCTTCTATAATCTTCGATGATGTTGAAGATGGTGAAAAAAAATTATGAAAATGTTTTTGAAAGATTACTCTAATCCCTGCAAAGTCATCTTCTAGAGTGTCATCCAGCCTATGTTTACCAAGATTTTTTTTCAGAAACTATAATCATTCTTCAAATAATTGAAGAAAAAATTAGACCCTTCATGACCTTCTTGAATCCACTACAACCATGCACAAATACAAGCTCCATATGCTACATATTCTTAATTCTGGAAAATTATAATCTCCAATTGAGTTGTTCCTTCTTGTAATGATTCAATATATAGATCTCTTTCTAATGAGATATGGATTGTTACTAACTTGTCTTTAGCTTCTTGAAGAGTTCATTTATGTTGTCCGACTATCATTTTTCCCCAACCATGAATGAATTTCACTATTCCACGTACAACAAACTCCCACCACAACACCCATCCTATTGATCCATTAGAGCGAGGCACCATAATACAATTGTGATGGACCAATGCTCAGAAGTCAAATGATTGAAGATGAGAAACATTCAATTTAAACAAAGAGGAATGTTGGTCCTGCTCAAAATTGCCCAGTTTCAACTATTATCACCTCAATTGGCCAGGAAGTACCTCAAAAAATGATATCCTGAGATTCATAACACCTATCTAGTCTAGCCTATATCCAAACACGACCTCTATGGAAATTGCTCAAAGTATACTAGACAACTCTCACAAAATGTTTCTTACCCCAGGTCGAATGAAAGAGTCGAAGGGATGCCTTGCACATAGCCCATACTTGTTTTTATGTCCTCGATATAACAGATCCAACACCACCAATCCAGTCTCCCTCCCATTCTACCATATTAAAATCTCCCCCAATAAGCCACTCACCTACTGGTTATAAGGAATGTATCCAGTCCCAAATCCTAGTACGATCAGTACTCGAGTTGGGAGCATATACCGCACAAAAACTACAAACTTTGTTATGAAGAAAAAGTGGAATCCACACACATCTTCCTTACCACAACTCACAACAAATTGCTGCATAGAAGGGGCAATTGCCAAAACCAACCTCCACTGCCCTAAGAATGAATTGATGACCAAAATTTCCCATTCTAGCAATGATTCGTTTTGTTTCTCAATTTAAAACCAGACGACTTTACCTCTTCCAAGAAAACTATATTTTCCCTAAGTCTCTACTAGACTACATGGAAACGCCATATAGGTCCTCGTACCAGCCTAGAAATGTACCAAGTACTAGTATGAGGACTGGTACGATGTGGGTACGTCCAGAAATGTACCCACAGACACAGGGTAAGTTATGGGTATGGTTTTACTGTACCCGTAACGTACCCAGTGTCTGTGGGTACGTTTCTGGACGTACCCATCCAAAAACAACTCACCAAAGACAACGTTTCTTTCCTTTTTTGGCAATTCTTTCCTTTTTTGGATTTTTGGTGAAAAAAACACAAGGGTTTGAGAAGATGTAGCAGCAAAAACTTGCATGTGCCATAACTTTCATTCTGTGGCTCCGTTTCAGGTGTCGTTTTCTCTAAAAGTGTATATTTTCTCAAGCTCTACGCATTGATGGCAATATTTTCTTTTTTTCATAAAATCCTTTTTTGCACCTTTTTGGACCAAGCAACTTCTTGCAATTTTCTGAAAGAATCATGAGCTTTGTTCGCCTATAGACAGATTAGTAATTAAAAAGAGTGGATAGCTTTCCAAAACTCGGCGAGTATTCTCCCGTGCTCAGACTAATCATTCCACCTGCCATCTTGGATCCATATTTTTCCTGCTTAGTTATGATGTTTTGGGAAATATGCCAGACAATACTATCATGCTAAGTGGATCAAGGAAGGTCACCATGAACAATCAAAACTCCTTGAATCTTATCACAGTCACTAAGATAAATAACCGTGATAGAGAAATATGAAGCAAATGGAGTTGCCATGTTCAACTCCCTCCTTTCAGATAATTTTTATTACCACACTTGTTTTCTTGATCATTTCCTTAGCATGTACAATCTAAATACTTATTTATTTTGAAAAGCAATGTAGCAGTAATTTGATACTTTGTAAATTGATTTGTTATAGATGAGTGGTAAAAGACCTCTTCTGTTACTACATGATGTAATGTGAAAAGAAAGACTTCGCCAAATATAGGTGTAAATGCACCATGACTAAGTATTAAATTTCAATAGGTGTAAATGCACCATGACTTAGTATTAAATTTCAGTAAGTATGAAATGTATCAGAATTAAATTTCAATAAGTATGCAAATGCTTATTTAAATTTATAATTTATATACATATTTATATATTTACACACACACACACACACACACACATGTACCCAAAAACGTATATTGTACCCATGATTTTTTTTTAAAAATCCGTTTCAGCATACCGAAACCGTACCCATACCCATATCCCTGCAGTCTTGAGTCTCTGCAGAACACAACAAACAAATTGCTTGCAACTTGGGATGGTCATCCCTCTAACATTCGAGGATAAAAGAGAAATCTTCGTTCTAGGAACAGAGGGTTACCCAATGAGTTGAACTTATTACTGACCACCAAGGTTGATATAATAAGAAACAATATCCTCGAAAGATTTTATACGTGGTGCTGGATATTCAGATAAATGCTATTTTTTGTCCTCTTTAGAGATGAAACTTCTTTGCATTTATTAGTTTTAACTTTCCATCCTCGCTCAAATTCTATTGCGCTATTATCTAAGTCTTACATGGCTTCCTTGCCTTCTGAAGTCATTATAAAAGAAGTCTTTTCTTCCGCCTTGTCTTCTAATTTCCTCTTCCAGTGGATGTTTGCATTGGATTTTGGGAATGGAAGGCCTTATTCTTATTGGGCTGCTCTTTATTTTCATGTTCCGGTGTCTTTCCATCAAGTTCTACTACACGAATTTCCTTTGATAGTTTTGATGCAAAACAATGTGGAGGACAATCGTAGATATAATGATCTTGAGCCCGACATGCAAAAATGCATTTGGGAGATTAAAGTATCACACCTTTTGTTGGTGAACACCATCTATTGTCATAACACGTATGGATGGAGGGAGATTTTGTTTGAGGTCTACCATGACACAAACTCTTGGTTTACCACATAAAGAATTTCGTTTGCCATCGAGGATGAGAATCTTACCAACTAGCAATCGCACGATGAAGCGTGCAATGTTGACACCGTAAGGGATGGGTGGGTGTTTTATTCCAAAATGAGGGTTATTATTGGGTCGGGTGTGTAGTATGATGCACGTAGGAAGTGCAGTATTAAGTGTATGCAGTTGGTTTTTGGGTGGATTAATGTGCATGTTCTTTTTTACGAATGTATTGAAAATCCTTTAGTTCTGAAGTATACGCTGTTTTAGATGTTTTTTTGTGTTGTTTCTATTTACTATGTTATGTAATTGGTTTGTCATTTATAACAACATGTTTTTTACATAGTGGATTGTTTATAGATCGGGAGAAAGTTGTACTTGAGAAAGAAAGGCAATTTACATAAAGGAAAAAAAGAAAGGTGTTGGCATTTGTCGTCTTTTTTTTTTTTTTTTTGCAAGCCACCGCTCCATAGCCTTTACCGTCTGCACCAGTCGACCCTAACCTGTAGGCATGATTGCACAATTGTTAAGTAAAGTGAAATGTAATTTATTCTAAATTTTTAGAAATTTGTAATCGACACCAATTTGTTTTGGAACGTTTACTTACTTGTTTGAGAGTGGAAGCAGAGCATTGGGGAGTGACAATGTGATTGAATGTGGTGGGGGGGGGGGGGGGGGGGGGGAATGGGTTGGGGTGGATTATGGTACGGATGTGGCGAAACGAAGATTTTGTAGTCTTGATTCCTCCTCCTTTCTTTGAAGGAGGTGTCGGGAAAGGGACATTTTGGGAGTAGCGTTCGAAAGAGAAGGGGGGTGAAATGCACAGGTCTTTTAAGGAAGGGGGACTCTACGCATTGATGGCAATATTTTCTTTTTTTCATAAAATCCTTTTTTGCACCTTTTTAGACCAAGCAACTTCTTGCAATTTTCTGAAAGAATCATGAGCTTTGTTCACCTATAGACAGATTAGTAATTAAAAGAATGGATAGCTTTCCAAAACTCGGCGAGTATTCTCCCGTGCTCGGACTAATCATCCCACCTGCTAGCTTGGATCCATATTTTTCCTGCTTAGTTATGATGTTTTGGGAAATATGCCAGACAATACTATCATGCTAAGTGGATCAAGGAAGGTCACCATGAACAATCAAAACTCCTTGAATCTTATCACAGTCACTAAGATAAATAACCGTGATAGAGAAATATGAAGCAAATGGAGTTGCCATGTTCAACTCCCTCCTTTCAGATAATTTTTATTACCACACTTGTTTTCTTGATCATTTCCTGAGCATGTATAATCTAAATACTTATTTATTTTGAAAAGCAATGTATCAGTAATTTGATACTTTGTAAATTGATTTGTTATAGATGAGTGGTAAAAGACCTCTTCTGTTACTACATGATGTAATGTGAAAAGAAAGACTTTGCCAAATATAGGTGTAAATGCACCATGACTAAGTATTAAATTTCAATAAGTATGAAATGTATGAGAATTAAATTTCAATAAGTATGCAAATGCTTATTTAAATTTATAATTTATATACATATTTATATATTTACACACACACACACACACACACACACACCCAAAAGTATATTGTACCCATAATTTTTTTTAAAAAATCCGTTTCAGCATATCGAAACCATACCCATACCCGTATCCGTGCAGTCTCGAGTCTCTGCAGAACACAACAAACAAATTGCTTGCAACTTGGGATGGTCATCCCTCTAACATTCGAGGATAAAAGAGAAATCTTCGTTCTAGGAACAGAGGGTTACCCAATGAGTTGAACTTATTACTGACCACCAAGGTTGATATAATAAGAAACAATATCCTCGAAAGATTTTATACGTGGTGCTGGATATTCAGATAAATGCTATTTTTTGTCCTCTTTAGAGATGAAACTTCTTTGCATTTATTCTAGCAATCGCACGATGAAGCGTGCAATGTTGACGCCGTAAGGGATGGGTGGGTGTTTTATTCCAAAATGAGGGTTATTATTGGGTCGGGTGTGTAGTATGATGCAGCTAGGAAGTGCAGTATTAAGTGTATGCAGTTGGTTTTTGGGTTGATTAATGTGCATGTTGTTTTTACGAATGTATTGAAAATCCTTAAGTTCTGAAATATATGTTGTTCTAGACGTTTTTTTGTGTTGTTTCTATTTGCAATGTTAAGTAATTGGTTTGTCATTTATAACAACATGTTTTTTACATAGTGGATTGTTTATAGATTGGGAGAAAGTTGTACATGAGAAACAAAGGCAATTTACATAAAGGAAAAAAAGAAAGCTGATGGCATTTGTCGTCGTTTTTTTTTTTTTTGCAAGTCACCACTCCATAGCCTTTACCGTCTGCACCAGTCGACCCTAACCTGTAGGCATCATTGCACAATTGTTAAGTAAAGCGTAATGTAATTTATTCTAATTTTTTAAAAATTTGTAATCGACACCAATTTGTTTTGGAACGTTTACTTACTTGTTTGAGAGTGGAAGCAGAGCATTGGGGAGTGACAATGTGATTGAATGTGGGGGGGGGGGGGGGGGGGGGGGATGGGTTGGGGTGGATTATGGTACGGATGTGGTGAAATGAAGATTTTGTAGTCTTGATTCCTCCTCCTTTCTTTGAAGGAGGTGTCGGGAAAGGGACATTTTGGAGTAGCGTTCGAAAGAGAAGGGGGGTGAAATGCACAGGTCTTTTAAGGAGGGGACTCTAGAAAATGCGGTGAAAGTAAGCCCTGGTCATTCTGAAGAACCTATATCCACAGTTGCTTTATGTAAAGTAAGCCCTTGCGATTTATGGATTGTAAGTGCCCAGGCCATTTTTAAAGGAAGTTGCCTGCGGTTTCCTCTTGAGATTGGGGGTACGGGGACATGGGTGGGGAAATGTGGATTCCAAGGAGGGCCGTTGTATTTGTTGAAGTCGATTACAACAAAAAGTGGAAGAGCAGGAGGGGATGATGATGGGGCGTAGACAATGTCGATAATGGGGCCAATGGAGCCATTCACAAGGCCAGCTTCAACCCACAAATTTGCGGTGAGCATAACCTTTTGTTGCTTACAGAGGAGAATAATTGGTTCGAGTTGCTCCTCATCATGTTCCTCTGAGTAGTTACGCCTTGTTTGTTCAGCGTTAGAGCGTGCGATTGGTGAATTGAGGGATTTTAGCATGTTGAGGTTGTGTTGGTCGACAAGGTCATTTGTTGCGAACAAATGTGGAGCTAGAAGGAAGGGTGTTATGTCGGCAACAGGTATTTGGGAGTTTGTTCATTGGATAAGTGTTTTCCAGTCGTGGAGGAGTGGGATTCCATCTCTGATATTTAGTAGTAGTTGTCGAAAGGAAATTTGGGCATCATTTGAACCTTGTTGCCTAAATATTGTTGTAAGTGTGATGCATGTTGTGAAGCTAAACCATAGGTTTGTTCCGTAGGTGTGGCCGACGTAAAGTGGAACGTCATTGACTGGGGGTAGCTGGCCAAGGTCACCAACGAGAATGATGGATCTGTTTCCAAAAGCGGTTGATTTGAAGTGGGGGAAGGCTTCACGAAGACGGAAATCAATTTTTGCAAGGAGTGTTGGGCCTATGAAGCTCATTTCGTCAATGAGAATGTAGCGAACATGTTGTAGGGATTGTTGGAGAGTGGAAAGTGACATGCCTTCGAGTGGTTTTATTTCTTTTATTGGAATGCGTAACGCAGCATGTATGGTTGATGCGGAAATGTTGAATGCGGCCACTCCTGTAGGTGCGATGACCAGGAGAGGAGATGGTTGTTGCAGGCATGTTGAGGATAATGCATTGCGGATTTTGTTTATGAGATAAGATTTACCTGTGCCTGCAGTACCTTGTATAATCATTTTTAGAGGGGGTGAAATAGTTCCTTGCTTGTAATGGTTGACTATAGTATTGAAAGCCTGGTGTTGTTCTGGAGAGAAAAGTGTTGTGCTGGATGTGGAATTTTGCATGTGGAAAGGGATTGGTGTAGTGTTTTTGGACATATCGATGAATGACGGGGCAATGTCATGTAAATGAAGTGGTACGCCATTTTGGAGCCAATTGTGATGCAAGTCAAAGTCTCGAAGGCCTAGCATGTTGAACTTGTCAAGGCACATGGAAGTATTTGGATGTAATTGGGATAAAATTTCCCATTCAGCATGTAGTGGAGTGGGACCTAAGTTTTCAGAATCTGAAGGGGATTCGTCAGAGGAAGAGGAATCATTTGATATGGATATGCGTTTGACATGCCAAGGATGATAAAAGTCTTTAAGTAATAGCCAGTTGGAAATGACTTGCTCTGATGTGGTTCCAATGTTTGTGGGGATGTTGCGAAAAGGTTTGTAGAGAAGAAGTTCACTCCAACAGAAGAGTTCAAAGGAAGGGGAATGGTCATTGGGGATGGAGTAAAATCTAGGGGAGACGCGTACAATAGCATTTGTTGACCGTTGCTTCCATTTTTCACCTGCTCGGAGCTTGTTGTGAGACCAGCTTCTGGCTGCTTCGATAAGTGTAATTGATTCCATATGGGCAGGGCGTTTCATGTATGCATCTATGAAATTGGTTGGCTCAGAGTTTGGATGATTGGTTGGAGGGATGCGACGCAAAATTTTCTTTCCAACATTCAGTGAAACAAAGGATCGGCTACAAAGAACAAGAGGTAACTTTTGCAGCATGTGACATGTTTCTTGGGTGCTTATGTCATGATCAACGACACTATCTGTAAGCATTTTTCGGAAGGCAACCTTGGCTGGTTGATGGGGATCGGCTGTTGAAGATATTCTTGAGAGAATTTGGTGGTATGATTCAGAGCGTTGCTCTGCTTTGGAAGCATATTTAGCAATATACTTTAGGACTGCATGCTTAGAGAGTACGGGTTGGCAATCAACATTGGCTCTCCAGATGGACAGCATGGCGGGGTTGTGGATATTCAATCTGTCATCATTTCTGGCTGGCATGTATTGGACTTTGTGTGTGTCATTGACTGCTAGTGTTGATTGTTGAAGTAGTTCCCAAGGTGCTTTGTACCTGCATTCCATGCCATTTTTTTTTCACAGGCATGTACGTTCAGAGCATTTGGTATGCCTTTGCACTCGATTTAGAATTTCTTCTAAGTCTAAAAGAGGGTCGGTTGCCAATATTTCAGATGTCTTTAATAAGCATGGATCATCTTGGAGTGGACGGTGAATGTATTCTGATCTACATGAAATTGAATGGGGATTCCATGCGGAAACAAGTTTGTCGAAGTACTCTCTAACTTGGTTGACAGCAGACGTGTTACTCCAGTCAATTGTCTCCACATTTGGTGCTTCTGGAAGCCAAAGGAACCCATGCACATGTGTGGATCCTCTATGTTGCCACTCGTACCTGGAAAGAGATGAATAAGTAGGAGGAAGGGTTATGATGCCATTCATACGTGGAAAGAGATGAACAAATATAAGGAAGCTTTGTGGAAGAGGAAATAAAGGAAGAGACATTTTTTACCTATACCAGTAGTCTGTTGCTCCTAAGTATTTTTGCAAGACCTCTTCACGGAATACTGTGAATCTTTGGTGTAAGTATGTAGAAACTCGATGAGGGTTGGAGATAATGTTATGGTTCCTCCATTGTTGTGCTTCACGAGGATCTGCAGGGCTAGTGTTAGGCATCACACTATGGAGGTCCGGCCATTTGGTGTCAGCAGCACTTAAAGTGAAGAACAAAGTTGGTGTTGCTAGTTGTTCAACCATATCAGAAAGTTCACCTCTGCTTTTCAACCAGAAAGACCTAGTTCCGCGAAGTGACGTGCCAAACCGCATGAGATTTTGTGGGAGTGCATCATTTGGATTAGCTTGAAGGCGTTGTCGCAGGTCACTTATAGTTGTTGGAATGTTTTGAAGGATATCTTGTCTCATGAAGACAGAAGCTGTTGCTTGGCTACGATGATGCATGATGAGGTTGAGAAAAAAGTACCTGAACCTGGGGTGTGCTCCAAAGTGGTTGTCAAAGTAACGGAGTAGGTGCAGTGCATATTCATGAAGTTGGACCTCTTTCATGCGAGGTTGTTTAAACATGGCTGAACCTGTGGGAAACAAGGTTGGGAAAGCCATGGAAAACAAGCCTTCTGTGTTGTATTCATTGATTGGGGAAAGGCCAATTTTAGGCCAAGGCAATGATAATGGTGAGCCATTTGCTGAACCAAATAAGAACCGTTGAATTTCTTCCTCTTCAGTACCTGAATTAGGGAAAACTGGGACAAAGGATGATGGAAGGGATTGACTATTGGGAGATGTAAATTCTTCAGGATCAGATACAAGGGGAATTTCCTCTTGATGGGGGGGATAATTTATTTCAATAGTTTGCAAGATGGAAGAAACATTGGTTTGTTCAATTGGTAAAGAGGACAAGGCTTCGTAGTCGATCAGAACATCTTTGTAGTAAGGGTCATTTGCAATTTTGAACTGGAGAGCATCCCAAACACGTGATCTGCTGACATAGAAATCATACTTTGTTTGGTTATGTCCTTTTCTTTGTAAAAGCAAGATGTCCACTTCGCCTAGACGTCGCGGAAGGTATTTAACAATAGATTCAATATTTTGTGGGAAACTGATAGTGTGGCCAATGTATTTGTATTGTCCCCCACGAACTTGGCTAACTTGTAAGATTGGATTGACTCTTGCAATAAGCATTTCCTCCACTTGTGTAAGGCATTTAAGAATTGTAGGTTGATGGCCTGGATTCATGTTGTTCCATGTAGAGAAGCGGTGACCATTTTTCTCGGCGAAGCATCTATTGCATACGTATTTCTGCTCTCTCATTTTCCCGGTGATTCCTGGGTAGATTTCCATACAGACAGAGCAAGTATCCATGTTTGCAAAGGTATCTATTCTTTTACGCAAAGATTGTTGTGCTTGCTTAAAGGAAGGAAGTGTCAATGGTATTTTGGGTGTGGTAGAAGGTGAGGGAGTATATGCATAAATGTTGGTGGCTGAAGTGGAAGTGGAGGTGTAACATGGGGAAGATTGTGGATGGGAACTACAACTGGCGGGTAAATCATTTATGCGCTGCAGATTGGGGCAAGGCGGGCTGGAAAAGGAAGTGGAAGCAGAAATACTTGGCGGGGTTGCTTGAATCTGTGGTTGGTGTGAAGGAAGGGAGGTTTGAGGGGCACCTGCCAGCCTGCAAGCGTGGTATCTGCGACGTTGCTGCTCAGTGATGCAACCTGTTTCTTGCATAGTACACCTGTCTACGCTCCCTTGTTTGAGGAGGAGACATTTAGATGTTATGAAATTGAATGTTGGAGTTTTCTGCAAGAAATTTGAAAAGCAATAAGTAATTAGTGTATAACTAATTATTGAAATGTAAATATAGATGTTCATGCATGATAAGATGTAAACATTAAATTTTGGTCGAGAAGATAGTAACAAATGTAATTGTACACATGGGAAATGATAACAAACGATTGATTTTGTAGACAAGAGCAACATGAAATAATTTCATTCATAACCATATAAGAGGGAGATATGACAAATATTGCAAAGGAATTACAACTTAGTGGACGACTGTAGTTGATTTATGAAAAACTATTTGTTTTTTTATATTGTTGGAATACATAGTAAGGAAGTTACAATATTCTTTTTAAAAAGCTGAACTTGGAAAAGGTACTACGGGAAAAAAGGAATGTAAAAAGAGCATAGTTGTGAAGGGAGGATTTGTGCATTAACAAAATGTAGAACACTCATATGGTGGAATTTGTAGGATATGTCATGTTGTCTTCGACTTAAGAATAACACATTTTAATTGGGTTTTTCCATTGTATGTTTCCTTTTTAAGAGAAAGAGTGAAGAGGAAAGCATGTCCAATGACATGATCAAAAATCTCCTGTGTGGCATCATTATCAATGCATAGAAATTGCAAGTCTGCAGCTGAAATTCCCATTATCATTTATGCAGTGTCATCAAAATCAATAACCCCTTTCAATTCCCATGTAGCATCTTTCAAATCCATACGTAGAGCGTACTTGTAATTACAATTTTGAACATGAATATTGCATTTTTTGCAAAACCATTTACCATTTGTTTGTTCCTGAACCTTTTTTCTACATTGTTTGTCATTGACTGTTGTTGGGCAAGCCATGTAGAAGAAATTATCCATGTTGATGTTCGATACTTCAGCTTCAACAGTTACCCACTCATTGGTTTCGAGATTTCCCATCTCTAAAATTTGTAACAAAGTAGCATTAGCAACCATAGATTGTGGAGGCCCATCTTTGCTGGTGACAGATGGGCATGGAACATGTGAATTTTGTGAAGATATCCAATCGCGGAGAGCTTGTGTTTCAGAAATTAGAGGGTTGATGTAGCATTTTGAAGCAGAAATGGTGTCAACAATTGTGCCATTGAAATTTCAAACACGGCTATATTTTATTACCAAGATTGGAAAATTTGGAACTGAGAGTATCTCTGATAACTCTTCGCAAAGATCGTGTAAATGTTGGCCCCATAAGGTTACGGAGATACTGAAGCTGGACATATCTCGCATTAACAGTGTTCTCCTTATAGCCTTAGAATTGTCTCTGCGACGAATGGTCGAGCAAGGAGAAATGGCCATCACAACACCAATTAAGTCCACCATTGAGTGTGTAGTCATGGATGGTATATCTTTTATGTCTTTGAAGTGGAAGTGATGGAGGGGAACATCATTTTGTAGTTCAATTACAGGAGTGACAGTAGACGAGGGAAGCAAGAAAATTTTTAATTCGTTATTTAAATGGTTGTAAGAACGATTTGCTTTACCCACTCTGCCATTAGATATACTGTATAGTCCTGCATTTTCTATTTGTGTATAGAATTTTTTTGCAACGTCATTGAAAGAAGTGATTCTTATTTCTCCACCTTTTTGTCCACGAAATCAAAGGCGAAGATGATGCCACTGGCTCTTGTATTTCGGTACTCTCTGAGAGTTGTTTTAGCAAGAGCCCTGCCTTCTATAGTCCATATCCTTGACGTTAAAGTCAAACCAGAAATGTCTGTGCAATTGTTTTCACTGTTTGCAGTAGTGTATCTATCACAGGCGGGTGTGTTTGGAGACAGCTGAGTGTGTGTAGGGGGATTTGATTCACATATTGTTTCTTTCCCTCATAAAATATGTTCAGGGATGGGAACAGGTGTTCCTTGCCTTGGCCAAGTGGAGACAATATTGTCCATGTTAGTAATAAGAACCATCCTATAACACAGGGATAGAATAGTCAACATTACAAAATTATAAAATAAGACTTTACAAAACTCAAACAATGATGAAGATGCAACTTACAGATCTTTATTATAATTTCTGCAGACATATTTTCAGAGCAACACAATGGACCCTTCCTGCAATATTTTGTCGAGTACATGGCCTGTAAACTTACAGGGAAGCAGGGCAGGGTGAATATGATTTCCATCTGACAGGTCCACTTGGTGTTGAACTGCAGAGTTGAACGATGAACGTAACAATGACAAGTTTAGTAGTTGTAGTGTCAAGCCATTATGGGGGGATTCTTTAATGATACTCAGTACACCTCCTTCAGTCAATTTTATCTCCATTATGTGTAAGACTGTTTAGCTTTTCGGAAATGTTGCAATCCTATTTGAAAATTTGTTGATCTATTCTCAGTCCCTTTTTTTGATGTTGTCATATGGCTTTTCAGTTTATTTGTCTAGAGTATTTAATTTTAATCAATGTGCATTTTAGTATTATTTGGTACATATTTTTTACTATTATCTTCACTATAGTTATGTAATGGACACTAATGGAATATATATCGAAAAGAAATGGAGAGTTCTATTTTGTTAAATGCAAGTTTGAGCTTTCCTAGGAATTTGAAATATGGGGGCCCGTTATAATTCAACGACAAAATGGGATGAAAACATAAACTACCTTTAATGACCTTAGAAGATGATGTGACGTTTCATAACCTTAGAAAGTTACCTTTTTGCAAAGTGCAAGTGATTTGAGAATAAATGAAGTAGTGTTTGGCCCAATCAAAGATGTATTATGCAGGCACTGCAACCAACAAATGTAATTAACATAAGTCGTTAATGTTTTTTCTTCAGGATTTGCAAAGTTTGAGTTACATTATATGTATTGAGGTAGAGAACAATGTAGACGATATAACGCACAGGTCGATGTAGTTATAAATCCTCAAAAAAATTAAATTACCTCAATCTAGGACAATGACGTAATAGATCCACTTCAATTACTTTTGTAGCAGCTACTATCATCAATGAAACAACCTACGCAACAATTGTTTCTGCGAGAAAAACTTGCTAAATATTAGATGAGTTTTTTGTGCCTTAAACTTTAAAAATGCAAAAATAAAACATTTAGGATTCCTTTTTAAAATTAAAATAGAATTAGCTATACGCATACAAATCCAGAATGGCACAAGGAAAAAAAGCATGTATCGCAAGCAAGAAATCGAGGTTTTGCAATAAACTTTAACTTGTAAATACGTTATTGAATTGCGGGTGAACTCTTAAAATAAGATAATGAATATAATAGTAAGAATAAAAGAATAAACTATAATAACAAAGGGATAGTAAGTTGTCTTTGGTTTCTAATGAATAAATGAATTGGCAATTGAAAGCCTCGGCTATAAAACATCTAGGTAATTAAAATCCTTTAATGCAGTTGTTTGAATAGATTTGTTATGCCAAAAAAATATACTAAACTTTTAATTGTTAGAATAACATTTTCACTAAAAAATGTGAGTCCAACGATTTTCAATTCAAATGCAGGGCATCCTCAAAAGAAAGACCAAATACATGTTGTTTCATATAAATTTTAACTGCCATACCTTGTTTTTGGAAACCAACCCATATACGTTGGCAGTATAATATAACTAAAATGGAATTTATCTAGTAGTATAACACATGGAATCTCAAAGAACATAAAGAAATGCAATCTTTTACATCAAGTATTGCACGGAACTGTGCGATGTGGACGCCGAAAGGGATCGGAGGGAAGAAATGTGCGGAAGACGGAAAAGTGGGGAGGACTGGTGACTGAAAATCAAGAACATGATCCATGAGGAAAAAAATTAAGTTTGAGCTTTCCTAGCAATTTGAAATATGGTGGCTCGTTATAATTAGAAGCCGAATGGGATGAAAAACACTAACACTACCTTTAAGACCTTAGAGCTGATTGTGACGTGGATAACCTTAGAAAGTTACCTTTTGCGAGCGCAAGCGATTTGAGAATAAATGCAGGGCGTGTGGCGTCAATCAAAGATGTAGTATGCAAGCACGCAACCAACAAATGCCATAAATAAGTCGTTAATGTTGTTTCTTCAGGCTTGCAAGTTTGAGTTACATATATGTATGAGCAAGGAAACAAAGTGGGACGATATAGCGACGGGTCGATGTAGTATACATGCTCAAAAAATTTCAAATCCCCTGAATCCAGGACAATGCCGCAAGATCCACTTTCAATTATTTTGTAGCAATGCTATCGTCAATGAAACAATGATGAAAAAGCATACGCCCAACAATGGTTTCTGCGAGCAAAACTGCCTAAATAGTAGACGAGTTATTTGTGCCTTTAAACTTTAAAATGCGTACTCTGGGAGATTGTCTTTCCTAGCTATTCGAATGGATCGAAATTAAGCCGTGCCGGGGAAGAACTCTTGCTCATACCTCGGACAACATTTGTGCTTCCATCCCTTCCCTCGATTCTCTGTGAATGCTTGAGTTGCAACTGTAAGATCCAACATTGATTGGAAGAAGCCCCGTAGGCTTGTGCCGCTATTCGACTCAATCGTTAACTCCACGAGTTGCCTGCTCTAGCTCCATGGGGAACGATCAATCTGTCACTCTCCGGATACCTAGGTCATCTTCATTGGTTCGGGCCAGAAAAGGCCGTAAAAACCCTGAGTGATTTGAAATCTGCAAACTGGCTGAACACATTGCCAATCTTTGACACTGCTTCCCATGCTTCCTTGCGTACCCCCTGGGTCTTCAGGTCTCGTCTAAACTGCAGATGAAATCGTAGAAGAATTCCATCGTTGTCACTTTGAATTCCTTCTCGGCTACTCAGGTATAGTTAAGCTGTGGGTAGCACCTCGAAAATTGGGATCCTTTTCAAGAAACCACATTCTATCCAGCTTTGAAAAGACCAACCCTGGGGAAGCTGCAGCATATACCAAGTAGGAATCCATCTTGAAGCTAAGGTACTCTTCACGTTCCTCAGGTGCTCCCCATGTTGCTTGCTAATAATTTCTGACCAATTGATCTGGGAATCAAACCTTGTTTGATTTCAGTGTCCTGATGAAAGCATACATCCATGTCCGGAAAGTGTAGGCTTCTCTTCACACCATCACCCTCCAATAGCAATTTGACGATATCATCGCTTCCTGCACCAAATTGATCGTGGAAGAGTTCTCAGGAACTGGCAGGGATCTGGCTTCTTCAGAACCGGCTATTCGATGATGCTCACACAGTCCAGCTCTATGCTTCTCTCCATCTACGGTCACAATCCTGAATGCTATATGAAGTCTACCACCACCTTTCTCACTGAATCTTCAACATAATTGAAGAATTCTGCATCCAACGAATTATTGTCTTTCCCCGCAAACATCAACTCACTGATCTGGATGAAGGATGATAAGATCTAGCACACTCCATCAACACAAACTCTGGCATTTGGCTGTACATGGGAAGCTGCAGCTCGAAAAATTTCTCTCCTTTTGACCGCACAAACGCATTAGTGAAGTCCCTTTCCAGCTCTGGATCTATCAATCAATCAGAAAGAAAGGTTCTGGGCCTAGAGCCGTGTCTTCCTATTTCTGTGAGTTTACAGCACATGCATGAATCCATCGGCTCTCTTTTCACTCCCCCCCCTTTTTTTTTTTTTTTTTTTTTTTTTTTTTTGTTTTTTTCGTCAATCTTTATCAATCTTGCCTGAATAATTCTTTTTCTTCGAACTTGGCCGGATTTCTTCAATCTGTATTGGTGTAGATCTGGAAATTCCTTCACTTCGAGGATTTTGCAATGTAATTGACTGATAACAAAAAAAACTCCTTTTCTTTATAAAGCACATGTATGAATTCTCAATTTATTCAGACAAAATGGCCACCGGAGTAGGAATAGTGGATTTAAAAATTCTAAAAATCAATCTGCACTTTTCAGCCTGCTGCCCCAAAAATTGGTGTTTAATTTGCACATAAAGAGAGCATGAATCCTTTCAATCAACCCCGGGACTCCTTAAACACAAACACTATGAAAACAATTTGTGTCAGACGAAGATGAAACCTTTCCAAAGCAAAAATGGCCCAAATCTGGAAGCTTTAGCCTTGTTACACTTTGTCTGTGCAAATCCTTCCTCAATGGGTCGCGACTTTTTCCCTTGCGTGTCAATTCTTTACTGTGTGTTGAATCAATACATACCTATATCAGACTGCCCATGCTTATATAACCGTCATACTTCTATAATTAATAATCTGGCCCTAACAATTAAGGCATTATAATTAAAAATCTGCTTTCCTCTTTTAAAATTAGCATGTTTAGAACAGCCATCCAATAATTAAATTAAGCCAATTTACTCCTTCACACACACTAACTTTCGCCTCACGTGGCTTTGACCATAGCCACTGAAAAATAACTTAATTTAATAATGATTTAATTTGCCTTAAAATCATTAAATAATGCCCAAATGGGCGCTACTTTTTCCAAGGAGAGGGGCATCCACTAAATAAATTTAAATTTAATTAATTTAATTGGCTTTCTTTTAATCCTCGCTTTGACTTTGGACCTCGCTCAAGCTTGGGCGCACTTTTTTGCACAGGTACTTCTATTTTTAAGAATTTTTTAATTATGGGATTCTTTACCCTGCCCGGCAGGCAACCAAAATCCCATGATCCACTTAAGTGATTTGACTTTTGTAATGGGCTTCTTTACCCTGGCAAAGCAGCACTACAATCGCATGATTTCACTTTAATGTCACTTTCCTTTTATTATATCATGGGAATTTTTACCCGTGCAAGGCCACGGAATAATTCCCACCTGCCTCAAGCCTCTATTTTTCCCATTGACAGCTTAGTACTTTTATAGCATGGAAAAAAGGTACCCTGCCAGGCAGGCATAACAATCCCATCTGCTCTGCGCTTAATTTTTCCCATTGAACAGACTAAATCCTTGTTTCCAAAATCGGCGCCCATCCCCGCAGGGGCTTTTCTGGGGCACGCTTTGTTTTTCCCGGTTGAATCCAGACTCCGATGGGGACTTCTCGGGCAAAAAATGTGCATGTATGTTTTCCAGCTGCTCAGGCCAAATCGGGCTTATCCGGCGAAGGAGTTGTTCCAGAGAAATTTTACAGAAAACAAAACGGGACACCACAAAAACAACAAAAATGCCAAAAGTTACAAATAAAGCCCAAAAAACTTAAAAAAGTTAAAATCCCTCTGGTACATAGGACAATAATCATATTCGCTATAAACAGAGTTAAAACGAGCGCAAATAGCCTCATAGGGGGCTCAAAATAATTAAATACAAAGTCCCGCAGAAAATCCCGGCGACAGAATAAAACAATTTTGGTCATCTGGGATATTTGGGCGAAAAGGGCTAATATGGCTCTTTAGCATGATCTTGATGCATACCGGAACTTTCAGGCAAATAAAAACAACAAATGACCCATATTTTAAAAGGACGAAAAATGTTCGGATAGGGTAGTCCGCAGATTTCAGGGTGAATCTGAGGGACACCATGTTCTTTCTCCCTTCCCTTTATTCAGACATGCAATTTTTTTTTTTTTTTATCATTGAATAAGGGATGTGTTGAGGCCTGGGAAGCTCCCAAAAGATTGCAGCTATTCAGTCGATATAATACATTGAAAAAGCAGTCATGAAAAGCATATGGAAAAGCATATTCAAAATAATCAACCAGAGAATATTTGAGCAAATATTCACATGTACCTTGTTCACAAGGAAGAAACAAGAAAGAATAATGTCTGATTGAAGAATAGTAAATCAGCACAATTCTAACATTGCAAAAGCAAACTACAATTAGAGTTATTTTGTTCAACCCAAATGACTCAACAGAAACGAAGACCTGCCAAATTTGGTCAAAGTAATCCCCAAACAAAAAAGCAAAAGATAAAAAGCACAGAATTTTGCCCGTGATCTGACTAAAAGACATAAGCAAAATAGAATTTGCCCTGTGATCCATTTCATTATTTAATTTTCTCAGAAGTTGGCACTGAGAAATTTCAGGGGAAGTTATTATTGAAAATGGTCCCATGCAATATGAAAAAATTTCCAGCTGCCTGTTACCACTTGCAGGAACTTGGATCCAAAATTATCAGTAAATTTGGTTTAAGAAAGTACACAATTTAGAATCAGCAGATACACATAAATCTCTGGTATGTAAGACGCAGAAAAACAAGGAAAACAAAAGTTTTCTACAAAATGATGATGAAAAAAAAATGTAAGAGCTGTGGACCAGATGAAGATCATCAATCTCTGAGTTTTTCGTTTTAATGACTCAAAATATTCAACATATATCAATTTAATTCAATCTGAGGACATAAAAGACATAATTTACACTTTTTTAAAGTGGGTAAATAATATACAAGCTAAATGCAAAAAAATAAAAAAAATTAATGAGGGAAATCAGCACAAATTCCTACTGGAAAAACAAGTCTGTTCACTTTCAATCAAAATGTCAAAATCAGCACAAATTCCTCCCCTACAAAATAATCCACAAAAAGCACAAATTTTCTACGATTGCCACTGTAGAAGAAGAAGAACACTAACACGAAAAGTATCAAAATTGATAATTAAAAAAAACGAAGAAACAAAGGTGAAATCAGCACAGATGCTTTCACCCAGAAAAGTAAGTCCCCTTGCCTGAACAACTTTCTGCAGAACAATCCACAAGGAAGAACACAAACAAGAATAATTTCTGAATTGAAAGAATAGTAAAATCAGCACAAATTCTAACATTGCAAAAGCAAATACAAATAGAGTTACCTTGTTCACGAGGAAGAACACAGACAAGAAATAATGTCTGAATTGAAAGAATAGTAAAATCAGCACAAATTCTAAAATTGCAAAAGCAAATACAATTATAGTTACCTTGTTCACAAGGAAGAACACAGACAAGAATAATGTCTGAATTGAAAGAATAGTAAAATCGGCACAAATTCTAACATTGCAAAAGCACCTACAATTAGAGTTATTTTGTTCACCCAAATGACTTCAACAGAAACCGAGAACCTGCCAAATTTGGTTCAAAGGATAATCCCCAAACAAAAAGCAAAAGCTAAAAAGCACAGAATTTTGCCCTGTGATCTGCCTTCAACAGAAACCGAGAACCTGCCAAATTTGGTCAAAGGATAATCCCCAAACAAAAAAGCAAAAGCTAAAAAGCACAGAATTTTGCCCTGTGATCTGCCTTAAAGACTATAAGCAAACTAAAGTGGGAAAGCTCTAAATTGAAAGAAAGGGCAATTTGCAGAATTTCTCGACTTGAAATTTGCAATTTGCAGGCTTGGCCTTGCTCTTGGAGATTTAAAATCCCTTGGCGATTTGTATGATTTCAAAACAATCGGCACACAAAAATCCCTTGCGCTGTAAATTATAAACATTTGAATGGGACGCAAATTATTGTAGGCAGATACCCATATGGAGGGACAACA
This sequence comes from Taxus chinensis, assembly GCA_019776745.2. NCBI lineage: Eukaryota > Viridiplantae > Streptophyta > Pinopsida > Cupressales > Taxaceae > Taxus > Taxus chinensis. The sequence continues at coordinate 132,921,667 of CM034149.1, forward strand.
AACTCACCAACAGCCTTATACGGTTACAACAAAGCTCTGAAAGTAAACTTTCTTAGCAGGATTGACAGAAGCAAATTAACTGCTTTAAAGTTAATTTTCTATAGCTACATGTGTTTTATTGTCACAGAAAAATTAAAATTTATAAGCAAACAAGAGCAAAGAGATTTCATACCTTCGAATACCTTGCAGAGAATATGCCCCTCACGAAACCCACCTGCACAGCACACCATACATTGTTTAAGCAAGAACCCACCCACGGGAAAGACCCTCGGAAGCAAGTTAAAGGCGAAACACAGCTTTGACTAGTTGTTAGCGAAAAGATACAACCGAGACAACTTACCAGAACACTGCAGGACGAATCTAAACCAGCATGAAAAGATACCCTCAGGAATGCAAACAGCAGGCAAAGCATGCATTTATAGGCACCCAAACCTTCTCCACAAGCAAATGCCCTCTCATATTTCTGCCACGCACAACATAATCCGGCCATTGCCAAAGAACAGGCGCTCATTCCAGACGATCCCGGCCCAACTACGAAGCACCCCCTCTCATATTTCTGCACGCACAACATAATCCGTCAATTGCCAAAAACAAACAGGCGCTTATTCCTGAGCTATTCCGGCCCCAACTCAAAGTGTAATGATGAACAAACGGTGAAGCAGAGTAGGCATTAATGACCCATGGCAATCTTCCAACAACCCGCTTCCTCCGCATGAACGAAATCCAGGGTTTCCTCCGCCGTTGATTTCAACGACCCGAAATAGAGCCGTCCGATGCCCCTAAACCTGTCAGGGAAAACTGGTCGCAGCCCATAACAAGAACGCCTCACGGCGTTAAAGAGGTGCAGCGCATAATCCCAAAAGGCCTTAAGTCAGCTGGCCTCCGCCCGGGAATTCTAACCAGAGTGGGTAGTACGCATGCGCATTATCTTCCTCATTAAAGTTTTATCGCCATGATTGTAACGTACACTAAAGAGCAAATAATATTCCATGTGCCATCTTGTAAAATTCCGAAAGGCAGCCATGTCAAATTGAACAGCTGGCACACGTATTTTGTAACGCAAACCCGAGTATCACTGCAAAGAGATGCATACACGATTTTCAATACGAGGAAGGAAGTAGAGAATGAATCAGCCACATTCAAATTCTTCCCGCCCTATGTTATTCCGTATTCTCAGTCAATTGAAAATGATATTCCCTCCTTATGGAGAAGGTGTTTGATTTGTGTGATTCATTTATCCATTTCAAGGAAATTTAATCCAACAGCTCTAAACAAATGCTCATTTCCAACAGTAGTTACCTAGGCCTTAGTGGGATGCAATTGTTTTTAAATTCACCACTTTATTTATCAGTTGCTTGCAAGATTAAGAGAGATCACCAATTCACACTAGCTCATTCCCAGCACTGTGTTTATCAGTTATTTGCATAGACTGATTATGAAGTCAAAAAGATCTCTTAGAGGCTTGTTGAGCACATACTCGAGCATCATCTATATTTCACTAGTATTTTATCTTGCAACAATGAGATGAACCTTAATGTGCTACCTCACTTGCCCAAAAAGTTTCACAAGGGTTCGTTCGTGGCTTGGGGTCATCATGACCCTACTGTTCTGCGACCAAATACACCTATGAGGATCAAACATAACAGGAAAAGAAAGGAAAATAGTGCACGAGATGTTTACTAGCTATGCGAAACCCTAGCTCAACACATTCACATCTTTATCCCCAAGATTCCTTTGTCAAAAATTCACCCCCCAGGGTAAATTTCGATAACATGCATCAGAGTTTTGCAGTTCCAAGCAAGTAGATTGATCTAGGAAAAATCGTGAAAATTGGCTAAGTCCTGCTCAAGGTCATCTTTGGGACAATTGGAACGAATGGACGCGGAAGACGCGAGTCGACCGAAAAAGCCTCCAGGCGGCCCGCGAAGGTAAGGGACATCTGGACAAAGGGACCGAGGGACGCGGATAGCCGAAAAAGCCGAGAGCCAATCAGATTGCGCCACGTGTCATCGGCAGATAAGGGACAAGGAAGCCCATTTCAGGCGGATCAGAGGTTTCTGTCCCAAAACGAAACTGGGACATCCGGGACAAAATGGGACGTGAGGGCGCGAAAGAGCCGGCAGACCCGCGGACAATCAAATCATGACACGTGTCCACAAGGAGAAACGGAGAAAGTCCAAAAGTCAAAAGGGCGAGGGTGGTTTTCAAGAACGACGAAACAATGGGATAGTGCACGTGCAAACTCTAGCTTGCTTGCACTTCTCGATGATCCATCCGGTACAATTTGTTTCTGCAACAATACATCTCTCGGCAGCTGGTTGATTCGGCCAAATACTCAGGGACTCTCTGCAAACGGATTAATCCTTCTATGTTTCTATCAGGCAACTCCGCTTTATAGCTTGCATTGCCTGCATCGTCTTCTAACCTTAGGCGGGCCGGGCACTCCCCACGTTGCACAGAAGCTTGAGAATAATTAGCACTCCTTACCATTGGTCCCCCATTATAGGTTATTGTAGTTGTGTGGTACTTGACATTGCTGCAATCCTTCCATCGCTCTGCCTAGCTGCTCACCTTAATCCATGCTTCTGGACAATGGGGCCAGATGAGAAACATACCAGCCCCATAACTTTTAACGACTAGATCATCCTTATGAGGACCTGATGGAAGTTATCGACAAACCTTGAGATGTCTCCTGATCTCACATAACTGAGACACTTTGCTTCTGCAGCTCTTCTTTCTGCCGCCTTCTCTCTAAAGCTTAAGGACAACGCATCCAACAACGTCTGCGTGTCCTGCTTAATCCTTCAGTGGTAGCTTGACCGAGAGGTATTTGGGTCACCGTAATAATCTTCTGACCGATTGAATAGCTGGTTAGTGTAGTAGTGGTGTGGGGGCCACTCCTGAGCTCCTCTTCTACTTTCTTCCGCGGAATTGATACTTATTCACAGCCCAACTTCTCTCCCGAATCTCGTCTTTTTGATGATCCAACCTAGGAAGTGCTTTAGCAAACGACTTAGGCTTCTGTTCTCATTCGCTCGATCCTGCAGTCGCTGCAATCCTGGGGGTGCCCAAGCCTCTAAGTTCATCCTATTCTTTATTCGTTCTGGAACCAACTGCAAAGCTAACCATTCCGAGAAATTACTTCTCGGAGAGTGAGAAGTTGTTGAATGCACTACCATCTCTCGCTCTGCATCTTCTCCGTCAGAAAGTGCCACAGTGTCATGGCTGCCATCTTCTGAAACGTCCAAGGACAAAGCTCTTTCGAACTCCGTCATCTGCAGCTTCAACACCTCCTCTGGAACAGGCGCTGAACGAAGAGGCTGCGGAGAGAAGATGAACGTCGCCGGATTCAATGAAGGCATGGAAGCATCTTGCTGCTATGGTGCAATAGTTGGTGATCCACTACGTACTGGAGAAGTCGGAGTCAAAGCTATGGTCGTAGAAGTGGTCTTCTCTTTCTCTTGAGATCTTCTGCATACTTTCAACTTCTCGGACCTTCTGCTGCTCTCTCCTTCATGCTTTCGCTTGAGGGAATCTCCTGTGCCGAAGTTGCCTGTGATTTGATTCATCAATGCTTCATCAAGGCAATACCCCTTCGTCAGCAACCAGTTCGAAGTATTCACCAACACAGCTCCAGATCTTTCTTCTATTGTGCTGCAGCCACCATTGCTATCCTGCAGTAGAGCTTTATCTCCTCCCATTTGATGGTAAGTATCAAGTACCACGTTCCCATCATCTTTAAGATCCGCAGGTATCGGCGCTAGTCCAAAGTCAAACACTTGCTTTGCCGATAGCCTGCTGAAATCTTTCTTTCTGATCTCGTACTCACTTCTGCACTTCATCCAGAAATCTTCTAACGAAGGCACATATGCGTACTCCTGGGAGATTGTCTTCCTAGCTATTCCGAATGGATCGAAATTAAGCCGTGCAGGGAAGAACTCTTGCTCATACTCGGACAACATTTGTGCTTCCATCCCTCGAGCTCTGTGAATGCTGATGCAACTGTAATATCCAACAGTGAGTGGGAAGAAGCCCGTAGGCTTGTGCCGCTTCGACTCAAGGTCGTGTAACTCCACGAGTTGCCTGCTCAGCTCCATGGCGATCAATCTGTCACTCGGATACCTAGGCATCTTCATTGGTTCGCCAGAAAAGCTCGTAACCCTGAGGTATGTGAAATCTGCAAACTGGATGAACACATTGCCAATCTTGGACACTGCTTCCCATGCTTCCTTGCTTACCCTGCGGGTCTTCAAGTCTCTGTCTAACCTGCAGATGAAATCGTAGAAGAAGTCATCGTTGATCACTTTGAAGTCCTTCTCGCACGCAGGTATAGTAAGCTGTGGGTAGCACTCGAAAATGGGATCCTTTGCAAGAATACCACATCTATCCAGCTTTGAAAAGACACCCTGTGAAGCTGCAGCATATACCAAGTAGGAAGTCATCTTGAAGCTGAAGGTACGCTTCACGTTCCGCAGTTGCTCACCGATGTTGCTGCTAATAATTTCTGACCAATTGATCTTGGAATCAACCTTGTTGATTTCAGTGGTCCTGATGAAAGCATACATCCATGTCCGGAAAGTGTAGGCATTCGCTTCACCATTCAACCTGCATAGCAATTTGACGATATCATCTGCTTCCTGCACCAAATTGGATCGTGGAAGAGTTCTCAGGAACTTGGAAGGGGATCTAGGCTTCTTCATGAACCGGCTATTCATGATGCTCACACAGTCAGCTCTATGCTTCTCCCATCTACTGTCAGCATCCTGAATGCTAATAGAAGTCACCACCTTTCTCACTGGAATCTTCAGACAATAATTGAAGAATTCTGCATCCAAACGAATTATTGTCTTTCCCGCAACATCACGCACTGATCTGGATGAAGGATGATAAGATCTAGCACACTCCATCACAAACTCTGGCAATTGGGCTGTACATGGGAAAGCTGCAGCTCGAAAAATTTCTCTACTTTTGACCGCACGCATGAGTGAAGTCTTTCCAGCTCTGGATCTATCAATCAAATCAGAAAGAGGTTCTGGGCCTAGATCCGTGTCTCCTATGTCTGTGAGTTTAGAAGCAATGCATGAATCCATCGTGCTCTCTTTTTCATCTCCTTTCGCCATAGCTTTATCAATCTTTGTCTGAATAATTCTTTTTCTTCTAACTTGGCCGGATTTCTTCAATACTGTATTGGTGTAGATCTGGACAATTCTTCAGATTCGGAGGATATTTGCAATGTATTGGACATTGATAAAAACTCCTTTTCTTTTATAAAGCACATGTAATGAATTCCTGCAATTTATTCAGACAAAAATGGCCACCGGAGTATGAATAGTGAATTTAAATTATAAAAATCTGCACTTTTCAAGCCTGCTGCCCCAAAAATTGGTGTTTAATTTGCACATAAAGAGAGCATGAATCCTTTCAATCAACACCTGAGCTCCTTTAAACACCTATGAAAACAATTGTGCAGACGAAGATGAACCTTTTCCAAAGCATGCGCCAAATCTGGAAGCTTTTAGCCTTTGTTAGCACTTTGTCTGTGCAAAATCCTTCCTCTAATGGGGGCGCACTTTTTCTCCTTGCTGCAATTCTTTACCTGTGTGTTGAATAATAAATCCATATGGCTGCCCATGCTTATATAACCTTCATAATTCTATAATTAATAATTGCCCTAACAATTAAAGGCAATTAATTAATTAAAAATCATGCTTTTCTCTTTTAAAATTAGCATGTTTAAGGACAGCCATCCAATAAATTAAATTAATCCAATTTAATCCTTCACACAGCACTTAACTTTAGCCTCACAGTGTGCTTTGACCATAGCCACTGAAAATAGAAATTAATTTAATGATTTAATGCCTTAAAAATCATTAAATAATGCCCAAATGGGGCGCACTTTTTCCAAGGAGAGGGGCAGCCACTAAATAAATTAAATTTAATTAATTTAATTGCTTTCTTTTAATCCTCCTTTGACTTTTTGACCTCCTCAAGCTTGGGCGCACTTTTTTGCACAGGTAATTCTATTTTTAAGAATTTTTTAATTATGGGATTCTTTACCCTGCCAGGCAGGCACCAAAATCCCATGATCCACTTAAGTGATTTGACTTTTGTAATGGGATTCTTTACCCTGCAAAGCAGGCACTAAAATCCCATGATTTCACTTAAGTCACTTTCCTTTTATTATATCATGGGAATTTTTACCCTGCAAGGCAGGTAATAAATTCCCACCTGCCTGCAGCCTCTATTTTTCCCATTGCAGCTTAAGTGACTTTTATAGCATGGGAAAAAGTACCCTGCCAGGCAGGCATACAATTCCCATCCTGCCTGCGGCTTATATTTTTCCCATTGCAGCTTAAATCCTTTGTTTTCCAAAAAGGCGCCCATCCCCGCAGGGGCTTTTCTGTGCACGACTTTGTTTTTTCCCGGTGATCCAGACCTCCGATGGCGACTTCCTCCGGGCAAAATGTGCATGTATGTTTTCCAGCTGCTCCAGGCCAAAAATCGGGCTTATCCGGCGAAGGAGTTGTTCCAGAGAAATTTTACAGAAAACAAAACGGGACACCACAAAAACACAAAAAATTGCCAAAAGTTACAAATAAAGCCCAAAACTTAAAATAAGTTAAAATCCTTCTGGTACATAGGAATAATAACATATTCGCTCATAACAGAGTTAAAACGGAGCGCAAATAGCCTCATACGGGGCTCAAAATAATTAAATACAAATTTCCCGCAGACAAATCCCGGCGACAGAATAAAACAATTTTGGGCATCTGGGTATTTGGCGAAAAGGGCTAATATGGCTCTTTAGCATTATCTTGATGCAATACAGGAACTTTCAGGCAATAAAAACAACAAATGACCCATTATTTTAAAAGTACGAAAAATTTTCGGATAGGGTAGTCGCAGATTTCAGGGTGAAATCTGAGTGACACCATGTTCTTTCTCCCTTCACCTTTATTCAGACATGCATTTTTCATTGAATGAAGTGATTGTGTTGAGGCCATGGGAAGCTCCCAAGATTAGCTATTCATGTCGATATATACATTGAAAAGCAGTCATGAAAAGCATATTCAAAATAATTAAACCAGACGAATATTTTGAGCAAATATCACAGTTACCTTGTTCACAAGGAAGAACACAGACAAGAATAATGTCTGAATTGAAAGAATAGTAAAATCAGCACAAATTCTAACATTGCAAAAGCAACTACAATTAGAGTTATTTTGTTCACCCAAATGACTTCAACAGAAACCGAGAACCTGCCAAATTTGGTCAAAGGATAATCCCCAAACAAAAAAGCAAAAGCTAAAAAGCACAGAATTTTGCCCTGTGATCTGCCTTAAAAGACTATAAGCAAAATAGAATTTTGCCCTGTGATCCATTTCATTATTTAATTTTCTCAGAAGTTGGCACTGAGAAATTTTCAGGGGAATTTATATTAAAATGGTCCCATGCAATATGAAATTTCCAGCTGCCTGTTACCACTTGCATGAACTTTGTATCCAAAATTATCAGTAAATTTGGTTTAAGAAAAGTACACAATTTCAGAATTCAGCAAGTACACATAAATCTCTGGTATGTAAGACTGCAGAAAACAAGGAAAACAAAATGTTTTCTCAAAAAATGATGATGAAAAATAACTGTAAGAAGCTGTGGACCATGATGAAGATCATCAATCTCTGAGTTTTTCGTAATGACTCAAAATATTCAACATATTATTCAATTTAATTCAAATCTGAGACATAAAAGACATAATTTACACTTTTTTAAAGTGGGTAAAATAATATACAAGCTAAATGCAAAAAAAATAAAAAAAATTAATGAGGGAAATCAGCACAAATTCCTACCTGGAAAAACAAGTCTGTTCACTTTCAATCAAAATGTCAAAATCAGCACAAATTCCTCCCCTACAAAATAATCCACAAAAAGCACAAATTTTCTACGATTGCCACTGTAGAAGAAGAAGAACACTAACACGAAAAAGTATCAAAATTGATAATTAAAAAAAACGAAGAAACAAAGGTGAAATCAGCACAGATGCTTTCACCCAGAAAAGTAAGTCCCCTTGCCTGAACAACTTTCTGCAGAACAATCCACAAGGAAGAACACAAACAAGAATAATTTCTGAATTGAAAGAATAGTAAAATCAGCACAAATTCTAACATTGCAAAAGCAAATACAAATAGAGTTACCTTGTTCACGAGGAAGAACACAGACAAGAATAATGTCTGAATTGAAAGAATAGTAAAATCAGCACAAATTCTAAAATTGCAAAAGCAAATACAATTAGAGTTACCTTGTTCACAAGGAAGAACACAGACAAGAATAATGTCTGAATTGAAAGAATAGTAAAATCGGCACAAATTCTAACATTGCAAAAGCACCTACAATTAGAGTTATTTTGTTCACCCAAATGACTTCAACAGAAACCGAGAACCTGCCAAATTTGGTCAAAGGATAATCCCCAAACAAAAAAGCAAAAGCTAAAAAGCACAGAATTTTGCCCTGTGATCTGCCTTCAACAGAAACCGAGAACCTGCCAAATTTGGTCAAAGGATAATCCCCAAACAAAAAAGCAAAAGCTAAAAAGCACAGAATTTTGCCCTGTGATCTGCCTTAAAAGACTATAAGCAAACTAAAAGTGGGAAAGCTCTAAATTGAAAGAAAGGGCAATTTGCAGAATTTCTCGACTTGAAATTTGCAATTTGCAGGCTGGCCTTGCTCTTGGAGATTTAAAATCCCTTGGCGATTTGTATGATTTCAAAACAATCGGCACACAAAAATCCCTTGCGCTGTAAATTATAAACCATTTGAATGGGACGCAAATTATTGTAGGCAGATACCCATATGGAGGGACAAAAAACTCACCAACAGCCTTATACGGTTACAACAAAGCTCTGAAAGTAAACTTTCTTAGCAGGATTGACAGAAGCAAATTACTGCTTTAAAGTTAATTTTCTATAGCTACATGTGTTTTATTGTCACAGAAAAATTAAAATTTATAAGCAAACAAGAGCAAAGAGATTTCATACCTTCGAATACCTTGCAGAGAATATGCCCCTCACGAAACCCACCTGCACAGCACACCATACATTGTTTAAGCAAGAACCCACCCACGGGAAAGACCTCGGAAGCAAGTTAAAGGCGAAACACAGCTTTGACTAGTTGTTAGCGAAAAGATACAACCGAGACAACTTACCAGAACACTGCAGGACGAATCTAAACCAGCATGAAAAGATACCCTCAGGAATGCAAACAGCAGGCAAAGCAGGCATTTATAGGCACCCAAACCTTCTCCACAAGCAAATGCCCTCTCATATTTCTGCCACGCACAACATAATCCGGCCATTGCCAAAGAACAGGCGCTCATTCCAGAGCTATCCCGGCCCCAACTACGAAGCACCCCCTCTCATATTTCTGCCACGCACAACATAATCCGTCCATTGCCAAAAAACAGGCGCTTATTCCTGAGCTATTCCGGCCCCAACTACAAAGTGTAATGATGAACAAACGGTGAAGCAGAGTAGGCATTAATGACCCATGCAATCTTCCAACAACCCGCTTCCTCCGCATGAACGAAATCCAGGGTTTCCTCCGCCGTTGGATTTCAACGACCCCGAAATAGAGCCGTCCGATGCCCTAAACCTGTCAGGGAAAACTGGTCGCAGCCCATAACAAGAACGCCTCACGGCGTAAAGAGGGCAGCGCATAAATCCACAAAAGGCCTTAAGTCAGCTGGCATCGCCGGGAATTCTAACCAGAGTGGGTAGTACGCATGCGCATTATCTTCCTCATTAAAGTTTTATCGCCATGATTGTACGTACACTAAAGAGCAAATAATATTCCATGTGCCATCTTGTAAAATCCGAAAGGCAGCCATGTCAAAATTGAACAGCTGGCACACGTATTTGTAACGCAAACCCGAGTATCACTGCAAAGAGATGCATACACGATTTTCAATACGATGAAGGAAGTAGAGAATGAATCAGCCACATTTCAAATTCTTCCCGCCCTATGTATATTCCGTATTCTCAGTCAATTGAAAATGATATTCCCTCCTTCATGGAGAAGGTGTTTGATTTGTTGTGATTCATTTTATCCATTTCAAGGAAATTTAATCCAACAGCTCTAAACAAATGCTCATTTCCAACAGTAGTTACCTAGGCCTTAGTGGGATGCAATTGTTTAAATTCACCACTTTATTTATCAGTTGCTTGCAAGATTAAGAGAGATCACCAATTCACACTAGCTCATTCCCAGCACTGTGTTTATCAGTTATTTGCATAGACTGATTATGAAGTCAAAAAGATCTCTTAGAGGCTTGTTGAGCACATACTCGAGCATCATCTATATTTTCACTAGTATTTTATCTTGCAACAATGAGATGAACCTTAATGTGCTACCTCAACTTGCCCAAAAGTTTCACAAGGGTTCGTTCGTGGCTTGGGGTCATCATGACCCTACTGTCTGCGACCAAATACACCTATGAGGATCAACACATAAACAGGGAAAAGAAAGGAAAATAGTGCACGAGATGTTTACTAGCTATGCGAAACCCTAGTCAACATTCACATCTTTATCCCCAAGATTCCTTTTGTCAAAAATTCACCCCCCCAGGGTAAATTTCGATAACATGCATCAGAGTTTTGCAGTTCCAAGCAAGTAGATTGATCCAGGAAAAATCGTGAAAATTGGCTAAGTCCTGCTCAAGGTCGCCTTTGGGACAATTGGAACGAATGGACGCGGAAGACGCGAGTCGACCGAAAAGCCTCCAGGCGGCCCGCGAAGGTAAGGGACATCTGGGACAAAGGGACGCGTGGGACGCGGATAGCCGAAAAAGCCGAGAGCCAATCAGATTGCGCCACGTGTCATCGGCAGATAAGGGACAAGGAAGCCCATTTCAGGCGGATCAGAGGATTCTGTCCCAAACAGCACTGGGACATCCGGGACAAATGGACGTGAAGGGCGCGAAAGAGCCGGCAGACCCGCGGACCAATCAAATCATGACACGTGTCACAAGGAGAAAAGTCCAAAAGTCAAAGGGCGAGGTTTCAAGCACTGACCCGAACCAATGGGATAGTGCCACGTGTCCAAGCTAGGGCCCACAAGGAAATTTCAAAGGAAAGCCCGCGGAAAGGTGGAGGAGAGAGAATTATTCAGCGAATCAGAGCCTGCCACGTGTCGTCCAGGTGGCAAAGCGCGGGAAAAGATTTCAAAATTCGTTTTGGTCTGTTCCGTGCCCTAAAACTTCAGATCGTCATATCTTTCGATCCAGAACTCGGATTTGCACTTTCTTTATATCAACGGAAAGCTGTTGAAATTCTCTACATGATTCTGGGATCAATCTTGCATTTTGGTGCAGTCTGGAGAGAGAAAATTGAGAAACGGCTCTGACGCGTGTTCATGGCCAGAAGTGACATTCCAACAACCAGAATTAATGCAGAATGGGTCGCATTCTCCTCAAAATCGGTCAAAGATGCCAGGGTATGGGTTTGTAAGGTCCCCCATGCCGTTTTAATGCATCTGCAGTCGAGGAGGGATGGGCTCTCATGTTTTTGTATGTTTCTGTCTCCTGGGCTCGACCCATGCAATGTAAAAGCCAGATTTGGCTCATTTTGATAATAATAACAAGTTGTTCATCTTTTCTGCTCTGCCCTCCCTTCTTTTCTTCTCTAGGGTTGAAAATGGAGCTCGAACCTCCTCCCTGCTCTGTAATGGCATTTTTTCCTTTTACTAATGAAATGATGTTCTGTGCAAACTTCTGGAGCAACAAAAAACGTGTTTTGTGATGCATCTGTCCATCCTTGCTCGTTCTTTGCTTGTTTTCTTCTTGCCTCTCTTCATTACAGGTATTTGTGCACGTTTGAATGTTCATTGCAGGTCTGGAGCTGTGTTCATGGAGTTTTGGGACACTTTCTGTGTGAAATCTATCCTTGGGCCTGTGATGCATCTGTCCATCCTTCCCATTGCTCACCTCTCTTTGTCCCATGGCAGTTTTGATAGAGGTTCAACATTCTCCTTCTCTGGTGTATCACCGTTTTAGTGTAGGATTTTGCTGTTTTTCCCTTCTCTCTCTCTCTCTGTCTCCTTGGCATGGTTAGATTAGGATTAGATTAGCTTGCCTGCACTGGAATAGCTTGTGGCAGGTAGTTTAGGAGTAGGAACCAGCCTTCTCTGGAGATTCCTCTCTCAGTTTCACAAGTCCCACGCTTGGAGAGAGGTTTCCATGTTGTGCAATCACACTGGATGCCTGAGTGATCAACCTAGAAGCCTGATCTGCATCCAGGGGTGCTGTGATTTTGCACTAGCAGTTTTGGCATGCCGGGTGGGACCTTAGAGGTCTTCCACTTCATCTTTTGCAGGTTGGTGTGTTCCTATGAAGATTTCAGCCTTTGGAGGCACTTGCAAACACATCTGGTGACTCCATCTGATTAGCAACCCATTTCTGAAGTTATAGACCCGTTTTCCATCCATTCCTGTTCATCCTTCTTTCCATCTCTTTCATTCTTTCCCATTCCATGAGGTTGTGCAATCATGACTTCATTTCCATCATGGAATTCACATCAACAACAGCAGTATATTCCACCTCCAACATGTTTTACAAATCCTCCAAATCAGCATTTTGAGCAGATTCAAGATCAGTATGCATACCCATATGAGCAGCAGTGCCAAAGTCAGTTTGGCTATGGAGCCTTCCAAGAGCAAGAGTATGCATACAATGAAGACCATCAGATCCAAGATGCTGGTCTGTTGGAGAAAATCCAAAAGATGGAGGCAAAGATGGTGCAGTCCAGAGCAACAGCTCAGATGAGAGCTTTCAGAATTGGTTGCAGGACTCCTTGTCCATGGGGAGGCCCTTTTCCAAGACACTTCAGCCCTCAGGAGAAGTTGGACTTCATGATAAAGATGCTGCCCCAACTTGCACAATGGACAGCAGAAATAGAGGCCTATACATTCGGTGTTGAACAACCTTGTCAATGGGTAAGTTCTACACCATCATCTGGTTTCTCTCTTCCCATTACTCAAGCAGCATCATCTCATTTGGACTCGCAAATTCTAAACTCTCCATCTGTTGTCCCAAGTGTTGAATCCATGTCTCCACCTCTCAGTCTTCCACCACACCTCAATTCTTCTTTCCTTTTTCCTTCCAAACAGTCATCCTCTCCACAAGAGCTAGCAGAAATACCCCCTCCTCCAAAGAAACAAGAGATTTCATCTCCTTTACCACCACAAAAAATTGCCAAATCAATTGAGTTGCAACCCACCCCTCCTCTTGCATTCCCAATTCCATGTGGGGAAGAAGAAATTGCAAAAATCAGTCATCAAGGACAGCAAGAGGAAGAGCCAAGAAAAGAAGAAATGATTAAGAGCTTAGTAAGTTTGGCTGCCAAGTTTGGTATGACAAAGATCCCCTTGATGGTCAAACCTACAGAAGAGGCTAAGGTTGAACAAATAGTGGTCAGGGCTGATTTTGTTGCAGCAGAAGAAGAAGTTCTTGCAGTCCCAACTTGTCCTCTAGAGCAGCAGATTGAAGAGTTTGACTTGACAAACTTCATGCTGGAGGAGGAGCTCATTCAAGAGCAAGATTGTCTTCGAACATTGGAGGAAGGAGAAGCTGCTCCAGATCCAAAAGAGGAGGAGCACATCCCAGTTGTGGAGGAGAAAATTGCAGATCCAAGGGCTTTGAGCACAAAGCAGGCTACAGGAGAACCTTCAGTTCTTCTTTCTACTTCACCTCTCTCAAGTTCTAGTACTGAAGAGGAGTTTGATCTCTCAAACACAATGTTGGAGGGTGAAAGAAACCATGGTGGTCAAGTTACAGATCAAGAGGACACCATGGAGGAAGTTGAACATTTGCAGCAGGACAGCCATGAGGCAGTTTATCTGTCAGATTTGGAGGACTGTTTTGATGGAGAAGAGCCGGTTGAGTTTCCACCATTCTCTCTTTCATCATCCACATTCCAAACACAAGAGTCTACTGTCATGAAGGAGAACATTCATTTGCAGCAGCCTGCATCTTATAACAGCTCTTCGGAATCAAGATTGGAAGATTTTAATCTTTCATGTTCTTCATTGGAGGAAGAGAAAGGACAAAGGAATTTCACCATTGCTTCCACACCATCCATTGAGGGTCTACAAAAAGACTCCACTTTTGGAGTTGAGAATCAGAGCTATGGGCATATCAAATGGATCAGACCTTGCCCAATCAGGTATTTGGCTTCATTGGAGCCAAAGGAGAAGTCACAACCAGTCATGCTTGCTTCTGAGCATGAGGGTGAGCTACAAAGTATCAAGGATCAGCTGTCATACCTCTTCAACCCAAATGCAGAGCAACTAAAAGAGGTATTGAATTTGCCTTCAGCTGATACCTTGATGATTTGGGTGGAATACCAGCTTCTTGTTGATTTTCCACTCATCCTAACAGCCATGATCAGCTCCAAATCAATTGCATGGCTGCCAATTTTGAAGAAAGGAAGCTATTTCTCACAACCAGTTGCAGGGTTTGTTTAGCTTGCCTTTGCTTCCAGTTAGAGTAGAGTAGCTAGGTTTGCTTTCAGTAGAAGAAGTGCTTGTGCACACTCTGCATGTTCCATTTGGAGCATGTATGATTTTCAGTTCTGTACATAGTTTTGGTGTTGCTGGTTCTGCTCTTGCACAGTTCGTTTCAGTGGCATTTTGGTGAGAACAACTCCATGTCCGGTGGGTTTCAAGTGGCTCAGAGGGAGGTTTTCAAAGTTCAGATCAGTTGCAGGTTACAACTCATGACTCCATGCCCAATGGATTGCTTCAGGCAACTGGTAACTTCATCTAGCAGGCAGATGCCCCCGCTGAGTTGCCAAACTGTTGTAAAAAATTCACCCCCCCAGGGTAAATTTCGATAACATACATCAGAGTTTTGCAATTCCAAGCAAGTAGATTGATCCAGGAAAAATCGTGAAAATTGGCTAAGTCCTGCTCAAGGTCGCCTTTGGGACAATTGGAACGAATGGACGCGGAAGACACGAGTCGGCCGAAAAGCCTCCAGGCGGCCCGCAAAGGTAAGGGACATCTGGGACAAAGGGACGCGTGGGACGCGGATAGCCGAAAAAGCTGAGAGCCAATCAGATTGCGCCACGTGTCATCGGCAGATAAGGGACAAGGAAGCCCATTTCGGGCGGATCGGAGGTTTCTGTCCCAAACAGCACTGGGACATCCGGGACAAATGGACGCGAGGGGCACGAAAGAGCCGACAGACCCGCGGACCAATCAAATCATGACACGTGTCACAAGGAGAAAAGTCCAAAAGTCAAAGGGTGAGGTTTCAAGCACTGACCCGAACCAATGGGATAGTGCCACGTGTCCAAGCTAGGGCCCACAAGGAAATTTCAAAGGAAAGCCCACGGAAAGGTGGAGGAGAGAGAATTATTCAGCGAATCAGAGCCTGCCACGTGTCGTCTAGGTGGCGAAGCGCGGGAAAAGATTTCAAAATTCGTTTTGGTCTGTTCCGTGCCCTAAAACTTCAGATTGTCATATCTTTCGATCCAGAACTCAGATTTGCACTTTCTTTATATCAACGGAAAGCTATTGAAATTCTCTACATGATTCTGGGATCAATCTTGCATTTTGGTGCAGTCTGGAGAGAGAAAATTGAGAAACGGCTCTGACACGTGTTCATGGCCAGAAGTGACATTCCAACAACCAGAATTAATGCAAAATGGGTCGCATTCTCCTCAAAATCGGTCAAAGATGCCAGGGTATGGGTTTGTAAGGTCCCCCATGCCGTTTTAATGCATCTGCAGTCGAGGAGGGATGGGCTCTCATGTTTTTGTACGTTTCTATCTCCTGGGCTCGACCCATGCAATGTAAAAGCCAAATTTGGCTCATTTTGATAATATAACAAGTTGTTCATCTTTTCTGCTCTGCCCTCCCTTCTTTTCTTCTCTAGGGTTGAAAATGGAACTCGAACCTCCTCCCTGCTCTGTAATGGCGTTTTTGCCTTTTACTAATGAAATGATGTTCTGTGCAAACTTCTGGAGCAACAAAAAACGTGTTTTGTGATGCATCTATCCATCCTTGCTCGTTCTTTGCTTGTTTTCTTCTTGCCTCTCTTCATTACAGGTATTGGTGCACGTTTGAATGTTCATTGCAGGTCTGGAGCTGTGTTCATGGAGTTTTGGGACACTTTCTGTGTGAAATCTATCCTTGGGCCTGTGATGCATCTGTCCATCCTTCCCATTGCTCACCTCTCTTTGTCCCATGGCAGTTTTGATAGAGGTTCAACATTCTCCTTCTCTGGTGTATCACCGTTTTAGTGTAGGCTTTTGCTGTGTATCAACATTCTCCTTCTCCTTGGCATGGTTAGATTAGGATTAGATTAGCTTTCCTGCACTGGAATAGCTTGTGGCAGGTAGTTTAGGAGCAGGAACCAGTCTTCTCTGGAAATTTCTCTCTCAGTTTCACAAGTCCCACGCTTGGAGAGAGGTTTCCATGTTGTGCAATCACATTGGATGCCTGAGTGATCAACCTAGAAGCCTGATCTGCATCCAGGGGTGCTGTGATTTTGCATCAACAATTCCTATTGATTAGAAAGAATTACCCAGTTTCATCTCCTCATTTATAGGTTTTGTTTGGTTGGCCTTAGGTCAGTTTAGGTTTTGGTTAAATACACACCCCTTCCCATCTATAAGTTAGGGTTAATTACAAATCCTTAGGCTAAGTTCCATTATGTTTGGTTAGAAATTATTAGGATCGGTTAGGTTTGGTTAAGTGTTGTTAGGAAAAACTCCGTTAGATTTGGTTAGGAATTACTCAACTAGATCATCTTAACCCCTATAGATTGTATCTCTCTATTACATTCACCTAACCACTTACCCTTCATGTGTATGGGGTTCTCCCCCTCTTACCTTCCCCTTACATATCTATAAGGCCGTATGAATAACCCCAACCTAGTCCTCTGCTGAACTTAATCCCTTGTATTTTCACTAGTATTTTATCTTGCAACAATGAGATGAACCTTAATGGGCTACCTCAACTTGCCTAAAAGTTTCACAATGGTTCGTTCGTGGCTTGGGGTCATCATGACCCTACAACTAGCCTGTCTGCGACCTAATACACTTATGAGAATCAACACAAAAACGGGGAAAAGAAAGGAAAATAGTGCACCTGATGTTTGCCAGCTATGTCAAACCCTAGTCAACATTCACATCCTTATCCCCAAGATTTCTATTAATTACAAATAATTACCCAATTTCATTTCCTCAGTTATAGGTTTTGTTTGGTTGGCCTTAGGTTAGTTTAGGTTTTGGTTAAATACACACCCCTTCCCATCTATAAGTTAGGGTTAATTAGAAATCCTTAGGACAGGTTCCATTATGTTTGGTTAGAAATTATTAGGATTGGTTAGGTTTGATTAAGTTTTGTTAGGAAAAACTCTGTTAGATCATCTTAACCCCTATAGATTGTATCTCTACTAGATTCACCTAACCACATACCCTTCATGTGTATGGGGTTCTCCCCCTCTTACCCTCCCCTTACATATCTATAAGGCCATATGAATAACCCCAATCTAGTCCTCTGTCGCACCTTCCTCATCACCATATATAGATGGGCGGCCGAAAGGACCAACTCCCTAATGGATTAACAAACCACATACAATACCTCTTCACGAAAAAGCACCTATTCTCACCCATCTCTAATATCTCTAAATAAAGTGCTTATTCAGAATTATCAAGTTTACTCTACCTCAGGTTAAGCCTTTGAACAAAACGGAATTCTACGTTGGGAGCCCATATATAGATAAGACCCCATCTACACTATCATCTTTTCTTTATTGATGAAGCAACATCTATGTTGGGAACCCTTTCCCCAATAATATATACCCACCTACCAGGTATATATTTTTTACAAAACGGTATCTACGCTAGGAGCACTTACTCTTAGTATAATGCTTTGACAAAATAGTTTACGCTCAGATCCCATATATAGATAAGGCACAATGTACCTTATCGGCATGTCCCCTTTTATAGTAAGCAGTTTGCTTGATCACATCCACTCATTGTCCATCCTTTATACTCTCAATCGTTGGGCCTGAACTAAATATATGGGTCCAACCCCCCTTTATATTAATGGGATTGAGGGGATTTCACTCGACCTTCCTTCTGTCACACTAGCACACCCATCTGCCTTTTCTCTTTACTGAACAAATGCAAACCCTATATTGATAAGCCTCACCACTCTATATATCAGGTAGTTGCTCCCCTTTCGTTTTGCCTTATATATCTATGCGGTTATGTTGGGTTTCATATTTGCACTTGGACTAAAACCACAGTTAGGGGACAAGCAAGTCCCTCCTCTTTAATGGGAGAGGTTCCCTTATTGAAAGCAAGGGCAAAACCTATGTACAAATACACAATATTTCATTCAATGGTGGTTTCTCGATATCTTGAAATGTGTTTAATGCCTGAAAAATTATCAATACATGAGGATAGAAGACTTGAAGAGAGGAGGGAGGCAGAAGAAGACAATACTTTCAGGGAAAAGAGATGGCAGAGAAAACCCTTATATGTATTGAGCAAATGAGATATAGAGTAGAACCATTCACGTTTATAATGGGCACAATCCGCAGACTCAAAGTTCTTGAGATTGTATAAACTAGAACACAAAGTTTCTAAGCATGCAAGGATTAAATGATTCACAGATCAGAGCAAGAAGGAAAGAGAAAACAAAGGAAAAAGGGGAAAACCCTTGTATTGATTTCTTCAGATTCAAAATTACAGTTCCAGAATATCAAAATTCCAACCCTGTACAATGGATTTGAAAGCCTATGAAATAGCTCACAAGAGATGGTTACAACTTCCTCGAGCAAGCAAGAAATGGTTACAAATTCCTCGAGTCATTCGCAAGAAACCCTTTTGAATTCTTGATTCAAGAAAGTTAATGGAGAAAAGTTACAAATCATTCCAATCATTTATGCCCTTTCAAATTCTTGATTCGCAAAGAAATTTTAATGGTGGGAAAAACTAGGTTTTCAAATATACGGTCATTACATTATTTCGCCACTTTAAATATGGGCCATTCGAATTTACTTTTACAACTTTAAATGTGGGTCATCCATGTGGGAGAGATTTAGACGAAAGCGGGCCTGTAGACGCCTTTTGCATTTTTTTCCTTTGAATTTGCATCAGGCTAACAAGTGGAGAGCTCTACCGGTTCTTTTATACTTGGTTGATTTGGGCCTATTTCCTGCTTGACTTATGTTGACCCCTAGACATGTGGAGAGTTGGCGCTCATTTGAGTTTCTATTTTGGAAACGCCTCCTAAAATTGTGTCGAGTGGATGCGTGGCTCCTTCCACCAGTCCTGGACTTTTCAACGGCCAACTCTGTCTCTCCATTGACTCTGACCACGTGGTGAGCTGGCGCTCATTTGGAAATTGGCCTTTTGGTTTCACTTCTGAAATCGCGTTGTTGAGGCACGTGGAGGCTTCCGCCGACCCGCTCATACTTAGTCAATTTAAATAATCGGCTCTGTCCCTTTTTGGACCTGGGACACGTGGAGGACTGGCGTAAGTTTGAGAACTGCCCCTAGCTTCGACTCTTGAAGTTGCGCCGATGAGGCATGTGGCATTGTCCGTTAAACCTTCCATACTTAGCCGATTTGGGCTTGTTCTGTCTTCATTTTGGACCTGGGACACGTGGAAAGCCTGCACTTATTTGAAGACTATCCCTTGGGCCCTACCCTTGGAGTTGTGTCATTTGGACGTGTGGAGGCTTCCGCTGTTGCTTGAAACATGGCCATACCACATCCAATCAGAGATGCCCACGTACTACCCGTGGATGCCAGGGAAAAAATTAACAGGGAAGATACACCTGTCATTCCCGACTGCGGGAAGAAAATAAAAAGAAGGGGAAAAACTCCACCATTACGCTTGACTTTCAAATTGTTCTCCATGGAATGGAAATTTTCAAACAATACCAGGCTCAACGCGATCCAATACTCCAAGGTACCGACTCAAAATTTGTGAAACTTGACTTCAAAAGAGGGGAATTTTGAGGGTGACAATAGCTGGCTCTTTCTGAGGATGACTTGACAGAAGAATGAGGCAAGATCAAGAACCACAGAAAAACTCAGGGAAAGCAGACCAATGCCTTATCCATTGGGAAAATAGAGTCAAAAGCAAAAACCAATACAAGGCAACACACACAAGACAGGAAAAGAAACAAAACAAACCAAAAGGGAAGACCCAAAACAAAACACACCACACAACAAAGAACAAGAAAGGGAAACAAGCCAAAACCAAAAACCAAACGCAATGTACAAAAGGACTTCCTAGCCACCTAGGACTTGAACAACTTTAGGTACTGCCCACTATAAGGAAGTGGGAGAGGAGATCCATCCATGTAATCTAGATAAAAAGAGTTCTCTCCAAAAAAATGTCTGATTCTAAAAGGACCAAGCCAAAGAGAATCAAACTTACCATGGCTTCCTCGTGGCTCATGTCTTTTGTCCCAAAGCAGCACAATGTCTCCCACTTGGAAAACTCTGGGTTTGGCTTTCTTGTCAAACAAAGCCTTCACTTTCAACTGATGAGCTGCTATCCTGTCAACCACTTGCAATCTATCCTCATCAAGCTTCTAAAGGTACAAAATTCTCTTATCCAAAGAGCTACTGAAACTTGAATCTTCAATGGTTTTCATCAGATGCAAGGCTGGAAATTCCACCATGACTGGTAGTTGAGCTTCCACACCATACACCACTTGGAAAGGAGACATTCCAATTGCTCTCTTGGGTGTAATTCTATCAGCCCAAAGTGCATCATATAGCTTCTTATGCCAATTCCTCTGAGAATCATTTACAAGCTTTCTAACTATGTTCACCAAGTTCTTGTTTGTTGATTCTGCCTGTCCATTCCCTTGGGGGTAGTAATCTGAAGAATGAGCAAGGGAGATCCCATACCCATAGCAGAATTCCATCATCTCAGCAGAAGAAAAGTTGGAAGCATTGTCAGTCACAATTTTGTTTGGGGTCCCAAACCTGATCAATATGTTCTCCTTAATGAAGTTGCAAACTACCTCAGAAGTAGTGCTCTTGACTGGGATGGCTTCCACCCACTTGGTGAAGTAATCTATGGCAGTCAACACATGGGTATGCCCAGCACTGGAAGATGGATTGAGTGCTCCAATGAAGTCTAAACCCCATTGTTGAAATGGCTCTTCAATCACTACAGGCTTGAGAGGCAAAGCAGCCAACTTAGGTCTTCCAACAAACGTTTGGCATGCTTCACATTTACCAACCCATTTTGATGCATCTCTGAACAGAGTGGGCCAATAATAACCAGCACGAAGTATTTTATGAGTTGTTACAGTAGAGGAGAAATGACCTCCACAAGCCTGGTCATGAAAAGCAGAGAACAACTTCTTTTGTTGCTCCTTGTCTACACACTTCAAAAACCTTCCATCTATGCCTCGTTTGAACAAAGCATTCTCCCATAACACATATTGTGTAGACCTCAGTTTGATGGCTCTCTTCTCTTTGGAACTCAAGTGAGATGGACACTCTCCATAGGTCAAAAAGTGAGCAATGTCAGCATACCATACATCTGTCGAGCTGAGGAACAGAACAACAGGGACATCAACTCCATCTTTGGACAACTCCTTGGCAGCTCCCTCAGCAATGAGTTCACACAGGCCCTTACCCCAAACCAGCTTTGTTGGCCTGATGTCAAGATCATACTCTTGCACCTTTGCTACCCAATTACCTCTCTTGGTTCCAAATTCTTGCTGAGTAAGAATGGATTTGATTGTTGTATCAGGCACCAGCACCACAGAATGAGAATTAAGGATGTAAAACCTAAACTGCTTGACAACTTTGACAACTGCAAAAGCATGTTTCTCCATCATGGTGTACTTCAGCTCATGAGTTTTCAAGACATAACTCATGAATGCAATTGGGAGCTCATGATCTTCAGCATTCTTCTTGGCTAACACAACAAGCTAGGGTATTTTCAGTGGCATAACAATAGATAATGAAATCTTTGCTAAAGTCAGGGCATGCCAAGATTGGAGTCTTTGCAATAGCCTGTTTAATGTCCTGAAATGATTTCTTCCCTTCAGAGGACCAACCAAAAGTTTTCTTCCCTTGCATCATGTGAGCAATGCTCATAGTAAGTTCTACAAAATCAGGGATGAATCTTCTTAGGAAATTGATCTTACCAAAGAAAGAATGGACACCTTTCTTACTTGATGGAAGAGGAATTTGTTGGATGGCCTGAACTCTCTCCGGATCAATCTTGATCCCTTCCTTTGAAACAATGTGTCCCAACAACTTTCCTTCTGTGACACAAAACACAGACTTCTTAGGGTTTAAAGAAATCCCATGCTCTCTACACTTCTGCAATATTGTTTCAAGGTGTTGGAAGTGATCTGTTCTTGCTTTAGAAAACATTGTCAAGTCATCCAAATACACAACAATGCATTTCCCTTTCAAACTGCCAAAATCCAAGTCCATGGCCCTCTGGAAAGTAGCACCAGCATTGATGAGACCAAATGGCATCCTCTTGTATGCAAAGGTGCCCCAAGGAGTAGTAAAGGCAGTCTTATGTTGATCTGCAGTATTCACCTCTACTTGATTGTACCCCGAGAATCCATCTAACATAGATAGCATCTCTGAGCCTGTGACAGCTTGCAATACTTGGTCCATCATGGGGAGAGGGTAGTTGTCCTTCAAAGAACCCTGATTTAGATTTCTGAAGTCCACACAGATCCAGATCTCACCATTCTTCTTTCCTGACATGCACTATATTAGAAATCCACGTTGAATGGTGGATGGGGAATATGATCTTAGCCTTCAAAAGCTTTTGTATTTCTTGGAAAATTGTATCAGCTATCTTTGGATTATATTTCCTTTGCTTCTGTTTGAAGGGTTTGATCCCAGGCTTAAGAGGAATGAAATGTTGCATTTCTTTAGGCTGAAAAGCCTTAAGATCATCATAAGAGTAAGCCAGAACATCAACATACCTCTTCAACAGATTCACCACCTTCTTTTTCTCTTCCTGAGTGTAACATTTTCCAATGTTGACCATTTTGGGATCATCAAGACTCCCAATATTCACTTTCTCAGTCTCAGCAGATTGTCGGGCTCCTTGAGAAACTTTAGACTTCATATACCTGTCATGTTTATCAAAAATATCCTCCAAACTCACCAGCCCTTTAGGGATTTTGTTTCCTTTCAGTTTGATGCATCCATCTTGATCCATCTCTTCTTTGACACCCTCTTCATTTGATGACACACACTCTCTAGGAAGATTGTCACTTCCTTCAAAGTACAGCTGATCAAAGTTGTCTCTGAGCTCCAAGAAAGAAAGAAAATGTTGGTCATCATTGAAAACTTGCCAATTATTTGCATTGTCAGGCACACTGGGTCTATGGATCATCTCAATGGTGAATTTCTCTTGAGGGAAATCAGGATGAGGAATCAACAAGGACCCCGAAATAGCTAGAGAGTCAGCCCTAGTGTTCCTTTCCCTTGGCACAACTTCAATGGAAAAAGCATCAAGGAATTCAATGGAATCCCAGACCAGATTCCTATAGTGCTTCAACCTTCTGTTCTTTACCTGATAAAGGTCTCTAACTTGTTTTACAATTAGCTCTGCATCTCCACGAGCAAGAAGGTTCTTCACTCCCATTTCCTTCGCCATGCTCAACCCAAGAATGAGGGCCTCATACTCAGCAGTATTGTTGGTATTTTCAAACTGAAACTTGAAGGAGAAAGGATGAACCTTACCCCCAGGAGAAATGAGCACTACACCAGCTCCAGAACCAGCTGAAGAGCAGCTCCCATCAAACTCCAAAGTCCACACACCATTAGGATCAAGCAACACTCCCTTTGACAGACTTGTCTCCTCTTGTGACATGATCATGTAGTTCCCATGCCCAATGTCTTCATACAGTATTTGTGCTTTAGGATCATCTGTCTTTTGCACAATATACTCTACTTGTTTCTCAGGCAGCAACTTCTTCATCTTCCCATTGACAGGGATCAAGGCATGTGACCAATCCATTTGGATTTCCCCTCCTACCTCCTTACAGAAATTTCTACTCAGCAACATCCCATATGAAGGAGGAATATCAGCTACCAAAATGGTGGCTAAGACCCTCTTCTCTGGTAAAGAAGCAAAAGCTACTTGTGCATCTTTAATTCTCCCAACCAAAGGTACTTTCTTACTCTCCATGGAATAGCAAGAGCCATAAGTGTGGGTTAGGGTTAGACCCAAAGCATGAGCCACTTTTGCAGGCATTACATTATCTGATGCTCCTGAATCTATGACACAGTTACTGAGTTTATGGCCAGCTATGAGAAGGGTCACATAGAATGGTTCAATTTTCTCATTAGGGGAAGTGACTGCAGCCACAAGGCTTGATTGAGGTGAGGCAGAGGAGTGGGAAAAAGGCCTTTAGAAGAATGGGCCGGGGTTTTAGATTTAGAATTTACAAAGTTAACCATTTTGGCAAAGGCTTTAGGATGGGTTTGATAGAACTCTGCCTCAGAAATCTGAATCTTGGTCTTTTTAAGATGGTCTATAATGTCAAAAGATCCAGATGTGGATGGGGAATCACTACTAGGAGTAGGAGGAGCTTTTGATCTATCAGTTTTATCATTTGTTGGACAAGAATTCTCAGAAGCAGAAGTAGAGGGAGAAGGACTAGCAGAGCTTACCTTTTGGGTGGAAGTAGTAGGAATAGGAGCTCCTCTTCTTGCAATCACCGGGATGGTGATGGGGTACTCCTTGGATCTTTTTGCAGGTTGCACCACTTTTTCCTTTTTGTTGGTCTGCTCCCGGGTCATAACAACATATGACTCACTGTTCATCTCAGCCACTACATCATCATAGTCATCTTCATCATCCACACCTTCAGTGGTGAGGAAATGAACTCGAGAACCACCAGGCTCCTCCAGTTCTTCATCAGCTTCCTCTTCTTGTTCATCATAGAGCCCATTTTCTTCCTCATCATCAGGCTCAAGAACCTCACAAGTAGCATTGACAGGCACCTTGAGGGGTGGACCTTCAATGGCCAACCTGGTTTGAGAAGAGGGAAAGTGGTTCCTAGGCTGAAAGTTCTTCCTTGGAACATCTTGATATGGAGCATGTTGAGCCAATTGTTTCTTGATGGCAATGAGGTCATTAGCCAGCTTTTGCACCAACTGATCTGCATTACCTCCAGGAGAAGAGGAAGAAGAAGATGCTTTGGATTTGACAAACTCCCTTTTCATCTTGCCAGACATGATCAAGTCATCTTCCACACTGACAGCCAATCTCTGATCAGCATCCAAAGTTACAAGATTTTCTCTCCTCAGGGCATAGCTTACTTCCGGCAATTGAGCATTCAAGAAGAAACACTTCTGAATCTGATCAATAGGCCTAGTATTTTGTGGAATCTTGTTAATCAACTTGTTGAACTTGGCCACAAATTCTCTCATAGGCTCATGTGGCTCCTTCTTGATTTGAGAAATCTGAGCTAGCAAAGCATGCACATCTTCAGCAGGTTTGAAACGCTGCTCAAATTCAGTCCTCATAGTAGTCCAATCGGTGATGGTCCCAGCAGGAAGATGGTAAAACCAATCTGCAGCATTGTCTTGCAAGGTCTCCACAAACAACCTAACAGAGACATCCTCATGTTCAACTCCAAGGACCCCACATGCAACAATGAAGGCTGCAATGTGTTCATCAGGGTGCACTTTTCCATCACCTCTAAATTTGGGAAAATTCTTCCTGTTACCCCTAGGTAACTCATGCAATGGTTGAGGAAGAGCCAGAGGCCCAACTCTTTGTCCCCAAGGCAGAGGTGTTGCCATCCTTGGAAAGATTGCTTGAAGTGGAACTGAGACACCAGCAAGAACTAGGGCACGAAGATTAGGGCTAAGTTGTGCTTGAGGAATGCTACTACCAGAAGCTCTGTCTTCAACAGGAGGTGTGCTTGTGGAATGAGCTCTTCTATTTCTTCTTGTTGGAGGAAGTTGAAAACCTTGTTGATCCAGGAGTTGAAATTGGGGATCTTCAATTCCAAGAGCCCTTCTACCACGAGTGTATCTTAGAGTCACCAGATCAAAGAAATGATCAAATTAGTTTTTTTTTAGAAAGGAAATTTGTTGAACAAATCCCCAGCGGAGTCACCAAAAACTGTTGGGTTTCAGATTTGCACTTGGAATGAAACCACAGTCAGGGGACAAGCAAGTCCCTCCTCTTTAATGGGAGAGGTTCCCTTATTGAAAGCAGGGGCAAAACCTATGTACAAATACACAATATTTCATTCAATGGTGGTTTCCCGATATCTTGAAATGTGTTTTATGCCTGGAAAGTTATCAATACATGAGGATAGAAGACTTGAAGAGAGGAGGGAGGTAGAAGAAGACAATACTTTCAGGGAAAAGAGATGGCAGAGAAAACCCTTATATGTATTGAGCAAATGAGATATAGAGTAGAACCATTCACGTTTATAACAGGCACAATCCGCAGACTCAAAGTTCTTGAGATTGTATAAACTAGAACACAAAGTTTCTCAGCATGCAAGGATTTGATGATTCACAGATCAGAGCAAGAAGGAAAGAGGGACAAGAGGAAAAAGGTGA
Source organism: Taxus chinensis (assembly GCA_019776745.2). Taxonomy (NCBI): domain Eukaryota; kingdom Viridiplantae; phylum Streptophyta; class Pinopsida; order Cupressales; family Taxaceae; genus Taxus; species Taxus chinensis. Next base: position 132,948,270 of record CM034149.1, read on the forward strand.
AAAACCTTGTATTGATTTCTTCAGATTCGAAATTACAGTTCCAGAATATCAAAATTCCAACCCGTACAATGGCTTTGAAAGCCAATGAAATAGCTCGCAAGAGACGGTTACATTTGGTTCAGAAAAATGAGAAATTGAAGAAAGAAATGGTTACAACTCATTCCAACCATTCGTGCCCTTTCAAATTCTTGATTCACAAAGAAACGTTAATGGCGGAAAAACTAGATTTTCAAATATATAGTCATTACATTATTTTGCCAGTTAAATATGGGCCATTTGACCCTGCTTTTGCAACTTTAAATTGGATCGTCCACGTGGGAGAGATTTAAACTGAAGCGGGCATGTGGACGCCTTTTACATTTTTTTCCTTTGAAGTTGTGTTAGGCTGACATGTGGAGTACTCCATCGGTTCTTTCATACTTAGCCGATTTGTGCTTGTTTCCTGTTTGACTTATGTTGACCCCTAGACACGTGGAGAGCTGGTGCTCATTTGAGTTTCCACTTTGGAAACACCTCCTGAAATTGCATCGAGGTTGACGCGTGGCTCCTTCCGCTGGTAGTCTGGACTTTTCAACGGCCAACTCTGTCTCTCCATTGACTCTGACCACGTGGCGAGTTGGTGCTCATTTGGAAATTAGCCCTTTGGTTTCACTTCTAAAATCACGTCGTTGAGGCACGTGGAGGCTTCCACCGACCCGCTCATACTTAGTCAATTTTAAATAACCGGCTCTGTCCCTTTTTGGACCTGGGACACATGGAGGACTGGCGCAAGTTTGAGAACTGCCCCTGGCTTTGACTCTCGAAGTTGTGTCGATGAGGCACGTGGCATCGTCCGCTGAACCTTCCATACTTAGCCAATTTGGGCTTGTTCTGTCTTCATTTTGGACCTGGGACACATGGAAAACCTGCACTTATTTGAAGACTGTCCCTTGGGCCCTACCCTTGGAGTTGTGCCGTTTGGACGCATGGAGGCTTCCGTTGTTTCTTGAAACATGGCCATACCGCATCCAATCAGAGATGTCCATGTACTACCCATGGATGCTGGGGAAAAAATTAACAGGGAAGATACGCCTGTCATTCCCGACTACGGGAAGAAAATAAAAAGAAGGGGAAAAACTCCACCATTTACGCCTGACTTTCAAATTGTTCTCTATGGAATGGAAAACTACAAAAAATACCAGGCTCGATGTGATCCAATACTCCAAGGTACCGACTCAAAATTTTGAAACTTGACTTCAAAAGAGGGGAATTTTGAGGGCGACTAGTTTCTTGACCCACCGTCCTCTCTTTATTGGAGGGATGCACACACTATATAGATTGACCCTACCTCATATATATACATATATAAGGTCCCACACCACAACATTTTCACACAAAAAAATCCATCAATGACATCGATTATATAAATAGGGCCCCATGTTCCCATTAGATTTTCTCTATTGATGGAACAACAACTAGGCCAGGAGCACTTTTACAAAGATATATAGAGATGCTCTCCTGCTCGCTAGAGCCTTTTGACTAAATGGCATTTGCACAAGGAGCGCTTCTATTCACATATCTGTATCTACATTGGATGTTTATATATATGGCCCCACGTACACTACCGGTTATAGATTATTACCCAATTTTTTTGCTGGTTGAAATACCAAACACTCTCTATGTTGGGTGCACGTTCCAAATATAGCTTCTTAACTAAACCCGATCTACACTGGATTGCCTATTGAGCTGGATCTACACAAGGAGCACTATTGCACGACATCTACATTGAGTGCACTCTCTTCCATATTCAACTACCCAGCCTACTAACAATTAATCAATCTACATTGTTAGTTTACATGTGCCAAACAACACACTATGCAACACTAATGTAGTTGGAGTGACAAGGTCGTTCTATCACGTATATGTGTTGTATAAAATATAACCAAACCATTAAAAAACTTAGTGCCAAAGGCATAAGATGAAATTGGTATGTATATGCTAAAAAAATAGTTCGTTGATTTATATGCAATGCAACTCAAACTAGAGGCACCCACTATATATCTATGAGCTGCACACACGCACCCACAAGCACACACGCACACGTACATGCATGCATGCACATGCACACACACACACGTAAACCCCACGCACGCACACACGTGCACACGCACGCGCGCACACATGCACACACACACACACATGCGTGCACACACACATGCACACACACGAACAAGCACACGCATGAACACGCATGCACATGCATGCACACACACGCGCTCGCCCGCGTACGCACATACAGACACATGCACGTGCACGCTCGCACACACACACACCCACACGTGCTCGCGTGCGCGTACATACACACACACAAACACATGCACGTGCACATGCACGCACACACGTACACCCACACGTGCTCGCACTCACGTACTTACACACACACTCACACCACACACACACACACACCAATGATATGATCTAACTGAACACTTGTCAACATCAAGTGTCGTTGATATTGAATATTATTGACAAAAAGAACAAATGATAATTTTTGGTTGCACGTATTCAAGTTATTGTTTCTTCAAACATCTGGCATATGCATGATGTTGGTTGGAAGTCCTTAGACCCCTTTAGCCAAAAAAAATCTTATGGATGTGTTTGGTAATGTAAGATCATAGTGTGGCAAGATTCGTTTGAAATAAGACAGAGAAAATTAGGAGTTTCAAACACGAGAAAATCCTTCCAAAAAATGCACAAAAATGAGGCCAAAAACATTCTTCAATATGGCTATTCATATTTTATGATTATGATATTCTAACAAAGCACTTGGCATATGCATGGTGTTGGTTGGATGTCCTTAGGCCACCATAGCCAAAACAAATCATATGGATGTGTTTGGTATTGTAAGGTCATGTTGTGACAATATTCGTTTGAAACAAGATGGGGCAAATTGGGAGTTTCAAACACAAGAAAATCCTTCCAAAAACGTGCAATAAATAGGCCAAAAACATTATTCAATATGGTTATTCATATTTTGTGATTAGGAGAGTCTAAAACATACCCAAGGCTGTTGGAAAAATGCAGCAAAGAACAGTGCTGAAAACAACAAGAAGAAAAACCAAAAAGCAGTCAAAGACGCATGGCAAAGGAAATATTTTAGTGTGTGAGAGTTTGTTGGCTAGATTTTCTGCATAACACAAAACCTAGGCAGTCATGAGATAAATCTCCCTCATTTAACCGGTGAGGCTCCCATGTCAGATTTGTCAATTTAAGTATGCTAATATCTAAATGGGGTTTTACTTTAACTACTCAGTTCATGAACTATAACTGAACAGTTCTGCAGCAAGTAAGCAACTGTTTAAAGAAGGGAAAAGTTATAGAAGAAGGTAATTACGTAAACACATAGAAGAAATGGAAAAGATGTGCATCCCAATCAGTAGATGGCAGAGCTGATTGCACGCACATAGAAGAATCTAATATATATAAACACAGAATTCTAAAACAAACGCAGCTCTAGATCCATATCTAAAATAACACAAAGTTTTATAAGAGATCTAAAATTAAAAGTAAGAAACACAATACACCATGACACAAAGTTCTCTGGAAACCTGCTCCTTTGTATTCCTTTGCTCCAAGTGGCTCTAAGGGGTTCAGCACAAAGTCTAGAACACAAGATTGTTGCTTACAAATTCTCTTTCTCAACCTGGAGGTTCTTCTCCTACTTATAGAATGTAGGAGGGAAAGTACAAACGGGAAGTCTAACTGAACTAAAACACAAACAACAAGTAAAGATGACATTTGGCAATCATCCTCCACTAACTTCTCCTTAAGTGACAGATGTATCACTTAACTACTAGAATGGTTTCACATGACTTTAAGTAATGGTTGCAAAACCAATAACTTAAAGTTTTACAATTTCATCCGAGAACATAGAAAATAGAAGAAGAAGTCATGTCAGCTGTAACATTTATGTCTTCTTTTTGTTCTGATATCGGATATACTTGTCGAACATGTGATTCAACATCTTCCCATGTATTTTAGCCACTGCTTCCTTCTCTGTCCTAAACTGCAGCAATTCTTCATTTAACACTTTGATGCACACCTCCACATCTTCCAAGCTCAGCCCAAACCTCGCAATATTTGCCTGCAGCGCCACCAGTCTACTAATAGAATTCATCGTGAAATGCTTGGTAGCTTTATCAATTCTCTTTTGTACCATTAGAAGAGACCCTTCCACGGAATTAGGCACCTTGCTAGGAACGATCCACACGTATGAAGTAACACCTCCGACCACATCCTCAGTGAAAGAAATGATATTGTCTGGTAAGGATGATGTCCTACTCTCAAGTGCCTGCATCCTCTTTAGCAAAACTTTGCAGATCTCCAAACGGAAAGATACTGCAAACTCTAGCTGCTTCCCCTTCTCGACTGATCCATCCTATACAATTTTCTCTGCAACCAATACAGCTCCCGGCAGCTTGTTGATCTCTCCCAAAGTACTCAGGTTACTCTCAACAACTGTGTTCATGTCCACTATGCTCGTCACCAATTGTTGCAGCTGATTTGCCAAATCATTCATAACCTTTAGGTGGGCTGGCACCTCTCCAAGTTGTATAGCAGCTTGACAAATAATCAAATCCTTCCATTCGTCAATAACTTTTACTTGATTGCTTGCATCCTCCATTTCCTTCATAAGACGATCACTCACCTGCTCTAAAATGGGCTGAATGGAAGGCTTAGCAACCTTGACTATGATCTTGCACAACTGAGATACTTGCTTCTAAAGTTTTTCTTTCTCCGCCTTTTCACTGTCAAGCGTAAGGAATAGAGCATCTATCAATGCTTGCGTGTCCTGCTTCAATCCTTCTGTGGTGCCTTGACCGAGGGGTACTCTGGTTACTATAACATCTTCTGCCGTGAGCTCCTCCTCCTTCTTTCCTTCTGCCGGAATTGATATCTCAGCAAACTTCTATCCTGATTCCTCGATGATCAACCTAGAAGTTGCTTTAGCAACTTTAGGCCTTCTGTCTTTTCTGCCTAGGCCTTGGAGTAGCTGCAAGTCGTGTTCCTCCAAGTTCATCTCCACTCTCGCTTCTGGAACCAACTGCAAAGCCAACCATTCCGAGAAGTTACTTCTCTGAGAATGAGGAATCGTTGAGTGCACTACCATCTCCCGCTCTGCATCCTCTCCATCAGAAAGTGCCACAGTGTTATGGCTGCCATTTTCCGAATCATCCATGGACAAAGCTCTTTCGAACTCTACCATCTGCAACTTTAACGTCTCTTCTGGAAGGGGTACTGAACAAAGGGGTGTGAGGAGAGAAGATGAATGTCGCCAGATTCAGTGGAGGCATTGAAGTGTCCTGCTGCTGAGGTGCAACAGTTGGTAAAGTACTGGATGCTGGAGAAGCTGGAACTAAAGTCATGACCGTGGAAGTGATCTTCTCCTTTGATTGAGATCTTCTGTGTACTTTCAACTTCTTGGCCTTCTTGTTGCTTTCTCCTCTGTGCTTTCTCTTGAGGGAATCTCCTGCGCCGAAGTTTCCCGTGACTTGATTCATCAACGCAATATCCTTTCGTCAGCAACCAATTCGAAGTATTCACCAAAACAGCGCCAAACCTTTCTTCAATTGTATGGTAGCCTCCTACGTTATCCTAATGTATGACTTTATCTCCTCTCATTTTATGGTAAGTGTCAAGTACCACATTCCCATCATCTTTAAGATCCGCAAGTATCTGCGCTAGTCCAAAGTCGAACACTTGCTTTGCTGATAGTCTGTTGAAATCTCTCTTTCTAACCTCGTACTCACTTTTGCACTTCATCCAGAAATCTTCTAATGAAATCACATGTGCGTACTCCTGGGAGATCCTCTTCCTGGCTACTCCAAATGGATCGAAGTTCAGCCGTGCAAGGAAGAACTCTTGCTCATACTCGGATAACATTTGCGTCTCCATCCCTCGAGCTCTATGAATGTTATGGCAGCTGTAATGTCCCACAGTGATTAGGAAAAAGCCCATAGACTTGTGCCGCTTCGATTGAAGGTCATGTAACTCCACAAGTTGCCTGCTCACCTCCATGGTGATCAATCTATCATTCGGATATCTAGGTAGCTTAACCGGTTCACCAGAAAAGCCAGTAACCCTGAGGTATGTGAAATCTGCAAACTAAATGAATAGACTGCCAACCTTGGATACAACTCTCCATGCTTCCTTGCTTACCTTGTTGGCCTTCAAGTCTTTGTCTAGCCTGCAAATGAAATCGTAGAAGAATTCATCATTAACCACTTTGAAATCTTTCTCACACGCAGGTACAGTAAGCTGTGGGTAGCACTCGAAAATGGGGTCCTTAGAAAGAACACCACATCTATCTAGCTTAGAAAAGATGCCTTGTGAAGCTGCAACATACACCAAGTAGGAAGTCATTTTGAAGCTGAAAGTACGCTTCACGTTTCGGAGTTGTTCACCAATGTTGTCGCTAATAATTTCCGAGTAATTAATTATGGAATCAACCTTGTTGACTTCAATGGAACTAATGAAAGCATACATCCATGTATGAAAAGTGTAAGCATTCGCCTCGCCATTAATCCTGCATAGCAATTTGACAACATCATCTACCTCCACCAAATTGGACCGCGGAAGAGTTCTTGGGAACTTAGAAGGAGATCTAGGCTTCTTCATGTATCTGCTATTCATTATGCTCACGCAACCAGCTCTATGCTTCTCCCACTTGCTGCCGGCATCCTGAATGCTAATGGAAGTCACCACCTTTCACACTGGAATCTTCAAACAACAATTGATGAACTCTACGTCCAAACGAATTATTGTCTTTACCGTAGCATCACGCACTGACCTGGATGAAGGATGGTAAGATCTAGCACACTCCATAACAAACTCTGGCAACTGGGCTGTGCATGGAAAGGTTGCATCTCGGATAATTCCACTGCTTTTAACCGCATGCATGAGTGAAGTCTTTCCCGCTCTGGATCTATCAATCAATTCGGAAAGAGGTTCTGGACCTAGATCTGTGTCACCTGTCCGCAAATTTGGAAGTGATGCATGACTCCATCGTGCTTTCTTTTTCATCTCTCTTTGCCATGGCTTTGTCTATCTTTGTCTGAATAATTCTTTTTCTTCTTACTTGCCCGGATTTCTTCAAAAATGGTGTAGATCTGGATATTTCTTCAGATTCGGAGGATATATGCAATGTATTGGACATTGATTAAAGCTCCTTTTCTTTTGTAAAGCACCTATAATGAATTCCTACAATTAATTCAGACAAAAATGGCCACCAAAGCATGAATAGTGAATTTTAATTGTAAAAATCTGCACTTTTCAAGTCTGCTGCCCCAAAAACTGATGTTTAATTTGCACATAAAGAGAGCATGAATCCTTTCAACAACACCTGAGCACCTGTAACACCTATGCAAACAATTATGCAGACAAAAATCAACCTCCTTCAAAGCATGCGCCAAATTTGGAAGCTTTTAGCTTTGTTTTCACCTTTGTCTGAGCAAAATCCTTCTTCAAATGGGGCGCACTTTTCCTCTTGGGTGCAATTCTTTACCTGTGAATTAAATAATTCATCTTTATGGCAGCCCATGCTTATATAACCCTCATAATTCTATAATTAATAATTACCTTTCTTATTCCTGGCAATTAATTAATTAAAAATCATGCTCCTCTCTTTAACTGATGTGTAAAAATCATGCTCCTCTTTGATGTGTAAACATAACATGTTTAAGGACAGCCATCCAATAAATTAAATTAATTCAATTTAATCATCCACACTTCACTTCACTTAATCTTCACAGTGTGCCTTGACCATAGCCATTGAAAATAGAATTTAATTTTTAAAAATCATTAAATCTATCCTAAATGGAGCTCACTTTTTGACATGAAGGGGACAACCTTTAAATGGATTAAATTTAATCAATTTAATCCATTTAATTCTATTCCTTTTATTCCCTTTGGCTTTGTTGACTTTCTTCCATACTTGGGCTCCCTTTTTAGAAGAAAAATTAATTAATTTAATCCACTTTAAGGCTGCCATCTTCTCACCAAAGGGGGCGCACTTTTTTGTACAATAGAATTCTATTTTTAAGAATTTTTCATAATGGGATTCTTTACCCTGCAAGGCAGCCCCGGAAATCCCATGATCCACTTAAGTGATTTGACTTTGACAATGGGATTATTTATCCTGCAAGGCAGGAAATAAAATCCCATGATTTCACTTAAGTAACTTTCCTTTTATTTCATCATGGGAATTTTTACCCTGCAAGGCAGGCAATAAATTCCCGCCTGCCTACAGCCTCCAACTTTCCCACTGCAACTTAAGTGAATTTTATATCACAGAAAAAAATACCCTGCTAGGCAGGTACAAAATTCTCACCTTGCCTGCTGCTTCTATTTTTCCCATTGCAGCTTGAATCCTTTGTTTTCCAAGAATGCACCCAACCCCGCAGGGGCTTTTCTGTGCACGACTTTGTTTTTTCCCAGTGATCCAGACTTCCGATGGTGACTTCCTTTAGGCATAATGTGCGTATATGTTCTCCAACTGCTCCAGGCCAAGAATCGGGCTTACTTGACAAAGGAATTGTTCTAGAGAAATTTCACATAAAACGAAACAGGACAACATAAAAACACGAAAAATTGCCAAAATTTACAAATAAATCCCAAAACTTATTCCAAGTTAAAACTCTTCTGGTACATAGGAATAATGACATGTTCAATCATAACAGAGTTAAAACGGAGCACAAATAGCCTCATACGGGGCTCAAAATAATTAAATACAAATTTCTCGCAGACAAATCCCGACGACAGAATATAACAATTTTGGGCATCTGGATATTTGGCAAAAAAAGCTAATATGGCTCTTTGAGAATATCTTGACGCAATACAAGAACTTTCAGGGAATACAAACACAAAACGACCCATTATATTAAAAGTACGAAATTTTTTTGAATAGGGTAGTCGCAGATTTCATGATGAAATCTGGGTGACGCCAGAGTTGGAGAGAATGATGCATCTATGCCAAATCTTGAATCCATATTTGAGATGGGTTTTTACATACATGGAGTAGAGAAAAATATCATGAATAATTATTCTTCTATAGTGAGAATTTGAGCTCTAAAAATGTATTTACATATTTAACAAAATGCCTAAGAGAATATGTGGACTGTTGTAATTGATGATATATTTGTTAGTCATGTGATAGGTTATTTTGAAGTGCTTCTATTTTTAAGATTGTGTAATAAGAGAATTCAATTCATTTCATGAATTGTTGTGGTGATTTGTGCATGTGTGCTTTGGGAAAGCCTGAAAATTGTATTTCACTCAAAATAACAATCATGGTTTTTTTTGAGGTCCATTAGAGATTGGTACGGTGTGAGAAAAGAAATTCAAGTGTGTTTCGAGTATTCATACCCCCTGTTACCTCTATCATTTCAAACAATTTTGAGTTTTAGCCAATTTATCTTGCATACTTTTTAAATTTCCTGTTAAATGACAGATTTCGTAAATATTGCACAAACAGCCACCAAAAGGATGGGCATACAATAAGAATGGATAAATAGTTGTGGGAAACTTGTTTAGGCTGAAAGGACTAAGGTTTTCCTTCAATGGACCCCCTTTTCAAGACCACAACAATTTTTATCAGAGCAAGTTTTTCCTTGTTGGTTTGTGTCTTGTGAGGCTTTAGTGAATTTTTTCTAGGTATGAGAAAGTCCTGCTATTGCGAAGAGATGTAAGAGAAAAACATGGTATAAAATGGTAATCTCGTAGGAAGAGTAGCATTACCAAGGAATCCAAGAAAGATTAGATGCAATGGAGACATCATAAAGAACAGGAACTTATGGTGAAGATGTGCGTAATGATGGAGCAGAAGCTCTAGAGATTGAAGCAAAAGAGATGGAAGATGAACTTCAGCACAGATTTCTAAATTCTATTGAGAAGTTGGGAAGTAATCCAAAGTTTGATACCCCTTGCTACAGTAGAACGTTAAGCCATGATGAGCTTATATATTGGATCACGGAGAGGGAGAAATACTATAACTACGATTCAATGGAGTAACCCAATTGGGTCAATTTTTCTTGCACAAAGTTGAAGGATCGTCATCTTTGTGGCGAGATCATGTGCAAATGGAAAGAAAACGCAAAGGTAAAGGGAAATCAAATCTTTAGATAGGATGATTGCATAGTTGAAGGCCAAGTTCTGGCCTTCAGATTAGCTGATGAGTTTGTTTAAGAAATTGCAGAATCTTAGACAAAAGTAAATTAATGTCAAAGACTACACAGAGGTTAATCATGTGGAGGATGACGAAGAGAATATCTCAAGGTATGTTAATGGATTGTGTATTTCTATTCAAGTCAAATTTTGTGTGATGAGATTGGGTCAATTGAAGAAGCATATCAATGTGTTTTGAAAGTGGTGAAGAAGTTATCTAGGAGACCATAAAATACATCATGAGGAAACAGAAGTTCTATAGACATACACAATAAGCAAACAACGGTAGAGAACAGCAAACCTAAAAAGGCAAAGCAAGCACTTCTCAAAAAAACAATTCTAGCCAAAACACAAGAGGAAGAGAGTATATCTCAAGAGAAAGAAACTACCATAGTAGAAGAAAATATAGAGGATTCATGGGAACATGTAATAGGTGAGGACAAGTTGCTCATAGGGAAATTTAATGCCCAAATACACAGCACAACACCAATAGAGGAAATGAGGCCACAAATCATATTTATCAAGCACATGTAGAGAGAGCTATTACACCCAAACACGCAAAAGAACCAAAGAATGGAGAAGATCTCTTGATGAAGAGAGTGCTGTAGAAACAAGCTGAGGAGGACAATGAGCTAATGCAAAGGAAGATTACTTTGAAGAACCATATGTAAATCTGCAGGTGAGTGCTATAATTTATTATCGATATAGGTAGCAAAGAAATTTGGTGTTTGATGAGATGGAAGAGAAGCTTGAGTTGAAAAAGATTGTGCGCCCAAACCCATTCAAATGTTTTCGTGGTTTCTAAACCCATGGAGGTTGGGACAGCAATTAGAGTGGGTGAAATTCCACATAAGGTGAACATTTTGTTGGAGGAAGATACTGAAGTTCTCTCTAATGAATTACTAGTTGGGTTTTCACCCATGAGAAGCATTAGCCATCATATGGACTCGATCCCCAGATCAAGCTTAAAAAAAAAAGCAACATAAATTAAAAAAATTTGATAAAGAGAAGATGAAAGAAAAGTCCAAGAGCTACTAGAAAAGGGCTAGATAAATGTAATATCCGTTTCAAGGGCTGAAACTGAAAAATAATGAAACCACACAAACCCAAGTGAAGCAAATTATTTTTTATAACAGCAGCTGCAATATACTTTAAAACCTTAGTAGTGAATTGTATAGGGATTCAAATGCACCCTAAAGCCATGCACACTAACTTGAAATTACTTCTAAATAATTACTTCAATTACGGAAACCAATAGCCATCCAGTTTGCAACAAATAAAAGGAAAAAATCAGTGAAGATACACTACCGTAATTAAATATGTGACAGCAGCAGGGAAGACACAAACAAGGGCTGAAATCAATAGATAAACCTCTCTAAAAATAGCCAAATTATGGATTCCATCCTTATAAATTATGGATAATTAGAATCTAAATTACTATATGAATTGTGTGCCCTAGATGGCACCAAACCCTAGTTGCTCCCCTAGGGAAGAGCTCCAAAAATCAAGCAAAGCCTTCTTCTTGATGTCTATGATCCAAATCAACAAGCAAGTCTTCAAGAGATGTCTTCAATGCACCACTGTGTAGAGTTTTCATTCTCCACCAAACCACAAGAAGGTTTTTGTCTTCCTTGGATGTCACACAAGAGGGTTTTTTACCTCAACTGGAATGGTATTAAACACCTAGCCCAAAAAACCGAATGTAGATGTAAATGCACCAAAGATGATTTGCAAATGAAGTCATACAATCCCTTTTATACTCCTTTCTTGGCGCCATATGCCAATTAGATGAGGACTGATATCTTAAGCTTCACTTTATCTTTTAATTGCTTCATTAATTCCTCCTAACCCAACTGACCTGCCTCCTAAAGGAAAAATGCTAAAAGAAAACATTAAATTTAATCAAAAAATTGAAATGAAATGCAATTCCTTCCCTTGTTCACTTATTCTTCTTTGCCATGGAAAGGGAATGGAAAGAAGTCTTCGTTTGGTATAAATTTGAAAAAGGGAGCATGACAGTCCTCCCTTTTTGAAATTGTTTGTCCCCAAGAAATTGCAAACTCATATGCCCAAGCATCATCATATCAAGGTAAAGGAACATGTTGTAGTGCTCCCATAATCTAGATCTTGTGTTTGTTAAATGAAGGACCTTCAACCAAAACAAACTCAAACCTCTACTGCTCCTTTATTCACTTAAGTCTTCTTCATCTTCTACTTCAAAAACAACAGTGACATATAATTTCTTTGCATACTCAGCTGTACCAAAAACCTTGCAAACTAATGCAGTTTCCATCATAAGGAAAGAAATGGATGAATAAGCAACTTGATTAGTTATCCTTCTTATTACAAGATGCAGATCAGATTGTGGAGGGGCTGAAAACAATTCATCACAGTCATAAATCTCATGGAATGTTATCCAATTCAAGGATATCAAATTTTATTTGTTTCTTCCTTTCAGTTGTAGCCTTCTTCCCACATCAACCCATGAAGGAATTTCCTTTGAAAATATAAGTTCATACCTGTTCATGACTGCTAATGGCAGTCCCAAATCTGATTTTCGCATGATCAACCTTAAGACAACAATATAACTATCAAACTGAATTCTTATGGAAAAGGGCGATTTCATGACTAGTGTACGGACTGAAAATTGTCTTACATATGCTGGAAAATGAAGATCAGCAAAGTCTATAATTGAAATCAGCAAACATATTAGCCCTTAACTCAACATTATTGCATCCCATCATTACTCCAACTTGGCATGGAAAATGGCTTTCAACAAGAAAACTCCAATTTGCTCTTAATTCCTCAAGTGTTCCCCACATGGAGGTAGTATTGTGCATGCCCAGAACCATCCTAAAATGATTACCATGAAGCACCTTACCAAAAAGTAGACCCTTTCTAGCCTATACGCATCGAATGCCCTGAAGATATGCCTCTTCCTTCTTCATGCTAGCCATGCTTGGAAGCATTGCTTTCTTCCTTTGTCAATGCATTTCACCATAAGATGAAAACAACATGTTGGCTAGATTTTCTACACAGCTGAAAACCTAGGCAGTCATGAGATAAATCTCCCTTATTTACCGGTGAGGCTCCCATGTAATATTTTGTCAGTTATATGTCCTAACATATATTTGTTGTTATTACTTTAACTATGTAGCTCATGAACCATAGCTAGAAGTTTTGTAGCAAGTAAGCAACAAGTAAGCAGCTGTAAGAGAAAGGAAATATCTGTAGAAGAGGAAAATAATAGAAAACAGGGGAAAGGAGAGAGGATGTGCAACCCAATCAATAGTTTACAAATTTGATCAAATGCACATAGATTAAAACAAATAGATCATTAAACATAGAATTCAAAGCAAAGGATAGTTTCAGATCCAGATCTAGAATAACACAAAGTTAATGAATAGATCTAGAAAGAAATAAGAAACAAAATGCACCGTTGACACAAAGTTCTCTAGAAATCTGTCTCCTCTCTATTCCTCATCTTTCATAAAGCTATCAAGGGTTTCAGCTCAAAGTCTAGAACACAAGAATGTTGATTACAAATTCTGATCCTTTAACCCGTAGGTTCTTCCTCAATTTATAGTGTATAAAGGACAATTACAAATAGGAAGCTTTAAATGAATTCCCGCATGCAGAAGCTATGAAAAGGGAAACAACTAGCAATCTTCCTCCTGGGATTCCTCTTTGCATGACATGTTGTACGCTAGATTTTCTGCATAGCATAAAACCTAGGCAATTATGAGATAAATCTCCCTCATTTACTGATGAGGCTCCCAGTAAATGAGGGAGATTTATCTCATGACTACCTAGGTTTTATGCTATGCAGAAAATCTAGCCAATAGTTTTTAGCGACTCCGCTGGGGAACAACGCAAATTAGCAGACCAAAGCTTTCCAAAGTTAGAAGCCGGAGATCCAGTCTTTCACCAGGAAGAAGAGTGCAAACTCATCCAGATCCAGATCATTTTCAGCATAATCCGGCAGTTGGATTTATTCACCAAGTCTATTCTCAAAGAAGACGCGCTTCGTTCATCATGATGCAGAATCAACCACTTGCCCATGCAGTCCCTGTTCCATGGGGAGCATCTTTTGGGCCTTTGAATCTAACTCCTCCTATGCATGATCTACCTAAAGGGACGAGAAAGAATTTTCCGAATTCTTTGGAGATGGCAAGCAGAATCCAGATGACCACTTGGCTGCGTTTTTTATATCCTATGGAGTGCTTACAGTCGAACATGAAAACGTATCTGTCAGACTTTCATAGAGACTCTACACAACTTGGTTGGCGAATGGTTCTACCAACTAGCTCCTGGCACCATAACCAACTGGGCTACTATGAGAGATGCATTCCTAAAAAGATTCAAACCAGTTGAAGATTCCAGCACATTGATAACTCAGCTCACTCAGTTGAAGAAGGAGCCACATGAGCACATACGGGATTTTATTGCAAAATTCCAAATATTACTTTACAAAATTCCGACTTCTGCTTCTCTGAATGACGAGAATCAAAAATTATTCTTCATCAATGCTTTACTTCCTGAAGTAAGCTATCAACTGGGAAGAGCACATCCTGTTGATTTGTTAGTAGCTCAAAACACGGCGGTTGAAATTGAAGATGACCTCATCATGGCTGGAAAGATAAAGAACAACACTTCTAGAGCTGAAAGTTCATCCTCTGCTACTACTTCTGATTCGTTACTGCAAAATTTAGCAAATGAGATGTCGCAGATAAAGAAACAAATGGCTCAGATGGCTCAAGGCAACAATACTGCCCCTTCTCAGAATTTCATCAACAACTGGAACCGCATTGCTGGTTCCCAAAGATTAGCAATTGAAGTTGCTCCCAAAAACAATGTGGAGATGAATGAAGAAGAACAGGAAGCTGACGCTGATCAGCTCGAGGATGATAATTTTATAGGACCTGCTGGCAACTCCAACATTAATTGTCTGAACTAGAAATTTGAACATGATGAGAAAATTCATGAAGATGATCATGGTCATGCATATGCAGTACTTACAAGATCAAAAACTCACCAAACTGAGGCATTAGCTGATGAACAAAGAAGGGGCAGCCCTTTACCTTCTTCTTTAGCTCCTAGAGATAAGAATGCAAGTTCTTTATTTCAACCACAGAAAGAAGCTCAGGTATCTATACCTTCTTTTGACATTGTTGATCATGCCAAGAAAACCAGAGTTCAAATGTCAGAAGCTGAATACCTGAGAGCCTTTCCTGAGCAATTAAATAGGCTAGTCAAATATGTGCAATCACCAGGACAATCCAATACATCAAAAGGTCTTTTGCTTAAGCCCAAAGATACTCCTCCACAAAACAACACTGCAGTTGTTAAACCGTCACCATCTTCTGAAAGGGTGGAACCTTTCTATGTCTCCTTATTGTTTAATGGTTTCAAGTTAAGCAATTGCATTCTAGATTCGGGTGCTTCTGACAATGTCATGCCAGCTAAAGTTGCAGATGCTCTTGGGCTTACCCTGACAAAGACCATAAAAAGGTGCTACTCCATGGAGAGACAAGTCCCTTTAATTGAACAAATCAAAGATGCACAAGCAGTTCTGGCAACTTTTCCTGACAAAATATTAAAGATGACAATTATAGTTGCAGATATTCATGTCTCCTACGAGATGTTGTTGAGCAGGAACTTCTACAAAGAGCTGGGAGGAGAAGTAAAGATGGATTGGTCCTGTGCGCATATTCCTATCAAAGGGATTAACCATAAGTTAGAGCCGGAAAAGAAGTCCAGATACACGGTTACAAAATCTGAGGATCCTAGATCTCAGATTCTTTTTCAGGAATCTGACCGTGGGGTCTATTTCTTGGAAATGGATAAAGACATTCCAGAGCCAAAACTTCGACTAGAGCCAGAGCCAGCAAAAGAAGAAGAAAAAGTTTGGACTCTGGAGTTTAAAGGCACATGTTGTTCTTTTGGAATAGGAGCTGGCGCTCTACTAATATCTCCAGATCATGAGATATTTCCATACTCCCACAAGCTGATGTTCGAGAACACCAATCATATGGCGGAGTATGAAGCATTGCTTCTAGGAATGGAACAAGCTAAAAAGAAAGCAGTAAAACTCCTCAAAGCCCAAGGAGATGCTGAACTTCTAGTAAAGTAGGCTCGAGGGAAAATTCAATTCAAAAGAGATAAGATGGAGCATTATAGAGATAGTGTACTTTCTGCCATATTTGATTTTGCGGCCTTCTCTATTGACTTCATTCCAATCAATTAGAACTCCAAGGCAGATTCTTTGACAGTCACAGCTGCACTATTGAATCCGGATAGACCACTGTCCATATTCAGACAAGGAATCTATAAAGTGGAGATGGTCTACCGCCCCAAAGTTCCTGAACAAACATTTGCATGTCTGCATGTTGAAGGGAGTAAATCATCACCACGACAAATAGTCACAGGAAAAGTTGATCTAGGTTATGATGACAGTAGTGGAGTAATCCGACCAAAAGGTAACAAAATCCCCAAGGGTTTAGTTTCCTTAGTGAAGGCTTTTAACAAGAATGATCAATACCTGAAGAAGAATAAAGAATATGGTGAGATTTCTTCCTCAAAAATGCAACAAATAAATCTGGGAACGGAGCAAGTTGATGCAGACTTACTCGCCACGGAGAGAAGAAAGGATAAGCCACCACTAGGTGAAGTTGATAAAGACTTGCCCAAAGTACTTGACAAGAAGGCCAGAGAAAGGAAGTTCGAGATCGGAGATTGGGTACTCTGGTGGGACAAGAGATTTGAACCGAAGGGCATACACGACAAATTTGATTCACTCTAGAAAGGGCCCTTCGTGATCAAAAGAGGTGCAAGAATATATACTTCCTTCCTTCCTACCGGGATGGAATTGAGTTACCATTACCTTTCAACGGGCAGCATCTGAAGCTGTTCAGGAACTGAAAAAGCAGGTTAAAACCTATATGTATATAAATACAAATTTGTTTGTTTTTCCTTGTTTTGCTTTTGTGTTGTGTAGTTTTTGTTTGCCTGACCCTGTGCCCAAAAGACAAGATACGAAACCAGAGATGTTGGGATCTCATCTTTTCTCTTGTCATTCTGATAAAGGCAAAGATGTCCACAGACGGAGCCAACTAGTGTCCCCAGATTTCACCCTGAAATCTGAGACTACCCCATGTTAAAATTTTCGTACTTTTAAAATAATGGGTCATTTTGTGTTTTTATTGCTAGAAAGTTTCTTTAATGTGTCAAGATATTCCCGAGGAGCCATATAAGCCATTTTCGCCAAATACCCAGATGCCCAAAATTGTTTTATTCTGCCGCTGGGGTTTGCCTGCGGGAAATTTGTATTTAATTATTTTGAGCCCTGTTTGAGGCAATTTGTGCTCCGATTTAACCCTGTTCTGATCGTACATGTCAATATTCCCATATACTAGTAGGGTTTTAACCAGGAATGAATTTTGGGCTTTATTTGTGACTGCTAGCAATGTTTTGTGTTTTTTGTGTTTTCCCGTTTCGTTTTCTGTGAAATTACTCTAGATCAATTCATTTGCCGATTTGGCCTGATTCTTGTCCTAGAGTATCTGGAGATCACATACGCATGTTGTGCCAGAAGGAATTCGCCATCGGAGGTCTGGTTCTCTTGGAAAAGACGAAGTCGTGCACCAAAAAGCTTCTTCTGGGCTGGCTGCATTTTTGGACAAAGACGGTTTGAAGTGGATCATGGGATTTTTGGAAGCAACAGGCAAGTGGGAATTTTGTACCTGCCTAGTAGGGTACTTTTTCCCATGGAAGCAATGTCACTTAAGTCACAATGGGAAAATTAGAGGCAGCAGGCAGGGGAAATTTCTTACCTGCCTTACAGGGTAAAAATTCCCATTGTAGAATAAAAGAAAAAACAACTTAAGTGAATCATGGGATTTTTCGGGGCTGCCTTGTAGGGTAAATAATCCCATTGCCAATTGACTTTTAAAAATAGAAATTCCTTATTCCAAAAAGTGCGACCCACCTTGGGTGAATAATAATGCATTAAATAAATATTTGTTAATATTTATTCACCCAATTTTGGCGCCCAGGCTTGTGGAAAAGTCAACAAAGGTAAGTGGACAAAAAGAATTTAAAAAATAAAATTCTAAAATTAATTAAATTAGATTTATTTAATGCAGCCCCATTTGGGAGAGAAATAATACTTTTTAAAGTATTAAATGA
The DNA here is from genome assembly GCA_019776745.2 of Taxus chinensis. Taxonomy (NCBI): domain Eukaryota; kingdom Viridiplantae; phylum Streptophyta; class Pinopsida; order Cupressales; family Taxaceae; genus Taxus; species Taxus chinensis. The sequence goes on from CM034149.1 coordinate 132,966,657, forward strand.
TTAAATTAATTCCTATTTTCAGTGGCTACGGTCAAAGCATACTATGAGACTTGAGTTAACTGGAAGCAGAAGTCTAAAATTAAATAAATTTAATTTATTTAATGGCAGCCATGAGCATGCACAAAAGAGGCGCCCCATTTGAAGAGAAAAGCTTATTAATTAATTAATTAATTGCCATGAATAGGAAAAACATTAATTAATTATAGAATCATAAGGATTATATAAGCAGAGGCTGCCATAAGGATGAATTAATTAATTCACAGGCAGAGAAGTGCAGCCTAGAGGAAAAGTGCGCCCCATTTGGAGAGGAGTTTTGCTCAGAAGAAGGTGAAATTAATGCTGAAAGCTTCCAATTTTGGCGCACAGGTTGAAGGAGGTCGATTTGTGTATGGATAATTGTTTGCATAAGTGATGCAGGTGCTTAGGTGAAGTTGGTAAAATTCATGCTCACTTTGCATGTAAATAAAACATCAAATTTTGGGGCAGCAGGCTTGATATATGCAAATTTTTATAATTAAAATCCAGTGTTCATGTTCCGGTTGCCATCTTTGTCTGAATTAATTGCAGGAATTCATCACAGGTGTTTTTATAAGAGAAAGAGAGCTTAAATCAATGTCCAATACATTGAACATATCCTCCAAATCTGAAGAAATATCCAGATCTACACCGGTTGTGAAGAATTCCGGCTGAATAAGGAGAAAAAGAATTATTCAGACAAAGATAAACACAGCCATGACAAAGAGGGATGAAAAAGAAAGCACAGCAGAGTCATGTGTTACTTCTAAATTTGCAGGCACCGAAGACACATCCAAATCTCACAATTGCAAAAGCTTCCAACACAAATTCATTCTCTTGTTTCTGACGCAGCCTGTGTAGAAGTCAGTGCATGGAAAATTCCTTCCAGGATCTTGTGCATGTGCTTCCAATCTTCCAGTTGAAGCCTTCATTGAAGTTGCATTCACCCAGAGTGCTTTCCAAAATTTTTAATTGCTCATATGCAATTAAAAATAAAAAAGATGAGTTATTCATGGCAAACATTGCACTGATGCATTTACTGGAGAAGAACTGCAAAAGCTTCAAGAGATGAACTAATCCAGCCACTTCCAGATCTAGCTGCTTCTAGCTCCAGTTGATGAACTAATCCAGCCACTTCCAGATCCAGTCGCTTCTAGCTCCAATTTGGTGAGAATCAAAGGCAAAAGAATCAGCTGCACGCAGAATATGAAAAAGGACAAGACTGCAGCCTTCCTCTTTCTTCTTCTTTTTCTTATTTCCTTCGACAAAGTAATTGAGCGATTAATTAAATTATACAACTTAAGTGATTGGTTTAAAAGCCATTACTTGAAGAAGTCAACTACTTGGTGATAGGTAGCAGACGTGCAAACTAGAAGGTTCTATTTTCAGTTGTAAATCATGCATGTCATGCAAAGAGGAATTCCAGGAGGGAGATTGTCAGTTGTTTCCTTTCCCACTTCCACATGTGCCAGTTCAACTAAAAGCTTCCGACTTGTAAATGCCCCTCTACATTCTATAAGTAGAGGAAGAACCTTTGGGTTAAAGGATTAGAATTTGTAAGCAGCATCCTTGTGTTCCAGACTTTGTGCTGAAACCTTTAAGAGCCACTTGAAGCAAAGGAATATACAGGAGCAGATTTCTGGAGAACTTTGTGTCATGGTGTATTTTGTTTCTAGCTTTCTATCTTAGATCTTTGAATAAACTGTGTTATTTTAGATCTAGATCTAGAGTTGTCTTTGCTTATAATTTTGTGTTGATATCTATTGGTTTCTTCTATGTGCATGCAATCAACTTTGTTATCTATTGAATGGGATGCACATCTTCCCCATTTCTTCTCTGTGTTTATATAATTCCCTTCTTCTATAAATATTTCATTTCTTAAACAACTGCTTACTTGTTGCAGAACTGTGCAGCTATGGTTCATGAGCTAAATAGTTAAAGTAAAACCCCATATAGATACTAGCATGTTTTAATTGACAAATCTGACACGGGATCCTCACCGGTAAATGAGGGAGATTTATCTCATGACTGCCTAGGTTTTATGCTATGCAGAAAATCTAGCCAACACATGCATGACTTATAACTAAAAAATAGAATCTTCTATTTTGCATGTCTGCCACCTATTTCCAAGTAATTGACTTCTTCAAGTAACAGCTTTTAAACCAATCACTTAATTTGATTGATTGTTCAATTACTTTGTCAAAGAAAATAAGAGAAAGAATAAGAAAGGAAAAGAAATTAGAAGAAAGTTGCAATACTTTCATTCTTGTTCTTTTTCCATATTCTGCATGCAGTTGACTCTTTTGCCTTTGATTCTCACCAAACTGGATTTGAAAGTAGGTGACTGTGATTTGCTTGTGGGTATTGTCTTTGCCTTGTTTTCCCTCTTATCCTTGAAGCTTTTGCCGTTCTTCTTCAGTTAAATTCAATGAAGGCTTTAACTGGAAGATTGAGAGCACATGCACACGTTTCTGAAAGGAATTCTCCATGCACTGACTTCCACATGGGCTGCATTAGAAACAAGAGGATGATTTTTTTCCAAAAGCCTTTGCAATTATGAGAGTTGGATTTGTCAATCAAATTGGTGATAAGTTCAGGGCCTATGTCTGTATCATTGACTTCAGTGAATCTAGAAGCTATACATGATCCTGCTGATCCTTTTCTTTCATCGTGTTTCATCATGGCTAGAACAATCTTTGTTTGAGCTCTTTTTCTTTTAATTCTGCCAGAATCTCTTGCAATTAGTGCAGATCTAATGTTGGCTAGATTTTCTGCATAGCATCAAACCTAGGCAGTCATGAGATAAATCTCCCTCATTTAACCGGTGAGGCTCCCGTGTCAGATTTGTCAATAAAATGTGTTTTTATCTATCAGGGGTTTTACTTTAACTACTTAGTTCATGAACCATAACTAAGAAGTTCTGCAACAAGTAAGCAGCTGTTTAAGAAAGGAAAATTATAGAAGAAGGAAGTAAAGGAAACACAGAGAAGAAATGGGGAAGATGTGCATCCCAATTAGTAGATTGCAGAGCTAATTGCATGCACATAGAAGAAACTTAATAGATTTGAACACACAGAATTATAAAGCAAAGGTAGCTCCAGATCTAGATCTAAAATAACACAAAGTTTACTTAAAAGATCTAAGATTTAAAAGCAAGAAACATAGTACACCGTGACACAAAGTTCTCCGGAAACCTGCTTCTTTGTATTCCTCTGCTACAAGTGGCTCTCAGGGGTTCAGCACAAAGTCTAGAACACAAGATTGCTGCTTACAAATTCTGATCGATGATTAACCCGAAGGTTCTTCCTCTACTTATAGAATGTAGAGGGGCAATTACAAGCTGGAAGCTTTAGTTGAACTGACACATGTGGAAGTCGAAAAAAAAACAGCTGGCAATCTCCTTCCTGGAATTCCTCTTTACATGACATGTATGATTTGCAACTGAAAATAGAACCTTCTATTATGCACGTCCGCCACCTATCTCCAAGTAATTGACTTCTTCAAGTAATGGCTTTTAAACCAATCACTTAAGTTGTATAATTGAATTGATCGCTCAATTACTTTGTCGAAGGAAAGAAGAAGGAAGAGGAAAGATGACTTTGTCGGAGGAAAGAAGAAGGAAGAGAAAAGCTGACTTTGTCCTTTTTCATGTCTGCATGCAGCTGATTCAAACTGGATATGGAAACAGCTAAATCTAGAAACAAGCTGGAATTAGTTGGATCTTGAAGCGGCTGGATCTGGAAACAAGCTGGAATTGCAAGCAGTTGGAATTGGAAGCAAGCTGGAATTTTGCCTTCACATTGTCTTCTCTTTTATCCTTTGAAGCTTTTGCAGTTCTTCTGCTGTACATGCATCAGTGCAAGGTTGGCCGTAGATAACTCATCATCCTTATTTTTAATTGCATATGAGCAATTAAAAATTCTGGAAAGCACTCCGGATGAATGAAAATTCAATGAAGGCTTCAACTGGAAGATGAGAGCACATGCACAGGATCTTGGAAGGAATTTTCCACGCACTATCTTCTTCACGGGCTGCATTCAAAACAAGAGGATGAAGCCTTTGTGCCAGAAGCTTTTGCAACTATGAGATCTGGATCTGGATCTGCATATGAATTTGCATCTGCATCTGGATATAGATCTACACCTGCATAACAAACTTTGGCAACTGGGCTATGAATGGAAAAGCTGCAGCTCGAATAATTCCACTACTTTTGACCGCACGCATGAGTGAAGTCTTTCCAGCTCTGGATCTATCAATCAAATCAGAAAGAGGTTCTGGGCCTAGATCCGTGTCTCCTATGTCTGTAAGTTTGGAAGCAATGCATGAATCCATCGTGCTCTCTTTTTCATCTTTCTTCGCCATAGCTTTGTCTATCTTTGTCTGAATATGTCTTTTTCTTCTTATTTGACTGGAATTCTTCAATACTGGTGCAGATCTGGACAATTCTTCAGATTCGAAGGATATATGCAATGTATTGGACATTGATAAAAACTCCTTTTCCTTTGTAAAGCACCTGTAATGAATTCCTGCAATTTATCCAGACAAAAATGGCCACCGGAGCATGAATAATGAATTTTAATTGTAAAAATCTGCACTTTTCAAGCCCGCTGCCCCAAAAATTGGTGTTTAATTTGCACATAAAGAGAGCATGAATCCTTTCAATCAACACCAGAGCTTCTGTAACACCTGCGAAAACAATTATGCAGAAAAAGATCAACCTTCTCCAAAGCATGCGCCAAATCTGGAAGCTTTTAGCCTTTGTTAGCACTTTGTCTGAACAAAATCCTTCCTCTAATGGGGGCGCACTTTTCCTCTTGGCTGCAATTCTTTACCTGTGAATCAAATAATTCACCCATATGGCTGCCCATGCTTATATAACCTTCACAATTCTATAATTAATAATTGCCCTAACCATTAAAGGCAATTAATTAATTAAAAATCATGCTCTTCTCTTTTAAAAATAGCATGTTTAAGGACAGCCATCCAATAAATTAAATTAATCCAATTTAATCCTCCACACTTCACTTCACTTAAGCTTCACAGTGTGCTTTGACCATAGCCACTGAAAATAGGAATTAATATAATCATTTAATACTTTAAAAAGTATTAATTCCTTCTCAAAAGGGGCTGCATTAAATAAATTAAATTTATTTAATTTTAGAATTCTATTTCCAATTGATTTATTCCCCTTTGCTTTTGTTGACTTTTCCACAAGCCTGAGTGCCAAAATTGGGTGAATAAATATTAACAAATATTTATTTAATGCATTATTATTCACCCAAGGTGGGTCGCACTTTTTGCATAATAGAATTCTATTTTTAAGAATTTCTGACAATGGGATTTTTTACCCTGCAAGGCAGCCCCGGAAATCCCATGATCCACTTAAGTGATTTGACTTTGACAATGGGATTGTTTACCCTGCAAGGCAGGCAATAAAATCCCATGATTTCACTTAAGTCACTTTTCTTTAATTTCACCATGGGAATTTTTACCCTGCAAGGCAGGCACTAAATTCCCACCTACCTGCAGCCTCTATTTTTCCCACTGCAGCTTAAGTGACTTTTATAACACGGGAAAAAGTACCCTGCCAGGCAGGCATATAATTCCCATCCTGCCTGCGGCTTATATTTTTCCCATTGCAGCTTAAATCCTTTGTTTTCCAAAAAGGGGCCCATCCCCGCAGGGGTTTTTCTGTGCACGACTTCACTTTTTCCCAGTGATCCAGACCTTCGATAACGACTTCCTCCGGGAAAAATGTGCGTGTATATTTTCCAGCTGCTCCAGGCCAAAAATCGGGCTTACCCGGCGAAGGAGTTGTTCCAGAGAAATTTCACAGAAAACAAAACGGGACACCACAAAAACACGAAAAATTGCCAAAAGTTACAAATAAAGCCCAAAACTTAAAATAAGTTAAAATCCTTCTGGTACATAGGAATAATAACATATTCGCTCATAACAGAGTTAAAACAGAACGCAAATAGCCTCATACGGGGCTCAAAATAATTAAATACAAATTTCCCGCAGATAAATCCCGACGATAGAATAAAACAATTTTGGGCATCTGGGTATTTGGCGAAAAAGGCTAATATGGCTCTTTAGGATTATCTTGACGCAATACAAGAACTTTCAGGCAATAAAAACACAAAACGACCCATTATTTTAAAAGTACGAAAAATTTTCGGATAGGGTAGTCGCAGATTTCAGGGTGAAATCTGAGTGACACCATCTAATAATTTCTTCAGATTCGGAAGATATATTCAATGTACCTGACATTGATTTGAACTTCCTTTCACTTATATAAGCACCTGTGATGAATACCTGTAATAATTCAGATAAAGACAAAATCTGCATATAAAGCCCGCTACCCTAAAATTTGAGGCTTTGCTTGCATGCAAAGCAAACATAAATATTTTCAACTTCACCTGGGCACTTATACCAACATGCAAATAATTAACAAGGCTTAAATCAAGCTCCTCCAACCCTAGGCACCAAACTTTGAAGCTTTTTGGCAATGAAAAACACTTTTTGATGCAAAAATCCTCCTTCCTTGTGCACCAAAACTGTCCGGGCTGCAATCCTTTGCAAAAAGAATTAACTACATCTTCATTATGGCACTCCATACTTATATAACCCTCAACATTCTATTTCTAATAATTGTCCACCCTATTCCTGGCAATTAATTAATAAACAATGATGTTTATTCACCGAAATTGGGCACCTATTTTTGCATATTGCTAGCTGCCATTAAATAAATTTAATTTATTTATTTTTATCATGCTACCTTCAGTTCTCTTTAACTAGCCTTCATGCATTGACTTTCTATTCATCCACAACACCAAAATTAGGCAAAAAAGCTATTAATAAATATCATTAATATCATTGTTTAATGACCAAATGGGTCGCGATTTTTGGCATGGGTGAATTCTAAATTTAAGAAGTCACCTTCTGATGGGTATTTTCACCCTGCACCGCAGCTCTAATAATCCCTTCTTCCATTTAATTTGTTTGACTTTTATAATGGGAATTTTAACTGTGTAAGGCAGGTAATAAATTCCCACCTACTTGATGCTTCTAAATTTCCCACTGCACCTTAGGTGGCTTTCCAAAAAGTGTGACTTGCATTAAAATTAGCCCCCCTTTGAAAAAGTGCGACTTGTTTGGGTGAATAAAACCTTCTAATGGGAAAAGTTAGCCTGCTAGGCAAGCAGAAAATTCTCATCGGTGCTTTAGTGATTTTTCTTTATTTTATAATGGAAATTTTTACCTTGCAAGGTAAGAAATTCATGCCTGCCTGCCACCTCTAATTTTCCCATCACAGCTTAAGTGACTTTGACTTCATGGGAATTTTTACCTTACAAGGCAGGTAATAAATTCCCACCTGCCTGTTGCTACCAAAAATCTCATTGCCACTTACACTCATCAATTCCAAAAAATGCGACTTCCCTGGGAAAGGCTTTTTGCGCATGACTTCATCATTTTTGGTTAGAAGCTTGCATTTTGAGGTAGATTCCTTCTGGTGTTGTGTCAGTAGATGATCTCCATATGCTTCAGGCAATAAAACAGACTATACTAGTGAAAGAATTGACCTAGGGGAATTTCACAAAAAAACCGAGGAGAAAACCGAAGAAAAACGCAAAATAAATAAATAAAAACAAAAAAAACATTGCTAGAAGTTGTAGACAATGCTCTAGGATTCATTCCTAGATGGAAACCCTATTGAGATGTGTGAATACTGGCATGCAAAACTTTAACAGGATTCAACCGGAGCACAATTTACTTCAAACAGGGGCTTTATTTATTTAATAAATAATTAAAAAAAAATTCCCGCAGACAAAACTTGGTGAAGAGATATAATGAGTTTCAGCATCTGGGTATTTGTCGAAATTGGCTCATATGATTACACTAGGAATATCTTAATGTAATAGAGACATCTTCTGAGCAATAAAAACACATAAAGACCCGTTATTTTAAAAAAGAACTGAAATTTATTAAAATGGGTAGTCCTTGATTTTAGGGGTGAAATCTGGGGACACCAGATTTTGATCCGTCTGAAAAACATCATTGTGACTAGTGTCAGTCTCCCCTAATGGTAAAGATCAAATCCCAGCATCAGAGGCTATTCGTGTCCTGTCCATTGGGCTATATGTCACCACACATACAATAACAAAACATACATCCATGAAAATCGATGACCATCTGCTGCCACGTGGCATGCATCTCCAATAGTTAGTTTTTTTTTTTTTAGATTTTGAGTTGTTAAAAAGCACACTCTGACTAGTGTGTCTCCCATAATGACACTCAAAGGTAGGCTTTCAATCCCGATAGAATTCACTACACATAGGCATAGGAAGAACAGTACATCCATGCATCAGTTAGCTCTTTTGATTATAATAGGGCCCTTTCATTATTGAATTAGATTTACACGTGCATGCCCTTCGGTTCATGTACAAAAAACTCCACACAGGGATTTGAACTAGGGACTTGGAGGAAGCGAGCGCGAACGTCTCCACTGATTGAGCCTGTTGTTTTAGACATGCAACCTTGGGATGTTCCTTATCAAATTTATCTTACTGGTTACTCATCCTTTCTACTCAATAAAATGGATAACCGACTACATGCAACATGCACATTAATACAGCTTTATCGAGCTGCATTTATGATGAAGAACAATGATGTATGTTCGGTGCATTATATAGAGAGAATAGCCGATCCACCCTTGAATTAAGTCTCCATGCTCACAATACTAAACGTCTCAGGTGTATATTAAAACTTAGCCCTTAGGTCAAATTATGACCACTATTGTCATCATAACCACGCATGAATTTTGCTTGAAACTTGTGTAGCCAATATTGATGATTTACTGACCGGTCATCGCTCAATCTAAAACAAAGATGTTGCTTAATACATACATCGCAGGTTTTTTTTGTTTTTTGTTTTTGGTATGGCTTGCGAGATGATGCAACATACATTCAAAAAACTTTAGGGCAACACTCCATGTACACTTTAGATAGTTAACTTGCCTGAAAATACACAATACTCTATGTAGATTCAATAGTGCAGCTATAAATGCCTAAAGAAACTACCATGGACTTATGATATATTCAGGAATGTTAACTCCACAGAAAAAACTGCAACATCGATGTATATTCAGATATTCTTTAGTTTTTATGTCTATTCAATACTTCAATGCATATCTCTTTTGACATTCAATTTATACATCCAAATATTATTTACAACAAGTTCAAACATCTTGTTGGGCTGTTATGGTAACGAAACTTTAAAGTCCTATTCACTAATATAACTTGCTACATTCAAAATATCAACGCTATCATTTAATCACACCATCTATGTTGGAGTTCTCATAACATGCAGCTTGTGGAAATATGTCAATATCTCAATATCTGGAGATAATAGTAGAACACCGGCACCTGATCCAATTAGAACAATAGCTGCCTATTAAACTCAAACGTCTAAGAATTTTTCACGCATTCTTGTGTTGGCTCTGAATTCAATGTTCATGCACTAAAACACCATATTTTGGACATTTCCAACACATTGTCTCAACCTAGTTGGTGGTGAACAAACTAATGAAATAAGAATCTGAGATCAAGAATAACTCAGATTTTCTAAGAGTGTCACTTACATCTTGTATGCAATAGTTCCAACGTGCATGCTTATGAAAAATCCCCTATGATCATGACATATGGGCGCATAATGCAATCCAACTTGACTTCATGGTGAACGAAAGCTCTTTAAAGAAGTTTCATGCACTGAAATAATTCAATATAGAGACTGAAAATATGTTTGTACAACTTGGTATTGTCATCTGAGAATGTTCTTATTGTCAGGGAAAGCATGCCAGAGAAAACTATTTAAAAACCACTCAAAACTAGGCTCACCTCATGACCGACTTGGCGATTCGAAATAGAGTAACACCTTCCTATGGACAATAAATCGACAATGGATATGCCCATCGAGCATGTGCAAGTTTTCGTTTGCCATCAACGCCATTGTTGGTTGCAAAGGAGATGCTAAAATGTCGGTATCTTTCAACTTCAAACCATTAAGCAATAGGGAATTTTGGACCGGTTCGACTAACAGTTAATAGGAGATAGTGAGGATGTGACAATGGTAAGAAAATGGAAATGTTCGAAGGAGGTAGTATCTTAGAGCTTAGGCACAAGGCCTCTAAATGTATTACAATGTAATGTGATATTGGGCCTAGTTGCAAATAGAAAAATTCACTGCTACAGGAAAGTGATATCATGTCGGTTCATTGTCTAATTTTGACTTTTTAAATGGACATCAGGTTTATGGGCCTGATCACATGACGTGTCAATAGAAGGTACCTAGATTCAGAGGATACCTGAGCTAATTTTTAAAGTGGTTGACATGAAGAACTTGCTAAAGTACTTGTGCTCTAGGAGTGTAAAGCCTGATGGTAAAGGACCCGAGTGCTTCTTCAGTGTAATCACCCAAGTTTTAATGGCTCAGCTAGGCCCCAAGTTTTTGAAAATTGCCAAAGTACTGCACATGTATTTTTATGGTCATCTTCATGAAAAATCTAAATCGTCATGTTCAGTTTTGTAGTTTCCGGTTGTTAATGTTGTGAGTTTTCAACAATGACCTGACAATACATCACTCATTCTCGAACAATCGACCTCCATGTTCTGCAATGTTAGCAATTGAGTCTATGTTCATGGGCATGCACCACGTTGGTTCTGTTAAAAACTTCATATTGCTAATTTTTTTTTGAACCAATAATGCAGCTCCTGCTCGTTGGGATTTTGCCCATGCATGGGCAATGCATGTACTCCTATGCGAGCCATCTATGTAGCCATTCGTTTCTTCATTTGACCACTGATCCCACGTGCTGACTTCTGTAACACTAAATCAGAAGTAGTAGTAGAGGCTGACCCTTCAACTCTAGAAGTGTTGCACTTTATGCATGTATAGCCAAGACCCATGTCGATCTTCAATTGCAACCACCATGTTTTGGGATGCTAACATGTTGTGCAGGATGTGCTCATTCGCAGTTGACCATCCTTAGTTTTTTTGAAGTAAAGCATTGATGAAGATACACATAGTGTTGATTCACCCATCGTGTCAAAGGAGGTGCAGTCTGAAATTTTATACAGTAACTCTTTGAAACCTTGCAATAAAATCCCGCATGTGCACATGTAGTTCCTTCTTCAATTGAGGGATTTGAGCTATCAAGCCTACTGGAATGCTTGAACATGAGTTTCATTTGATTTTGTTTAAAAACACAATACACTCACTGATGTGGACCAGTTGCTAATGCGTGCCAGGAGCTAGCCACCAGGGGCATTCTGCATGCCATGACATGCAATGTGTCTTTGAAGTCGTCTGACACACCCATCCATCATGTGTCAATATGAGTGAAGGGTTGCCGCTGAGATATGAAATTGTGTAACTAAAATTGGTCATTTTTGACTGGTCATTGCTTTCCATCTTAAACAAAATGATCGTAACAATTATTAGCATTGTTTTTTTGTGGTATGATCTTGCAATATGAGTAAGATTCAGAGGTCCATAAGGCTTAGACATCACATTTGGAACAAGTGTTGCAGTTGGCTTAGTGGTCTGATTCTACATCATAGTTGAAATGAAATGAAAGATCTTCTAATGATGTCCACGAGACTTGGTGAATAGAGTCTAGTTGCCGGACTAAAATAAATAAAAAACGGATCTAAGTTGAGTTTCAGCACTCTTTGCAATATCAACTGGTCCTACTACTGAATATGTGGATTCTAACTTTGGAAAACTCAACGATCTTTTGAATTTTTGTTTCTTCAAATATCTCATTTAGAGTTGTCCAAAAACTTTTAATTCAGTTTTCATACTGGATAGCTGAAATATCATCATATGCCGAACACGCCATGAGATGAAATCTCCATTCCGTTTACCAACGAGGCCCCTTCATTGCAAGAAAAAAACAGGTTATGCTTTCCTAACATCTATTTGTTAATATCCCACTTTAACTATGTAGATCAATAGAACCATATGCTAGACAGTACTCCAATCCACTGAAGCATTTGCAAAACACAACCACAATACCACTGTAGAACCAGTCAAATGGATGACTCAGTAAACGGGGGAAAGGTAGAGGGTTTAATGTGCAACTTTATCAAATGAGTTTACAGAGTTAATGTAATATCTTACTTCTGGAACTCAATGGCCTCAAAAATTGGGAGATTATATTCCTAACTCTTCAATGCTATCAAATCAAGTCTTCAAACACTAACCAACTAAGCATGTATAGAAGGTAGAGTAAATTCAGATCAATAAACTCCGACCTTTCAGGGTCACCGTAATTGCTTTTAGAGTCATCCAGAATTAAATATGAACTTATTTCATCAATATGTACTACCGTAATTGAAATCTGATCTGAGCATTAAGCTAAATGCATAACCCAACTACCATGAAACACTCTGAAATTATCATCCAAAATACCTTTACACTGATATCGCTATTAGGTATGATCATTTAGACGAATCATTACGACAAGGGAGGCATGCACTTCATCCCAGTTCTCAGGCACTTCAATATCTGAGACCCAAACAAACATATGCCAATTATCGCTGCGTTGAATAGCTCAAACTGTCATGTAAATAACAACTAACCAATCAAACTAGAGAGTGCCATACAGTTCGCTGATCTTTGGAGATTCAAAACATACATTAAAACATCCAATGATCCTTCCTCAATGGAGTCGCTGCAATCCATATGGAATAACATGCAACAACTTCTAGTTGAACTACCCAAACTAGATCACAACCATACCAAATACCATCCTAGATTTTCAAGTAGAAAGAGATTGTTTGCAACATGGAGAGGTATATAATCATACACTGACACATAGTCGACCAATCATTAACAAGGAGCATGAAACCAATTCATTAGGAGTTCGTTGGGTAATGAGGCAATCGCATGACACATGTATAATTGGCTACCCAATATGCATTCCTAAACAAGTCCATTAAAACCCAAGAGGGGATGGCAGATTATGACATGTTAACATACAGAAATCTAGATCCTTTTGTTTACCCGATATGATCCCACAAACTTGCATCTTAGCAAGTCGCTGTACAGCTAGAGAAGATGCAATCAAGCTAATCACTGAGTTTTTAGCTTCATAAAATATGCCCATTTAGGGAGTTACCAAACAGTTGCAGTCAGGGATTGTCGCTGCACATTGGAGCATACAAAGATCATGGTTATTAAATCATTCACAAACAGTGCATCAACTACTCAGGCATGGGTCGCTGCAATGAAAGCATGCAAAAGGCTGACTGTACCACACTAAAAAATGCGATAGCAAAAGTTGCTAAGGTTGAGAGCCAACTGATACACTAAAGTCGATTTGCCAAAAGGTACTCCCAAAAACTCTTGTTTTTGATCACAAACTAGCTGCTACAGTGAATCGCTACAGTAAAAACATGCAGATTTCAATGGCAAACTTCATCTAAAAATTAGCTAAAGCCAAAGACATGGATCTCACTTGAGATTGCACAAATAATTTCTTCAAATTGATTCTCAATAACCAACTACAATACAATCTCCCAAGCAAGAGAGAGAGAGAGAGAGAACATCAATGGACATGCATCCCAACTTCAAGCATGGAGCATAAAATAAATATCATCATAACATGAATAATAATAATGATCTTAGCACTCCTTTTATAAGCAAGGAGACACAAAATTCGAAATCCCTAGGAGAGGGAAATTATTAAATAAAAGTAGTTTGTTTTCCCTAGGTGTGGCGTCCCCTTTTCAAAGGGTGATTTTATCAATAATAGCAACCTAAATGTTTATTTAATTAATTCCCCATTTAAATTTTTTTTTTATATTGTGGGAATTAAATTAAATAATCTTTCATAATTAAATAATTATTGCTTCAGGCAATAATATTTAATTATTTAATAAAAATGTTCCCCTTGCAACATCCCAAAGCCCACGGGGAAATATAGGCTAAGGGTCTTCAGAAATGGGGACATTACAATCCTCCCCTCTCGGAAATTGCTTTCCCTCAAGCAATAGCAAGCTCGTAGATCCATGCAACATGTACCAAGAAGGAGATGTGAGGTGGTGCCTCCAAATTCTTCAACTGGTTCCGGTCAAATGGCCAAGCATTAGGAAGAACCTGTTTGCTTCCCCCGTGACAATCCAAGTATGCATGTGATCAAGTCCATAGTAGTAGCTCCAAGTGGTTGTGTCTTCATCATAAAGTGTGGGGCCAAGAGTAGAATGAGCTTGGCTAAGCTCCCTTGTGACCCATTCAATGATACCTTCATGAAAAGTGAAGGATAACAACTGCTTCTCATGCATCTTTATTCCTGCACATGAAACAAATGTGCTAGAAAAACTAGTGTTGAAAAACATTTTTCTAGTGTGCCTCCATGATGTGAATGTCCCTCGAGTCTCCTCCATGTATGGGCTGCCCCAAAATGACACTAAGCTTCCCCAACTATTGTTGTAATCAAGCCTTTTCCTTTTGTGAATCCTTTAAATAGTGGTTGCATTCTCTAATACCATCATGTAAACAATAACAACCATCATGTGCCATGAATTTTTAAGCTAAATGATGCAAAACTGAACTGTAGAAGGAATCAAGGAGATGATAAGCAATGAAATCTTATGGCGGCAGTTGTTACATCCCAAAACTATTACCCAACCATGCAAGGATAGCAAGACAATGTGTACATCCATTTTTCCATCATTAATTGCAACATGTAGGGCAGCAAACTCAAGTGGTAACATAGCAGCACTGACTTGTCTTAGGGCCCCTAAAATAGTAATTTCACTCCTCCAATGGTGAGCTATGGGCTGCAAGTGAACAGCTGCACCTATTTCCCCCAAATTGCTCAACTTAAGGTCAAGTATGCATGCTTGGAATGTTAGCAATGGAACCACATCCAAGAACGATTGACTGAAAATTATCACCTTTAGGGGCTGCTTCCTTGTCCATAACAACAAAATTGTCATTCCAACATTTCCCTTCATGAGAGGCCTTCGATTCCTTCTCCCTTCCACACATACTCACAAGATCCCATGAGGCAGCCTTCATTTCTTTTCTCAAGTTAACACAATACAATTTACAAGTTGCCTTGACGACCAATGTTGTAACCACCCGACATTCTGTTGTGTTTGGTCCCCAATCCCCCTCATGGTTGTGATCAAGTTGTGTTTCCTGCAAAATGCAAAATACCTCCTTCGGCCTTGCGGCCATGTCAAAATATCCGAAATAATCATAAGCATGAAATTTATCAACATCTATACGTAATTCAATCAATCATTATTTCTAGGTCTAAATCACAACTTAACTATGCATTTCATCATTATCCAAAATTATAGTAATGTAAATTTAACAACTACATTCTACTCATCATGGCGAAGAAATCCAATGTTAGAACACATGCAATACATCCATATAAAAATAATATCGGTAGCCAATAGTCTGTCCATGAGTCAGTGTAGGTCATACTAAAAACAAAATCCAGTCATACTCTAAATGCATCTAGTCGCAAAACATCCTGCTAATCAACATAAGTATAAGTCATGTCCATACCCAAAGTCTGCATAACTCAAAATAAAATCAACTAAGTGTCGTAGGGAAGTGGGCATTACATTCCCTATCGCTATGCAGTTTAATATTAATAAAGTTTTACAAGGATAAACTTGCGCCTTTACCACATAATAATAATCTAATTTATATTATTTGATCTATGGAGGGTTAGTGGAAAATTGATATAGACACGACGTCAACATTCTATGTCTAATAATTATGCACAGACTAATGGTGACAGTCGGTAGTTGTGTACACATGATGCTCTATTCACCCAAATTGGTGAAACCTATTGTTCCATGGTATCAGAGACTGCTCATTAAATAAATTGTGCAGTCTATTAATTTTTAGAAGGAAAAGATGGAGAACATCTATGACTAGCCTTCATGCATTGACTTTCAATTCATCCAAGGTCGATTACCTAATTTTGTGATCATTGCAGTTGGATTAATAAATTTGGATTAATGTCATTGTTCTAATCTCCAAATGGGTCGCACTTTTTGTGACAACTGGGTGAATTCTAATGATTTTTATAGACAGTCAACTGTCTGATGGGAATTTTGACCCTGCACCGTTGCTCTAATAATCCCTTCTTCAACTTAAGTTTTTACAGATAGATCTTCATTATTCAACTGCCAGACATTTGTACTAGGCAAATCTTACCTAATAAATTTCTACCTGTCTGTTGCTTCTAATGTTTCAACAATTTTTACATATAGATGACTTTCCATTATTTAGCTACCATACATGTAAAGAATAATCCCCCTTTGCAATTAATGTTAGTACAACACGTTATTGGTGACATTAAAATGGAACTAGCAGCAGTAAGGATTTAAAGTTTTATACTTGAAAAGCAATGCAGCAACAATTCCCATTTATGTTATTGAGTGACATTATTTCTTCTGCTCCCTAACACAAATTTGAACAACGTGCAAAATGGGTTAATGTAATATTCCCGCCTACTTGAAGACACTGACCTCTATTATTTTCTCATCGCAGATTAAGTTGAGATTCTGAAAAGGTTCATGGAGAAATTTCACCCTGCGAGGACAGGAATTAATTTACCTACTTATATAGTGCTAGTTTGCCCAGTATCCCATGGTTTCTTTTTTATCTCATTATTTTGGGGTTTTACACTGGATACATATGCCTGGGATAGGCTTTTTGTGCATTGGACTACACTGAATTTTTGGTTAAAAGCTTGCATTTGTTTGTTTGTTTACCTTATGCAAGAGAAAAATGTGACGGTAGATTTGACACACACATAAAATTTAAGCCTTTGAAACAGACTATACTGACGAAAGAATTGACATTAGGGGAATTTCACAAAGAAACCGAGTTTGAAAACCGAAGGTTACAATGTGCAAAATGAAATTATAGAAACACCCATTTGTTAAAACGTATTCTGCTGAAGTCATTGTTCAAAGATCAGAATTCATGTCTTGGCCTGAACAGCTGTATTGATTAAATGTGACAGTACCGAGGATGTTATGGTTCCACAGGGTTTTTTACTGGAGCATAATTTACTTCAAATGGTTGCACAATTTCTGTTAATCAAGGTTAATGCTCTGTTCTATGACAAAACTGATGCGGAGGGATAGTACGAGTTTGTATGCATTTGGGTTTAATTTTTTCATCTTGGGTAAAAGATTTGATACGCTAGGGAAGGATCCTATCATAATAAAAACATCTTCTGGCAATAAAATTTTTAAGGATACGTTATTCATATTTTGGTCTGGCACTTTATTTTATAAATGGGTAGTCTCGAGTGTGTTATGATTCCATCATAGGTTTTCTTACAACACATACCAGTAAAATTGTTGACATTTGCCTATTATTAGGGTTAATGTTTTGTTGTGGTTAATTTACTTGATTGTAAAAGGGTTTCCAATTGTTGACTTCATGTTGTTATAATGAATTGATATTATAGAAATACATTGTGTAAACATTTGCCTGAAATTTCATAGACGTGATAGAATATACATTTTGGTCTAATGTCGCATGTATAACTATAAATTGGAGCTTTTTTTAATAAATTGCTAGTATTGAGTGTGTTATGATATCACATGGCTTTCTCTAAAACAATCAATAAAATGTGTAAACCATCTTACCCGTCATATTAAGAGCCTCCAAACCTGCCTCTTTGTTGCTAGTTAATTTACTTGTTGTAAATGGGTATACGTTTTTCATAATTTTATAAGATTTGAGTAAATTGTTTATCGTTGTTTCAGGTATGTTGAGCTTTTCAAATTGTTACTTTTTATAAATTGTTGGATGTATTATTGTGTTTAATAAGGGTACTACAGCTGTCATCACTAGTTTCAAATCCCTTGCACATGTCTTGTTGTGTTTTATAATATCTCAAAAATCTCAACCTACTACTATTCAAGGATTGTTATTTTTTATCCAAAATGGCTTCAAGTTTGATGTAAGAGTATTTATACCTTGGTTGCTAGCTATGTGTGTTGATCTCATGCAAACTTGGCATGATTAGTTTAAAATTGAGCCCTTTCTTGTTAGTTTAAATGCAAACTCTAGTTTAAGTCTTATACCATGGGTGAGAAATGCATTATTTCTTATGATCAACAATTTAATCTTAATTGAACATGTCTCTATTATCCAGGATGTAGGTAGCATTTGTTGTCGAGTTGATGTAGCTAACAGCCTCTTCATTTGAGTAAGAATCTCCTGAATCCCAAACTTCTATGTTGGAGCAAAATGTAATTTGCAAGGCTATTATTTATGTTCCTTATTTAGTCCCTCAATAAGAGCTTCCTCTAATCAAGTGTGGAGTCCCAGTAGAAAAGCATAATATTATTTTTTTAGCAACATAGTAGGACTCAATTGTTAATTTCTATTGGAATATAAAAGTAATATGCGGCATGCTAGAATTTGTTACTAATTGTCTAATTTGGAATCAATCATTTTAATCACAATTAACCACTACTGTTCTACTTTCGAGTAGAAAATGACAAAGATAGCTAGTGAATGAATTTACTCATGCTTAGAATCAACAATTGCAGGAAAGGAAAGAATGTTGTTGGCTAGATTTTCTGCATAGCATCAAACCTAGGCAGTCATGAGATAAATCTCCCTCATTTAACTGGTGAGGCTCCCATGCCAGATTTGTCAATAAAAATGTGTTATTATCTATCAGGGGTTTTACTTTAACCACTTAGTTCATGAACCATAACTAAGAAGTTCTGCAGCAAGTAAGCAGCTATTTAAGAAAGGAAAGTTATAGAAGAAAGAAGTAAAGGAAATACAAAGAAGAAATGGGGAAGATGTGCATCCCAATTAGTAGATAGCAGAGCTAATTACATGCACATAGAAGAAACTTAATAGATATGAACACACAGAATTATAAAACAAAGGCAGCTCTAGATCTAGATCTAAAATAACACAAATTTTATCAAGTAGCCAAATTAAGAACAAACCAGATATGCTGCAAATATTATGAACTCCAAAAGAAAATAGATCTCCTTCTTTGTTATCAAATAATGAATTACAATGTTTCCTAAATAGGAAAACAACTCCCAACTCGAGTTGCCAAGTAAACTCT
Organism: Taxus chinensis; assembly: GCA_019776745.2. Lineage (NCBI taxonomy): Eukaryota > Viridiplantae > Streptophyta > Pinopsida > Cupressales > Taxaceae > Taxus > Taxus chinensis. The sequence goes on from CM034149.1 coordinate 132,985,819, forward strand.
AGCTAACTCTGACTAAATCTACTCTAGGTGGCGGAAATTACTATTTTTAGCAGTTTACTAGAACCTGCTATTCTTAGTAAGTTCGCATGCTTATTCCTACGGGCACAGAAATTGCCACGCATCTTCTACATCCCTAAATTAGAGGAATTGCCAACTTTCTAACTCATAATGCAATTAATAGACTAAAATTAACTAATGCTCAAAAATAGGAAAAAACCGAACTATAACTTAAATCCTAATTTTTGGCCTCAAGATGGCGGATTTAGGGCCCGAAAACGTGTCGAAAACTTTTCCCCAACCGGTAGGGCAGGTTGCCGCTGCGTTCGTCTCATCGAAACACGTGGTTTCAAAAAAAAAAACGGACTCAAACGGACACCCGGAACTCAAGTTATGACCTTGTCAAGTTCCTGCTAATTCTGGCGCATCATTCTCCCCTGCTTGAAAAAAACGCAGCTCCTGCAAGTTGTCTTCTTCAAACTGCTTCCATTTATCTACATCCAACTTCTGAATCTCCCACTCTGTGACCCAAGTATTGTCCTCTTGTTCCAGTCCTTTCCAGTGTACCAAATATTTGTTGTATTTCCCATTTCGTGTGTCCATTGTTTTCTTATCTAGAATCTGATCCACTTCTTCTTTCTTCTTCACCGGAACCTGTTGCCTCCAATCTACTACTTCATCAATAGAATCCCCTTCTGCACCATCCCCATGAAAAGAATACAAATCTGAAACATTAAACACTGGAGAAATATCAAAATTCCCTGGCAATTCTACCTCATAAGCATTATCGTTTATTTTTTTCACGATTTTGCAGGGACCAATCTTCTTGTACTTCAGCTTGTTATAGGTTCCTCTTGGAAACCTTTCCTTCCACAGATATACCATAACCAACTCACCAATTGTAAATACCTTTCTCCGTCTGTGCACATCTGCTATTTCTTTATACTTATCATTACTATTCTGCAGCTTCTTCACACTTCTTCCTGCAATTGTTGTATATGTTCGGCAAATGCTTCTGCATCATCACTGACTCTGCCATCAACTGGTAGTTGCACCAAATCTAACACCCCATTTGGATTACTCCCATACACAATTGAAAATGGAGACTTTCCCGTGGATCTGTTTATGGAACTGTTATATGCAAACTCAGCTTGTGGTAATGCTAAGTCCCATTGTTTCGGCTTTTCCCCAACAATGCACCTTAACAGGTTTCCCAAACTCCTATTTACCACCTCTGTTTTCCCATCAGTCTGCGGATGATAGGCACTACTGAACTGTAGTTGAGTTCCAAATTTCTTCCATAAAGTCCGCCAGAAGTGACTTAAGAACCTGGTGTCCCTATCTGAAGTAATAGTTTTTGGAACACCATGCAAACGAACAACTTCTCTGAAAAACAAATCTGCTACGCCTGTTGCATCACTTGTTTTCTTGCAGGCAATAAAATGAACCATCTTAGAAAACCTATCAACAACCACAAAAATTGAGTCATTACCTCGTTGTGTTTTTGGTAATCCCAAAACAAAGTCCATACTCAGATCTGTCCACGACCCTTTAGGAACAGGCAATGGCATATACAACCCTGTATTCTGTGCATGGCCTTTTGAGACTTGGCAAATTTGACATCTTTCCACATATCTTACCACATCTCTTTTCAACTTTGGCCAATAGTATTTGTCTGCTACCAAGGCTATCGTCTTATCTTTACCAAAATGCCCAGCCAACCCTCCGCTATGCAACTCTTTCACTATATTCTCTCTCATAGACCCAACTGGAATACATAGTTGGCGTCCCTTGAATAGGTAGCCATCCTGTAAAATATACTCATCCAGGACATCTCCTGCATTGTCTGACAATGGACTAATTAGTCTTTCAACAATATCCTTGAAATCAGAATCAGAAGAATACAAACCCTTTATTGCTTCAAAACCCACCACCTCATTTTCCATAGTGGTAAACAAAGTCACACGCCTACTCAATGCATCTGCAACTTGATTCTGTTTTCCAGATTTATGTTTTAGAGAAAAAGTATATCCCTGCAAAAATGATACCCACTTTGCATGCCTACTATTCAACTTCTTTTGGGTATTCACATACTTCAGGGCTATGTGGTCTGTAAATAACACAAACTCCTTAGGCACTAAGTAATGCCTCCAATGCCTTAATGCTTGTACAATTGCATAAAATTCCACATCATAAGTAGAGTAGTTCTTTCTTACCTCATTCAGTTTCTCACTAAAGAAAGCTACTGGCTTTCCTCCTTGACTTAGAACAGCCCCAATACCCACATGTGAGGCGTCACAATCAACCTCAAACACTTTATCAAAATCTGGTAGTGCCAAAATGGGTGCCTCTGTCACCTTCTTCTTCAAGAATTGAAAACTATCCTCAGCTGCCTTTGTCCACAAAAACTCCCTTCCTTTTGTGCAATCTGTTATAGGAGCTACAATACTGCTGAAATTTTTAATAAATTTTCTGTAAAATGTTGCTAGACCATGAAAGCTCCTTACCTCTGTTATACTCCGTGGAGTAGGCCATTCAATAATTGCCTTTATCTTTTCTGAGTCCATCTGTACCCCATCTGCTGAAATAATAAAGCCCAAGAATACCAAACTCTCTTGCATGAATGTGCACTTCTTCATATTTGCATAGAGTTTCTCTTTCCTTAACACTTCAAATACCAACCTTAGATGCCTCAAATGTTCTTCTTTAGTTTTACTAAAGATCAAGATATCATCAAAATAAACCACAACAAACTTACCATTATACTCCCGTAGCACGGTGTTCATCAATCTCATAAAAGTACTAGGTGCATTGGATAACCCGAATGGCATCACCAACCACTCATATAATCCATTTCCCGTCTTGAATGTTGTTTTCCACTCATCTCCTTCTCTGATCCGAATCTGATGATAACCACTTCGAAGATCAATCTTGGTGAAATACTTAGATCCAGCAAGCACATCCATCATATCATCAAGGCGAGGTATTGGGAACCGATACTTGATTGTAATTTTATTGATCGCTCTACTATCCGTGCACATTCTCCATGTTCCATCCTTCTTTGGTGTTAATAAAGCTGGTGTTGCACATGGACTCATGCTCTCCCTTACGACCCCCTTTTGCACGAGCTCTGCCACTTGCCTATTCAACTTTGCATGCAATGTCGGGCTCATCCTATAAGCCGCTTGATTTGGGAGTGAAGACCCTGGAATCAAATCAATGTGGTGTTGAATATCTCTTTTGGGTGGTAATCCATCTGGTAGCTCATCAGGAATAACATCCGAAAATTCTTCTATTAATTCTGATGTTTCTATTGGTATTTGAGCACTTACAAGTTCATCCTTATTTGCAACTAGTGCATAACAAAAACCGGTTGCCTTTGCCTCCTTCACAAATTCCTTTGCAGAAAGCATATTTTCAGCCTTCCCCTCTTCTTTAAGAGGTAGCAAAACTATTTTTGTGCCATCCTTCCAGAAAGTATAAGTATTCTTTCCCCCATCATGAATAACTTTTCTATCAAATTGCCATGGTCTTCCTAGCAGCATATGACATGCATCCATAGGGATAACATCACACCAAATCTCATCCTTATAACTGTTCCCAATAGAAAAGCTTATTAAACATCTCTTATCAACAGTAACTTCATTACCCTTCTTAAACCATGCAATACGATAAGGGTTAGGATTCTTCTCACAATGCAGACCCAATTTATCGACCATCTCATTTGAAACCATGTTCTCACAACTACCACCATCAATAATAACATTACATACCTTTCCTCCTGAAGTGCATCTTGTTCTGAAAATATTTGTACGCAGCCATGCATCCCCCTTGACCTCCTTTCTTGGAGCAATCATCGTCCTCTTGATCATCAGAGTTTCTCCAACATCTGGTGGGATTTCCAGGTCCTGTTCATCTTCTACTTGCTCAGCTTCAACAAGATTTACTCTTGGAGCATCTCCTTGCCTTTTGTCATGTGTATAAGTATGTGGGCATTCAAAAGCTCGATGCCCTTCTTCACCACATTTGTAACAAACAAATGGTCTTCGTGGAGCCTCCCATCCTCTATCGCCAGCATATCCTCTGCCCCTAGGAAATCCTCTGCCTCTTTGTTGATTCTGGAAATCTTGTCTCGTATCCTCTTGCTTTTCCAATCCACGAGATGATTCTCCCCTACCTTGGCTGAAACCAGCTCGTCCCCGAAAGGAAGTTGAGGCCCCCCTATTCATTCCAGGTGATCTCCTAAAACTTTGACGATTTTGTTTTTCCTCAGCCTTTAAGGCTAATTGATAGGCATCCTCCATGCTTTTAATCCTATGCATACTTATCTCATCTTGAATAGAAAATTTTAATCCATTAACATACCTTGCAGCCATTTGTTCCTCAGTTTCTTCATGCTCTACACGAATGGACAACTTATAGAACTCATCTGTGTATTCTTGCACTGTTTGTAAGTTCTGTCTGAGATTCTGAAACCTCCTGTAAAGGGTTTGTGCATAATCCACAGGGAGAAATTTATCTTTCAGCTTCTTCTCCATCTTACTCCACGTCCTAATTCTTTCTTTCCCCTTTCTTGACCGCTCTTTCTGTAGGTGATCCCACCATAACATAGCATGACCTTTCAATTTCGTGCATGCAAATTTTACCTTCTTTTCTTCTGACATAGTCTTCCACTCAAAAAAAATTCCCATGCTAGTCAACCAGTCTATTAGCTCCTCTGGTTTTAGACTACCACCATACTCTGAAACATCAACTCTTATCCCATCATTCTTTCCTTCTAATGCTCGAAGCATCCTTTCTTCAAAAGCTAATGGTGGTGCTTGCGTTTCCTCCTCTTCACAAACTTCTTCTTCATCTGTGTCATCTCCACCTTGATTTCCTCTCTGGGTTATCATTGCAGCAAGCACAACAACTTGTCTCTGCAGATCTTGCATATTTCTATTCATCTGTGCAATACCACCTCCTCTTCCTCTTCCTCTTCCTGCCATTTTTTTTAAATACTTCGAACCTGCTCTGATACCAGATAATGTAGCCAAATTAAGAACAAACCAGATATGCTGCAAATATTATGAACTCCAAAAGAAAATAGATCTCCTTCTTTGTTATCAAATAATGAATTACAATGTTTCCTAAATAGGAAAACAACTCCCAACTCGAGTTGCCAAGTAAACTCTAGCTAACTCTGACTAAATCTACTCTAGGTGGCGGAAATTACTATTTTTAGCAGTTTACTAGAACCTGCTATTCTTAGTAAGTTCGCATGCTTATTCCTATGGGCACAGAAATTGCCACGCATCTTCTACATCCCTAAATTAGAGGAATTTCCAACTTTCTAACTCATAATGCAATTAATAGACTAAAATTAACTAATGCTCAAAAATAGGAAAAAACCGAACTATAACTTAAATCCTAATTTTCGGCCTCAAGATGGCGGATTTAGGGCCCGAAAACGTGTCAAAAACTTGCCCCAACTAGTAGGGTGGGTTGCCGCTGCGTTCGTCTCATCGAAACACGTGGTTTCAAAAAAAAAACGGACTCAAACGGACACCCGGAACTCAAGTTATGACCTTGTCAAGTTCCTGCTAATTCTAGCGCAATCATCCTCAACTAACTTCTTCTTAAGTGACACATGTATCACTTAACTAATAGAATGGTTCCACATGACTTCAAGTAATGGTTGTAAAACCAATAACTTAGAAGTTTTACAATTTCATCCGGGAACATAGAAAATAGAAGAAGAAAGAATAGAAGAAGTCATGTCAGCTGTAATGTTATGTCTTCTTCTTGTTCTGATATCTGATATACTTGTCGAACATATAATTCAGCATCTTCCATTTGTTTTAGCCACTGCTTCCTTTCTCTGTCCTGAATTGCAGCAACCCTTCATTCAACACTTTGCTGCACGCTTCCACATCTTCCAAACTCGGCCCAAACCTCGCAATGTCTGCTTGCAGCGCCACCAGTCTACTGATAGAATTCATCGTGAAAGGCTTGGTAGCTTTATCAATTCTCTTTTGTACCATCAGGAGAGAACCTTCCAGGGAATTAGGCACCTCGTTAGAAACAATCCTCACGTAAGAAGTAACACCTCCGTCCACATCTTTCCTCAGTGAAAGAAATGATACTGTCTGGTAAATCTGATGTTCTACTCTCAAGTGCCTGCATCCTTTTCAGCAAAACTCTGCAGATTTCCAAACGGAAAGATACTGCAAATTCTAGCTGCTTCCCCTTCTCAACTGATCCATCCGGTACAATCTGTTCCGCAATCAATACATCTCTCGGCAGCTTGTTGATCTCGGCCAAAATACTCAGGTTACTCTCTGCAACTGTATTCATGCCTTCTATGCTTTCCATCAGTTGCTTTAGTTGATTTGCTGCATCATTCATAACCTTTAGGCGGGCTGGCACTTCCCCAAGTTGTACAGAAGCTTGACGAATAATCAGATTTCCATTCGTCAATAGCCTTTACTTGATTGCTTGCATCTTCCATTTCCTGCATAAGATGATCACTCACCTGCTCTGAAATGGGCTGAATGGAAGGTTTAGCAACCTTGGCTATGATCTCACATAATTGAGATACTTGCTTCTGCAGCTCTTCTTTCTCCGCCTTTTCACTGTCAAGCCTAAGGAATAAAGCATTTATCAATGTCTGCGTGTCCTGCTTCAATCCTTCAGTGGTGGCTTGACCGAGTGGTACTTTGGTCACTGTCACATCTTCTGCCGTGAGCTCCTCCTCTATCTTTCCTTCTGCCGGAATTGATATCTCAGCAAACTTCTCTCCCGAATTCTCGATGATCAACCTAGAAGTTGCTTTAGCAACTTTAGGCCTTCTGTCTCTTCTGCTCAGATCCTGGAGTAGCTGCAAGTCATGCTCCTCTAAGTTCATCTCCATTCTTGCTTCTGGAATCAACTGCAAAGCTAACCATTCCGAGAAATTACTTCTCGGAGAGTGAGAAGTCGCTGAGTGCACTACCATCTCCCGCTCTGCATCCTCTCCGTCAGAAAGTGCCACAGTGTTATGGCTGCCATCCTCTGAATCATCCAAGGACAAAGCTCTTTTGAACTCCGCCATCTGCAGCTTCAACATCTCCTCTGGAACGGGTGATGAACGGAGTGGTTGAGGAGAGAAGATGAATGTCGTTGGATTCAATGAAGGCATGGAAGCGTCCTGCTGCTGCGGTGCAATAGTTGGTGAAGTACTGGGTACTGGAGAAACTGGAGTCAAAGCTATGGTCGTAGAAGTGATCTTCTTTTTCTCTTGAGATTTTCTGTGTACTTTCAACTTCTCGGACCTTCTGCTGCTTTCTCCTTCATGCTTTCGCTTGAGGGAATCTCCTGCGCCGAAGTTGCCCGTGATTTGATTCATCAATGCTTCATCAAGGCAGTATCCCCTCGTCAGCAACCAGTTCGAAGTATTCACCAACACAGCTCCAGATCTTTCTTCAATTGTGCTGCAGCCTCCATGTTATCCTGCAGTATAGCTTTATCTCCTCCCATTTGATGGTAAGTGTCAAGTACCACGTTCCCATCATCTTTAAGATCCGCAGGTATCCGCGCTAGTCCAAAGTCGAACACTTGCTTTGCTGATAGCCTGCTGAAATCTTTCTTTCTAACCTCGTACTCACTTTTGCACTTCATCCAGAAATCTTCTAATGAAGGCACATGTGCGTACTGCTGGGAGATTGTCTTCCTGGCTACTCCAAATGGATCGAAGTTCAGCCGTGCAGGGAAGAACTCTTGCTCATACTCGGATAACATTTGCACTTCCATCCCTCGAGCTCTGTGAATGCTAATGCAGCTGTAATATCCCACAGTGATTGGGAAGAAGCCCGTAGACTTGTGCCACTTTGAATGAAGGTCGTGTAACTCCACAAGTTGCCTGCTCAGCTCCATGGCGATCAATCTATCATTCGGATACCTGGGCATCTTTATTGGTTCTCCAGAAAAGCCCGTAACCCTGAGGTATGTGAAATCTGCAAATTGAATGAATAGACTGCCAATCTTGGACACAGCTTCCCACGCTTCCTTGCTTACCCATTTGGCCTTCAAGTCTTTGTCTAGCCTGCAGATGAAATTGTAGAAGTCATCGTTGATCACTTTGAAGTCTCTTCTCGCCTGTAGGTGCAGTAAGCTGCAGGTAGCATTCGAAAATGGGGTCCTTAGAAAGAACACCACATCTATCCAGCCTGGAAAAGACGCCCTATGAAGCTGCAGAATACACCAAGTATGAAGTCATCTTGAAGCTGAAAGTACGTTTCACGTTCCGGAGTTGCTCACCGATGTTGTTGCTAATAATTTCCGACCAATTGATTATAGAATCAACCTTGTTGATTTCAATGGTCCTGATGAAAGCATACATCCATGTACGGAAAGTGTAAACATTCGCTTCGCCATTCATCCTGCATAGTAATTTGATGACATCATCTGCCTCCTGCACCAAATTGGACCGTGGAAGAATTCTCAGGAACTTTGAAGGAGATCTAAGCTTCTTCATGTATTGGCTATTCATGATGCTAACGCAATCAGCTCTATGCTTCTCCCATCTACTGTCAGCATCCTGAATGCTAATAGAAGTCATAACCTTTCGTACTGGAATCTTCAAACAATAATTGATGAACTCCGCGTCCAAACGAATTATTGTCTTTCCCGAAGCATCCCGCACTGATCTGGATAAAGGATGGTAAGATCTAGCACACTCCATCACGAACTCTGGCAATTGTGCTATACATGGAAAAGTTGCAGCTCGGATAATTCCACTAGTTTTGACCGCACGCATGAGTGAAGTCTTTCCCGCTCTGGATCTATCTATCAAATCGGCAAGAGGTTCCGGGCCTAGATCTGTGTCTCCTCTGTCTGCAAGTTTGGAAGCAATGCATGACTCCATCATGCTTTCTTTTTCATCTCTTTTCGCCATAGCTTTGTCTATCTTCGTCTGAATAATTCTTTTTCTTCTCATTTGGCCGGATTTCTTCAATACTGGTGCAGATTTGGACAATTCTTCAGATTCGGAGGATATTTGCAATGTGTTGGACATTGATAAAAACTCCTTTTCTTTTGTAAAGCACCTGTAATGAATTCCTGCAATTTATTCAGACAAAAATGGCCACCGGGGCATGAATAGTGAATTTAAATTGTAAAAATCTGCACTTTTCAAGCCTGCTGCCCCAAAAATTGGTGTTTAATTTGCACATAAAGAGAGCATGAATCCTTTCAATCAACACCTGAGCTCCTGTAACACCTGTAAAAACAACTATGCAGACAAAGATCAACCTCCTCCAAAGCATGCGCCAAATCTGGAAGCTTTTAGCCTTGTTAGCACTTTGTCTGAACAAAATCCTTCCTCTAATGGGGGCGCACTTTTCCTCCTGGCTGCAATTCTTTACCTGTGAATTAAATTATTCACCCATATGGCTGCCCATGCTTATATAACCTTCACCATTCTATAATTAATAATTGCCCTAACAATTAAAGGCAATTAATTAATTAAAAAATCATGCTTTTCTCTTTTAAAAATAGCATGTTTAAGGACAGCCATCCAATAAATTAAATTAATCCAATTTAATCCTTCACACAGCACTTCACTTAAGCTTCACAGTGTGCTTTGACCATAGCCACTGAAAATAGAAATTAATTTAATGTTTTAATGCTTTAAAAAAACATTAAATAATACCCAAATGGGGCGCACTTTTTGAGAGGAAGAGGGCAGCCATTAAATAAATTAAATTTAATGCATTTAATTCCTTTATTTTATTCCATCTTTGACTTGTTGACCTCCTCCAAGCTTGGGCGCACTTTTTGAGAGAATAGATTAATTAAAATAATCAATTTAAGGCTGCCATTCTCTCACCAAAGGGGGTGCACTTTTTTGCACATGTAATTCTATTTTTAAGAATTTTTCACAATGGGATTCTTTACCCTGCAAGGCAGGCACCAAAATCCCATGGTCCACTTAAGTGATTTGACTTTGACAATGGGATTATTTACCCTGCAAGGCAGGCACTAAAATCCCATGATTTCACTTAAGTCACTTTACTTTTATTTTATCATGGGAATTTTCACCCTGCAAGGCAGATAATAAATTTCCGCCTGCCTGCGGCCTCTAACTTTTCCCACTGCAGCTTAAGTGACTTTTATAACACAGGAAAAAGTACACTGCTAGGCAGGTATAAAATTCCCACCCTGCCTGCAGCTTATATTTTTCCTCTTGCAGCTTAAATCCTTTGTTTTCCAAAAATACGCCCATCCCCACAGGGGCTTTTCTGTGCACGACTTCGCTTTTTCCCAGTGATCCAGACCTCCGATGATGACTTCCTCCGAGCATAATGTGCGTATATGTTTTCCAACTGCTCCAGGCCAAAAATCGAGCTTACCCGACAAAGGAATTGTTCCAGAGAAATTTCACAGAAAACGAAACGGGACACCACAAAAACACAAAAAATTGCCAAAAGTTACAAATAAAGTCCGAAACTTAAAACAAGTTAAAACCCTTCTGGCACATAGAAATAATAACATATTCGCTTCATAATAGAGTTAAAACAGAGCGCAAATAGCCTCATACGGGGCTCAAAATAATTAAATACAAATTTCCCGCAGACAAATCCCGACGACAGAATAAAACAATTTTGGGCATTTGGGTATTTGGCGAAAAAGGCTAATATGGCTCTTTGGGATTATCTTGACGCAATATAAGAACTTTCAAGCAATAAAAACACAAAAACGACCCATTATTTTAAAAGTACGAAAAAAATTTCGAAATAGGGTAGTCGCAGATTTCAGGGTGAAATCTGAGTGACAGCACCGAACTTCCTCTACTATAAGTCGGCTGTCAAAAGGGAGCCAAGGTGAGTTTAATGGGAACATCATACAAACATACAAGCACATAGTCGAAATGCTTCCACTCCAAATGAAATACTCCAAATCAGCCCACTTTGCAAAATAGAAGTTGCTGCAAATTAGACTGTGAACCAACCAATAACCCACAAATTACTTCGAAAAAGGCCCCAAAGGATTTTACCAAACCCATGCTCCAGTCACGACTGTAGCTGCAATTATGACACATAAGCATAAAAAAATTTGATCATTTACCATATATAACTCTAAAATGCATGGCCCAATAAAAGATTTAAACACAAGCATCACAGAAAAACTTCGCCAAAGTCGATTTGGAATGAAACACACTAAAATCAGATTTTAATCGATTCATAAGTCGATTTACAACACACACCACTGGTGTCCCCAGATTTCATCCTGAAATTTGTGACTAACCCTATCCAAAAAAAATTCGTACTTCTAAAATAATGGGGTCGTTTTGTGTTTTTATTGCCAGAAAGTTCCTGTAATGTGTCAAGATATTCCCAAAGAGCCATATTAGCCACTTTCGCCAAATACCCAAATGCCCAAAATTGTTATATTCTGTCATCGGGATTTGTCTACGGGAAATTTGTATTTAATTATTTTGAGCCCCGTTTGAGATAATTTGCGCTCCGATTTAACCCTGTTGTGATCGAACATATCATTATTCCTATATACCAGAAGGGTTTTAACTAGGAATAAGTTTTGGGCTTTATTTGTGACTTTTGGCAATTTTTTCGTGTTTTTGTGTTTTCCTGTTTCGTTTTCTGTGAAATTTCTCTAGATCAATTCCTTTGTCAGGTTAGCCCGATTCTTGGCCTGGAGTATTCGGAGATCATATACGCACGTTATGCCCAGAGGAAGTCACCATCGAAGGTTTGGCTCACTGGGAAAAAGCAAAGTCGTGCACTAAAAAGCCCCTTCGGGGTTGGGCGCATTTTTGGAAAACAAAGGATTTAAGTGGATCATGGGAAAAAATAAAAGCAGCGGGCAGGTGAAATTTTATTGCCTGCCTTGCAAGGTACTTTTTTCCATGACTTAGAAAATTAGAGGCAGTAGGCAGGCGGGAATTTTTATTGTCTGCCTTGCAGGGTAAAAATTCTCATGGTGAAATAAAAGAAAAGTAACTTAAGTGAAATCATGGGATTTTATTGCCTGCCATGCAGGATAAATAATCCCATTGTCAAAGTCAATATTCACTTAGGTGGATCATGTCACCAAACTGGATTTCTGGGGCTGCCTTGCAGGGTAAAAATTCCCATTGCCATGTGTTCCCCTTTAAAAATCCCTTGAATTCTATTATAGCAATTCTTTATTCTAAAACTAGTGCAACCCACCTTGGGTGAATAATAATGCATTAAATAAATATTTGTTAATATTAATTCACCCAATTTTGGCACCCAAGCACTTGTGGAAAAGTCAACAAAGAGTAAAGTGGACAAAAGTAATTTAAAAATAGAATTCCAAAATTAAATAAATTTAATTTATTTAATGCTTCCCCTTTAGTCAAGAAGTAAATAATTGATTAAATTAAATTCCTATTTTCAGTGGCTATGGTCAAAGCACACTGTGAAGCTTAAGTGAAGTGAAGAGTGGATGATTAAATTGATTTAATTTAATTAATTGGATGGTTGTCCATAAACATGCTATCCTTTTTAACACATCAGTTAAAGAGAGAAGCATGATTTTTAATTAATTTAATTGTCAGGAATAGAAGGGGCAACTATTAATTAAAGAATTATGAGGGCTATATAAGCATGGGCTGCCATAAGGATGAATTAATTAATTGGCAGGTGAAGAAGTGCAGCCCAGAGAAAAAGTGCGCCCCATTTGGAGAAGGATTTTGCTCAGAGGAAGGTGAATTTGATGCTAAAAGCTTCTAGTTTTGGTGCATGCTTTGAAGAAGGCTGATTTGTGTCTGCATAATTGTTTGCAGAAGTGATATTTAGGTGCTCAGGTGAAGTTGGAAAAATTCATGCTCACTTTGCAGGCAAATAAAACATCAATTTTTGGGGCAGCAGGCTTGAATAGTGCGGATTTTTATGATTAAAATTCATTGTTCATGTTCAAAAAGTGGCCATCTTTGTCTAAATTAATTGCAGGAATTCATTACAGCTGCTTTACAAAAAGAAAAGGAGCTCTAAATCAATGTCCAATAAGAAGAAAAAGAATTGTTCAGACAAAGCTATGGCGAAGAGGGACGAAAAAGAAAGCACAACGGAGTCATGCATCACTTCTAAATTTGCAGATATTGGAGACACAGATCTAGGCTCGGAACCTCTTGCGGAATTGATAGACAGATCCAGAGCAGGAAAGACTTCACTAATGCATGCAGGAAAAAAACTTCACTCATGCGCGCAAATTAAAAGCAGTGGAATTATTCGAGCTGCAGCTTTTCCATCCACAACCCAGTTGTCAGAGTTTGTTATGCAGGTGCAGATCCATAATCCATATGTAGATGTAGATGCAAATCCATATGCAAATCCAGATCCAGATCTCATAGTTGCAAAAGCTTCCGGCACAAAGGCTTCATCCTCTTGTTTCAAATGCAGCCCATGAAGAAGTCGTGGAAAATTCCTTCTAAGATCTTGTGCAAATGCTCCCATCTTCTAGTTGAAGCTTTCATTGAATTTTCATTCATCCGGAGTGCTTTCCAGAATTTTTAATTGCTCATATGCAATTAAAATTAAGGATGATAAGTTATCTACAACAAACATTGCATTGATACATGTACTGAACTACAAAAGCTTCAAAGATAAAAGAGACGACAAGGCGAAGGCAAAATCCAACTATTTCTAGATCCAGCTTGTTTTCAGATCCATCTTGTCATTTCCAATTCCAATCATTTCCAATTCAAGCTTGCTTCCAGATCCAGCTGCTCCCAGATCCAGTTTGGTGAGAATCAAAGGCAAAAGAATCAGCTGTATTAAGACATGAAAAAGGACAATACTGCAATTTTCCTCTTCCTTCTTCTTTCCTCTCCGACAAAGTAATTGAGCGATCAATTAAATTATAAAACTTAAGTGATTCGCTTAAAAGCCATACTTGAAGAAGTCAACTACTTGGAGATAGGTGGCGGACGTGCAAAATAGAAGGTTTTATTTTTAGTTTCAAATCATACATGTCATGCAAAGAGGAATTCCAGGATGGAGACTGCCAGTTGTTTCTTTCTTCCGACTTCCACATGCCAGTTTAACTAAACGCTTCCAACTTGTAATTGTCCCTCTACATTCTATAAGTAGAGGAAGAACCTTCGGGTTAATGATCAAAATTTGTAAGCAGCAACCTTGTGTTCCAGACTTTGTGCCAAAACTCTTGAGAGCCACTTGAAGCAAAGGATATACAGGAGCAGATTTCCGAAGAACTTTGTGTCACAGTGTATTGTGTTTCTTGTTTTTTATCTTTGATCTTTTAATAGATTGTGTTATTTCAACTCTAGATCTAGAGCTACCTTCACTTAGAATTTTGTGTTTTTATCTATTGGTTTTCTTCTATGTGTATGCAATCAACTCTGCTATCTATTGATTAGGATGCACATCTTCCCCATGTCTTCTCTGTGTTTATATAATTTCTTTCTTCTATAAAATATTTCATTTCTTTAAACAGTTGTTTACTTGCTGCAGAATTGTTTCAGTTATGAATTCATGAACTGAGTAGTTAAAGTAAAACCCCATTTAGATATTAGCATACTTTAATTGACAAATCTGACATGGGAGCCTCACCGGTAAATGAGGGAGATTTATCTCATGACTGCCTAGGTTTTGTGCTATGCTGACTGATCTGATGAAGTAGAGTCATTTTGGATCCCTATGGATCACACCTCCCCTGCTTAGGAGGCTTTTGGTCCCACAAAAACTTAGTGGGGGAGTAGATGAGAAAATAATTCCCTCATTTGCTCTTTCGAGTACCACCGGGCCTGCCTTGGTGTCTTTCCTTTCAGTTCAATCTTCCAAGACTCCTGCGGACCTCTCCTAGTCTCTCTGACCTTCTACTATAACACTACATCCTCCTCCAATTCGCCTCCTGAGTCCAAGATGCAATCCTTAATGGAAGGTAGCAACTGTTGTCCTTCATCTTATCTAGCATGGATGGCTCATATAGGTGCAAGTTCTCACAGTTTATTACTGAGTACATCGTCACAAATGGCGGCAAATCAAGTAAGAAGGAATTTTCTACAACTTGCTCCAATATGGTGAAGGGTCCATATTGTAGTGGCTTGAGCTTCCGTGTTTGATCTTGTAGTCTCTCCTTTCTCAAGTAAAGCCAAACTCTATCTCCAACATGAAGCTTATGCTCTCTCCTGTGTTGATCATGCCTATCCTTATACTTGGCTTGAGATTTCTTTAACTGTTCTTTCACTTTGAGATGGATTTGCCGGATCCTCTCAATGAATTTGTTTTCTCTATTAACCTCTGTGTCTTGTGTCTCTTCCTCATCCTGCTGCGGAACTGCTATGTTCAGTGGATTTGTAGGTAGATATCCCAAACATGCTTCAAGTGATGACTTCATAGTGGATGTGTGTACTGCCCAATTATAGGAATGTTGATTATAGGCTAAGGACTCATCCCAAGTCCCTAGGTATTTTCCATTATACCCTCTGATCAACTATACAAAAGTCATGTTCATCACCTCTGTCTGTCCATCTGTCTGTGGATGGAAATTTGTGCTCCTCTATAGCCTGGTATCCATCTTGTCCCACAAAGTAGTCCAAAACTTCCCCAAGAACCTGGAATCCCTGTCAGAAACAATAGACTTTGGCAAGCCAAAATGCACCCATACATTAGCAAAGAAAATATTTGCTACCTCATGTGCTTTTACTATCTTTTTACATGCCATAAGAATACACATCTTACTGAATCTATCAAGAACAACATAGAGATAGTCATGGCCATGTTTAGACATAGGTAATCCTCCTACAAAATCCATAAAAATGTCCTCCCATGGACGAGTAGGTACTAACAAAGGCATATACAAACCCTCCTTCCTAGTCTTAGGCTTGTTGGTACAACAAAGTTTACATCGATGTATAAATTTTGATACTTCTTGCATATTGGGCCAATACATGTACCTTTGCAAGTGGGCTAGGGTCTTACTAACACCGAAATATTCCACTACTTTCGAGGTATGTGCTTCCCTCATCAATAGAATTCTTTCTTCTTTAGGCACACAAAGCTTCCCCCATCGGTAGAGCAGCCCGTCCTTGAGATAACAATCTTCAATCCCCATCCTTTCAGCCCCTTGGGCCTGCAACTGCTGAAATTTCACCCCAAAATCTTTGTCCTGGGCATATGCCTCTTTATAAGCTTCCTTCATGAAGATCTTGATCTGAGAGATAGTGGCCAAGCAGGAGAACTTCTCCTATGTGGGTGGTCTAGACAACATGTTTGCCACCAAGTTTGTACTACCTTTCTTGTATTTGATCACTAGATGGAACTGCTGAAGGAACCCCATCCATTTGTAGTGTCTTGCCTGCTACAATTTAGATTGTGCTTGCAAATACTGGAGAGGTTTGTGTTCAATGTGCACAATAGTTTCTTTATCCAACAAATAATGCTTTTATTGTTTAATTTCCTGAACTAGTGCATACATTTCTTTATCATATACTGAATATCCTTTAACTGTTGAAGTAAAAGTTTCAGAATGATAACATACGGGTTTACCTCCTTGAAGCAACATTGCGCCCATAGCATAATCACTGGCATCTGTCTCTACTTCAAAGGGCTGTTGCAAATTAGGAAGAGCGAGTACTGGAGCATGACTAATCTTGTATTTCAATAACTCAAAGGATTTGTCTTGTTCCTTACCCCAGTCAAAATCCTTACTCTTCGCAGCCACTGTGTGTAGAGGTGATGCAATCGTGGAGAATCCCATAATGAACTTCCACATGTACTATATTGTTCGCACAAAAGTCCTAGTCTTTGTGGCTCTTGTTGGTGTTGGCCAACTGGTGATGGCTTTCACCTTCTTTAGATCCACTCGTAGCTCTCCTCCTCCAACCATGTGCCCAAGATAGACAAGTGAATGTTTGGCGAATTCACATTTCTTCATATTACAAAACAACTATTTCTCCCTGAAAACTTGCAAGACTTGCTACAAATGAGTTAGATGTTCCTCCCATGTGGCACTAAAAATCAAGATATCATCCAGATAAACAATGACACATGAATCTATGAAATCCCGCAATACATCATTCATCAATCTCATAAATGTAGCGGGTGCATTGCATAAACCAAATGGAAGTACTAACCATTCATACAAACCATGTTTTGTCTTGAAGGCAGTCTTCCATATATCATTCTCCTTCATTCTGACTTGGTGATAACCTGACTTGAGATCCAACTTCATGAAGAACTTGGCATGCTGAAGCTAGTCCAAAAGATCATCTATGCGGGGAAGTGGATATTTGTTCTTTATGGTGATCTTGTTCAAAGCGTGGTAGTTGATGCATATTCTCCAAGAACCATCCTTCTTTGGCACCATCACAATAGGTGAACCGCATGGTGAGGTGCTGGGACATATCACTCCCTGGTCTTGCAGTTCATGGAGTTGTTGCTTTACTTCAGTACTCTCTAGCAAGGATTGCCTATACAACCCAATGTTCGATAGAGGGGACTCTAGCAACAACTGAATCTCATGCTCTACTTCCCGTTTTGGTGGTAACCCATTGGCAGCTTGAAAAACTTCCTTAAAAGAATGAATAATACTATCCACATCCTATTTTCCCTAGTTAGAAATCTCTGAAACTTCTACCCCATCTTGTTTATCCTTTAATAAAAGTAAACAAAACTAATTATGATTTTCCTGAATAATTCGTTTTGCTTGGTTAATACTCACCATAGTAACCTGTGTCTTACACTGGTGTGCCTGGATGTTGTAGTTGATCTCGTCCTTGACCCATCTATATTGGTTTTCCCTTCTCATATATATAGCATCCCTGATATACAAGTAAGGACTCCCGAAAACAACATCAAAAACATCAAGTGGAATAACATCAGTTTCCAATACATCAATATACTAAGAATTTATCCCAAACTTGACCTTACATTTTTTTGTTACCTGAATTTCAACATCCTTTTTCACCCAACTCAAAGGATAAGGGTGTGGATGCTCGTAAGTCTCAAGACTAAGATTCTTTACAACTGCTTCAAAAATCAAGCTAGACTGAGAACTGGTATCAATCAAAGTATTTACCTTAGTTCTCTTGATTTGGATTTTGATCTGGAATAGTCTACTCATCTCCTTTTCCTGGCTCTCCATGTTGGTGGCCATGCATCTAAGCCTCTCATCTAAATTAGATTCATCTTCGATTTCTACCTCCCGTTTTGTCTTTACAGTTGTTATGGACTTCTTTGAGTCCTTGGTTCGGTTCTTTAGATGTAACTCTGGATGCAACTTCCAACATGTAGCGTCAGTATGACCATTGATATCACAGTTCTTGCACAAATTCTTGGGATCTTTACAAGTATTTAAAGTAGTGGCAGTTTGTTTACCTTTCCCTTTCCACTTACCTTTGTTACTTGTTTGCCCATGTTCTTTCTTTTGCTGATTTGTTGACTACTTTGCACTTGGTTTTGCTTCTCCTTGCTTCTTTTCATCATCTGTATAGTATGCCTGCGCACACGTCTCGTTAAGATCTTTGGGCTTCTTGGAGATGACTTTTCTTCGAAGATGAGTGTAAAGTCCTCCCAAGTACTTAGTCAAAATATCCTCATCCTCTAAGTCCATGTTCAATAACATGGTCTACCTCCGAAACTCCGTACTATAGTCCTGCACACTTTGACCACTGCCTTGTCTAAAATACTGCCATTTAATCATTTGGTCAGTCTTGTGGCCAATAAGATAGAAGTTAGCTCTAAGTAATGTTTTAAATTCTTGCCAAGATTTCAGAATAGGACGTTTCTTCTTTTCACAAGTGACCAGATGGGTTTCTCACTAAACCAGAGCATGTCCATCCATTTTGAGACGTGCAAAGGTGATCCTTTGTGCCTCAGTGACATTATGGACGCTAAAGTAGACTTCTAATTGTTTTAACCATTTATCAAGCAACTTTGCATCTACTTGTCCTTCAAATCTTTTAATTTCAACTTTCGTCCTAGCTTTAAAATTCTTGGGATCTTTACAAGTATTTAAAGTAGTGGCAGTTTGTTTACCTTTCCCTTTCAACTTACCCTTGTTACTTGTTTGCCTAAACTCTTTCTTCTGCTAATTTGTTGACTGCTTTACCCTTGGATACGCTTCTCCTTTCTTCTTTTAATCATCTATGTACTATGCCTGTATGCATGCTTTGTTGAGATCTTTAGGCTTTGTGGAGATGACTTTCCTTCGAAGGTGAGTGTGAAGTCCTCCCAAGTACTTGGTCAGAATATCCTCATCCTCTAAGTCCATGTTAAGCAACATGGCTTGCCTCTGAAACTCCATAGTATAGTCTTGCACACTTTGACCACTACCTTGTCTAAAATACTGCCATTTAATCATTTGGTCGGTCTTATGGGCAATAGGATAGAAGTTAGCTCTAAGTAATGTTTTAAATTCTTGCCAAGATTTCACAATAGGATGTTTCTTCTTTTCACAAATGGCCAGATGGGTTTCCCACCAAACCAGAGCATGTCCCTCCATTTTGAGACGTGCAAAGGTGATCCTCTGTGCCTTAGTGACATTATGGACGCTAAAGTAGACTTCTAATTGTTTTAACCATTTATCAAGCAACTCTGCATCTACTTGTCCTTCAAATCTTTTAATTTCAACTTTCGTCTCATCTTTAAAAGGAGCATGATCAGATTTTACCTTTTCTCTTGCATTTAAAAAATGATCTATAAACTCTCTTGCATTTGAAGTCTCTTCTTCATGCTCTTTCCCATATTCTTCCTCATGGTGACTCCTCACTATGCCTGTTGAGCACAGGATAATACTGAGGGGGGTGAATCAGTATTATGATATTATTTCAAACTTCAATACTTAAACTTAGATCTATAATCACGAGTAATGTGAATATATCAAATAAATCAAAGAACACAAAACTTAATGCAAGTAGACATGGATATACGTGGAAACCCTTTCGGGAGAAAACCATGGAGAAACTTCTTTCTTTATATATATTTCTCAAAAATTTGTAGGCACCAACCTACTGGAGACACCAATCCCCAAATTACAGTTTTGTAGGCACTAACCTATACGAGCACCCACCCCTTTTGCTAAGCACCAACTCAACAAGAGACACCGATCTCTTCGAATATGAAGGTACCAACCTTCCTTACAAAATTTTCTTTCCACTTTTGAACTTGTTGCTTCCTCAACGAATAATGGAAAATTCTTCTTCTTACTTTGAGATTTGTTGTTCTAAAATTTTGCGCTTACGCTTCCTCTTCTTCTTCTTTTTCCTTAAGATATTCAACTTGAATCCATGCTTAATAAGTCTCATATGAATCTTCTTATGTAGCCTTTTGTACCTTTTTGAAAAGACACATCGTTCCAACCGACACAACCTTTCCATTAACACAACTTAATTAAGTGCATTAGTCGGCTAAAACCAAAAAATAATTAATGCAGCCCATAATTATTAAATGCGCATTAATCAATGCAATTAACCACTTGATAGGAGCGCTGCCCCTCATTAGACAAATCATTGTTATCATTAAATCTCTACCAGCCATCAT
Organism: Taxus chinensis; assembly: GCA_019776745.2. Lineage (NCBI taxonomy): Eukaryota > Viridiplantae > Streptophyta > Pinopsida > Cupressales > Taxaceae > Taxus > Taxus chinensis. The sequence goes on from CM034149.1 coordinate 133,006,320, forward strand.
TAAATCTTCTTTCTCACCATAAAACATTGCATATGAACACCTTAAAATGCGGATATCTCTCTCTTATGTACAGCTGTGTATATCTCGCTTATACCATGATAATCCTCATGCAAAAATGCTTCTTTTCATGTATTTAAACTTTCGTTTTCTACCCTTCTATACTGCTGGTTATTTCTGTTACTTTCTACCATTTCCGTCAATAATTTCGTTACTTTCTGACAGATTTCCGTTTACCAGTTCAGCACCTCTTTTGACATCAATGACAATATTTCCAACAATCTCCCCCTTTGTCATTGATGGCAACCCCAAAAAATAATCTCCTCTTCTGCAGCTTCCTCTTGCTTTAGCTCCCCCTTACTACCATTCTCCCCCTTTGACATCAATGGCAAAGGGTCATCCTAGGAGCTGAAAAAATTGCAAAGTTTTAGCTCCCCCTTAACTAGTGCTACCCTTGACTCTTCAATGTAAAGATGTAAAAGAAATTACTCCCAGCTTATGACGTAGATATTCAAACGTCTCCTTTGGAAGTGGCTTAGTGAAAATATCTGTTATCTGTTCGAATGTAGCGACATACTCCAACTTTACCTATTTCTCTGCCACCTACTCTCTTAAGAAGTGATATCTTATGGGAATGTGATTTGTTCTAGAATGCATAACCGGATTCTTTGAAATGCTTATTACACTGGTATTATCACATAATATGGAGATGGGATGATCATACTCTACTTTGATATCCTTCAAGGTCTGCTTCATCCATAAAATTTGCGTGCAACATAGTACCGCTACTATATACTTTGCTTCTGCTGTGGATAGGGATACAGAATTTTGCTTCTTTCTTAGCCAAGATACTAGGTTGTTTCCAAGAAAAAATGCTCCTCCAATTGTACTTTTTCTGTCATCTACACATCCTGTCCAATCTGAATCTGTATAAGCTGTCAATGTGAAATCTTTTCCTTGTGGATACTGCAACCCGTATTCCATAGTTCCCTTTATATATCTGAATATGTGTTTTACAACTTGCACATGTGTTTCTTTCGGCCCTGCTTGAAAACGTGCCACCATACCCAATGCTTGCATGATATCTGGTTTGGATGCTATCACATATAATAAACTCCCAATCATTGATCTATAGAGAGATTGATCAGCATCTGGAGATTCGTCATCTTTTCTTAACTTGGTTCCAGTGATCATCGGTGTGCTGACAGGTGCACACTTCTCCATACCAAACTTTTTCAACATTTCCTTCACGTACTTGGTTTGGGATATAAATATTCCTTTATTATATTGATAAATTTACAATCCAAGGAAAAAGGATAACTCACCCAACATAGACATTTCAAAATCCTTTTGCATGTCTTTTGCAAATTTTCTAGACATTTCTTCATTGTCTCCTCCAAAGATTATGTCATCCACATATACAACCACAATTAACTGGTGTTCATCTTCAGTTTTGATGTAAAGATTACTGTCAGCATGTCCTCTCTTGAATCCTTGGTCCTGTAGATGTTGATCAAGCCTTGAGTACCATGCTCTGGGGGCTTGTTTTAATCCATACAATGCCTTTTTCAACCTACACACATAATCTTCATTTTTTGATAATAGGAACCCTTCAGGTTGTTCTATGTAAACCTCGTCTTTTAAATTCCCATTTAAAAAGGCTGATTTGACATCCATTTGGTAGACTTTGAAATTTTTAAACACTATGAAAGCAAGGAACATTCTGATTGCTTCGAGTCTAGCAACTAGAGCAAAAGTCTCTTCAAAATCAACACCTTCCACTTGAGCATACCCTTTGCATACCAATCTTGCCTTATTTCGAGTGACTTGACCATCTTCATTTAGTTTGTTCCGAAATACCCACTTAGTGCCAATCACATTCTGACTCTTTGGTCTGGGAACCAGTTCCCAAGTTGCATTTTTCTCAATTTGATCTAATTCTTCTTCCATCGCCTTCAACCAATGTTTATCATGTCTTGCTTCTAAAAAGTTCTTAGGTTCTACCTTAGATAGCAGAGAAAAATACCCTTGCTCAGAAGCATTTGTAATTTTTCTTCTGGTTTGAACCCCGTTATCAAGTTCTCCAATAATCTGACTTTCATCATGATTTTTCTGAACGAAGCGAGATGGCGTCTTGGTATCCTTCCTTTCTGATTTACTCCACTCTTCAATATCTTCTTCTTCCTCTTGTTCTTCTTTCACAAGACTTGGTATTTCTAAAGACTCTTCTGAATTTTCTTTTGTCTTTAGATCCAAACCCTCATCCACTCTGACACTTGCACTTTCTATGATAGTCCACAACCTATTGTTATAACATCTGAAGGATTTACTTTTAGTGGAGTACCCAAGAAAAATCCCTTCATCGGATCTTGAATCAAATTTGCCTAAGTCCTCTTCAGTTCTTTTAATGAAACATCTGCTCCCAAATACCTTAAAATATTTGACCGAGGCTAGTCTTCCTTTCCATAATTCATATGGAGTTTTGTCATGGTTAAATCTAATTTGCACTCTATCCAAAATATAAACGGCAGTACTTACCGCTTCTTTCCAGAATCAATCTGATAACTTAGATTCATTCAACATTGTTCGGGCCATCTCTTGAATGGTTCTGTTCTTCCTTTCTACTACTCCATTTTGTTGTGGAGTTCTTGCAGCTGAGTATTGTCTTTTAATTCCATGGTCTTCACAATATTCAATAAATTCATTTGACATGAATTCACCTCCACGATCTGACCTTAGACATTTTATCTTCAGCCCTGTTTCATTTTCTACTAATGCCTTGAAAGCTTTGAACTTTCCAAATGCTTCAGATTTTTCTTTCAAAAATGCTACCCATGTCATTCTAGTGTAGTCATCAATGAGTAACATAAAATAACTCTCACCTTGAATACTTTTCGTTCTGGTAGGTCCACACAAATCCATGTGAATTAGCTCCAATGGTTTGGTGGATGAATACTCCTTTGTTTTGAATCTTGTTCTGGTCTGCTTCCCAAGCTAGCACTACTTACATAGAGTACTCGAAGGCTTTGTTATTTTCGGCATGTCCTGTACGGCCTACTTATTGCTTATCTTCACAAGATTATCAAAATTTATATGTCCCATCCTTCTATGCCATAGCCAACTCTCCTCAACTTGACTTAGGCAACATTTTTCTTCTTTTATTTCTCTGAGCATATATAGATTATTTGCAGTTCGGTGGCAATCTGCAATTAGTTCTCATGTATCTACTTTCCTTATTTCACATCCTTCGGTATAGAATTTAAGAGTGTGTCCCTGATCACACATTTGACTCACACTCAAGAGGTTATGTTTTAATCCTTCAACATACAAAACATTCTCTATTTTTGTTTTTCCATTATCCAGACTCAGTGTACCTTTGCCAACGATCTTCGCTGTAGCATTATCACCAAATTTTACTATACCTTCATTTACTTTCTTTAAGGAGAGAAACTTACTTTTATCACCAGTCATATGTCTTGAACATCCGCTATCAATGTACCACTGTTGTCCGTCATCTCAAGCATGAAAATCTGTTTGAACGAGCATGGATTTTTCTTTGTCTAGCCCATCTTTCTCCTGCTTCCTTGTCCAGGATTTCGTAGCCTCCCTTTTCTTTGTATCTAAAGGCTTTGTCTTTTGATCTTTTCTTGAGTCAAACAAACTTCTACAAAAGCGTGCTATATGTCCATAATTATTGCACGTGTAGCAGATAATGGCTTCCTCATTATAATAGGATAGTGGAGCAAACGAATTATAGTTCATATTCAACACTCTATGAGCAGATTTTGGTTTGTTCCAGGCTTAATTATCTCTCATTCGCTTTCTACACTCTATCTTTTTATGCCCATATATATTGTAATAAAAACAATAACCATGAAAGGAACTTTCGAACCTGTTCATATTCCTATGTCGTGGAATAAATGGTCTTTTGGTGTCGTTCTCTTTAACGCCTTCCTTGTGGATGGAACTGCTCTTTGTAGTTTCCTCTTACTTTCTGCTTTTATTCTTCGTAGGCATATTTAGAATTTCTGCATAACTTTTTGCCTTTTCTAAACCTTTCTTCTCCTGAAGCTCAATGGATTTTGAAGTTTTCTCTAGTTTTTCTTCATATCCGAGTCCTAATTTGTTGGATGGTGATCTTTGACTTTCTAAAATCTCATCTAAAACCTTAGTACTCTTTTCAAATTTCAAGTTGTTAATTACTTTGGTATTTACCTTCTCTAAGTCTTTTCTCATCGCAACAATCTCTGACTCACGCTTTTCACATTCTTCTTATTTCACCTTGAGCTGACTTCTCAACCCTTCCTCAATTCTCTTTGCTTCTTCAATCTAGGTCTTCAGGTCAATGATTAAATTCTTTGATTCTTCAAGACTCTGGGCTAACTTAGCTTCGAAAGATTGATTTTGTTCTTCATATTTCTGGAGATGAAGTCTTTGCTTCTGATTCCTCTTTTTGAGTGCTTTTATTTCACCCAATGCACAAATGAGTTCTTCTTCAAGGTTTACCTCACCTTCTTCTTCTATGTCCTCGATTCCTTTCAAATCAACTTTGTTGGTTGATGAACCTTCTTCTATAGCCATAAACAATGTTTCTTCATCATCGCTGTCTGAATCACTTATTCCGCTTTCTTAGAATGAGTTGCTACCTCTTTTTGAATATAGACTCTTCTTTTGCTTTTCAAATCTTTTCTTGCCTCTGCTTTGCTTGAATTCTCTTTTGAACTTGGGCTTTCTTTCTTCATCTTCGCTATCTTCCTTCTCTGGGCATTTAGTTGTAAAATGACCAATTTTACCACAGTTAAAACATTTAAATGGTAACTTATCTTTGTATCTCCCGGATCCTTTCTTTAGCTTTCGAATGAATAAAGCTTCCTTTTCATCTTCTTCATTGTTTGATTCATCATTCGCTTCAAATTCCTTGATTGCTTTTTTCTTCGAGACTTTGAATGTGGCTTCCTTCTTTGCTGGTTTATTAGACTCGGTCCTCATTTCATAAGCCATTAGTATTCCATGTAGTTCGTCCATGCTTAGCTTGTCAAGATCCTTCATTTCTTCGATGGCAGACACCTTAGCATCAAATCTTAATGGTAAAGATCTTAAGACCTTCTGGACGACCATAGGTTCCTCAATCTTTTCTCCAAGCCCTCTTATGGTGTTGACAACTTCATCCACCCGCAGAAGATAAGCTACAACATCTTCCTCATCCTTCATATTTAGGCTCTCAAATTTTCTCCTATGGGTTTGAAGCTTAGCTTTTCTGACCTTATCATCACCTTCATATATTGATCGAAGTTTATCCCATATTTCCTTTGCCGTGTCACATTGCATTACCTTGACAAATTCAGACTCTGACAGACCACACAAGATTGCATTCATCGCCTTGGCATTATTTTCAAAAGCCTTCTTACCAGCTTGGTCTGTTGGTGGAGTTGATGGAATGATATATCTGACCGCTACTGATTGCCAAATATCAAACCCTAGTGCCATCAGATAGGTTCTCATTCTTACGCTCCAAAATGCATAGTTTGTTCTGTCAAACAACGGAGCCTTGTTCGAGGAAAAACCTTCTTGTACTTGACTAGCCATATGTGCTCTCGAGATCTACCTTCCAACTATTATATGGTTCCTGAAGGAACCTGCTCTGATACCAATTGTTGAGCACAGGATAATACTGAGAGTGGCGGTGAATCAGTATTATGATATTATTTCAAACTTCAATACTTAAACTTAGATCTATAATCACGAGCAATGTGAATATATCAAATCAATCAAAGAACACAAAACTTAATGCAAGTAGACATGGATATACGTGGAAACCCTTACGGGAGAAAACCACGGAGAAAATTCTTTCTTTATATATATTTCTCAAATATTTGTAGGCACCAACCTACTCGAGACACCAATCCCCAAATTACAGTTTTGTAGGCACTAACCTACAGGAGCACCCACCCCTTTTGCTAAGCACTAACTCAGTAAGAGACACCGATCTCTTCGAATACGAAGGCACCAACCTTTCTTACAAAATTTGCTTTCCACTTTTGAACTTGTTGCTTCCTCAACGAATAATGGAAAATTCTTCTTCTTACTTTCAGATTTGCTATTCTAAAATTATGCCCTTACGCTTCCTCTTCTTCTTCTTTTTCCTTAAGATATTCAACTTGAATCCATGCTTAATAAGTCTCATATGAATCTTCTTATGTATCCTTTTGTACATTTTCGAAAAGACACATCGTTCCAACCGACACAACCTTTCCATTAACACAACTTAATTAAGTGCATTAGTCGGCTAAAACCAAAAAATAATTAATGCAGCCCATAATTATTAAATGCACATTAATCAATGCAATTAACCACTTGATAGGAGCGCTGCCCCTCCTTAGACAAATCACTATTATCATTAAATCGCTGCCAGCCATCATTAAATCTTCTTTTTCACCATAAAACATTGCATATGAACACCTTAAAATGCGGATATCTCTCTCTTATGTATAGCTGTGTATATCTCGCTTATACCGTGATAATCCTCATGCAAAAATGCTTCTTTTCATGTATTTAAAATTTCGTTTTCTACCCTTCTATACTGCTGGTTATTTCCATTACTTTCTACCATTTCCGTCAATAATTCCGTTACTTTCTGACAGATTTCCGTTTACCAGTTTAGCACCTCTTTTGATATCAATGACAATATTTCCAACAATGCCAAAAAAATTTATTTATCCTCGAACCAATGAGTCCATGGAGTCTTGCTTAACAAAAGCCATCTTCTGCATGTTGGCTAGATTTTCTGCACATCTGAAAACCTAGGCAGTCATGAGATAAATCTCCCTCATTTACCGGTGAGGCTCCCGTGTAAGATTTTGTCAGTTATTTTTTGTAATATCTATCTATTGGTTTTACTTTAACCACGTAGCTCATGCACCACAACTAGGCAATTTTGCAGCAAGTAAGAAACTGTAAAGAAATATTTGCAAAAGAGGAAAATAATTGAATCCGGGGAGAAAGAAGAGAAAATGTGCAATCCAAACAATATTTCGCAAAGTTGGTCTCATGCACATAGATAAAACAAACAGATCTCAAAATACAAAATTTAAAGGAAAGAAAAGTTTCAGATCTGGATCTGAGATAACACAAAGTTTATGCAAAGATCTACATAGAAGTAAGAAAAAAATGCACCATTGACACAAAGTTCTCTGGAAATCTGTCTATTTTCAACTCCTTAGCATTCAGAAAGATATCAAGGGTTTCATCTCAAAGTCTGGACCACAAGAATGTTGATTACCAATTTTGATGATTTTAACCCGTAGGATCTTCCTCTATTTATAGTGTATAGAGGGCAATTACAAACATTAAGTTTTTAATGAATTCCTGCATGTAGAAGCTATAGAAAAGGGGACAGCTAGCTATCTTCCTCCTAGAACTACTCTTTGCATGACATGCATGATTTATAACTAAAAATGGAACCTTTTATTCTGCATGTCTACCACCTATTTCCAACTAATTGACTTCTTCAAGTAACGACTTTTAAACCAATCACTCAAGTTTAATAATTTAATCAATTGCTCAATTACTTTATCGGAGAAAATAGGAGAAAATAAGAGAAAGAAGAAAGAAGAAAAGAAATTAGAAGAAAGTTGCGACACTCCCAACCTTGTTCTTTTTCCATATTTTGCATGCGATTGACTCTTTTGCCTTTGATTCTCACCAAACTGGATCTGGAAGCAACTGACTGTGGTTTGCTTGCGGGTGCTACCTCTGACCTGTCTTCCCCTTTTATCCTTGAAGCTTTTGCAATTCTTCTCCAGCATATGCACCGATGCAATGTTTTCGATAAATAATTCAGAAAAAAAACTCATCATCTTTTATTTTTAATTACATATGAGCAATTTTAAATTCTGAAAAACACTCCGGATGAAGGCAAATACAAGTAAATTCAATGATGGCTTCAACTAGAAGATTGGGAGCACATGCACAAGCTCCTGAAAGGAAATTTCCATGCAATGACTTCCACATGGGCTGCATTAGAAACAAGAGTACGAATTTTTGGTGGAAGCCTTTGCAATTATGAGAGGTGGATCTATTTCTTCCTCTGATTCTGAAGATATATCCAATGTATCAAATATTGACTTCTGCTTTCTTCACTAATATGAGCACCTGTGATGAATACCTGGGCATTTATACCAACATGCAGATGCTTTGAATAATAAAAAGAAAGCCTTTCCAACCCTAGGCACCAAAATTGGATGCTTCTCGTCAGTGGAAAATATTTTTTAATGCAAAATCCTCCTTCCTTTGGCGCCAAAATTCTTTCGGGCTGCAAGCTCCATTAAAAAAAAATTACTTCTCCCTTATGGTGTCCCATGCTTATATAGCTATGTGCATTCTATTTTTAATAATTGTCTTTCCCTATATTTGGCAATTAATTAATTAAAAGCCATGCTCCTTCACTCAATTTGGGCACCCAAGTCTGCATTCTTCTACTTGTTTTTTTATGAATTTATTATATTTATTTTTAGCATGCATCATTGACTTCTCTTTAGCTCATCCACTTGCCTAGACTTTCCTAATGGGAATTATCACCCTCCAAGGCAGGCAAGAAATTCCTGCCTGCCTGCCACTGCCAAAATTCCCATTGGCAGCATAAATCCTTCCTTCCAAAAAGTGAGACTTACATGGGTGAATAAACCTCTTTGATGGAAAAATTCAACCTGCTAGGCAGGCGAGAAATTCTCACCAGTGCTTTAAGTGATTTTTTCTTTTATAATGGGAATTTTCACCCTACAAGCCAGACAAGAAATTCCCGTCTCACACTTAAGTGACCTGACTTTCATAATGGGAATTTTCACCTTGCACGGTAGGTAAGAAATTCCCGCTTTTCACTTAAGTGACTTTATTTTCATAATGGGAATTTTCACCCTACCAGGTAGGCAAGAAATTCTCGTTTTTACTTAAGTGACTTTACTTTCATAATGGGAATTTTCACCCTGCAAGGCATGTAAGAAATTCCCACCTGCCTGCCACCTCCAAAATTCTCATTGGCAACTTAAGTGATTTGACTTGATGGGAAAAAGTAACCTGTTAGGTAGGAAAGAAATTCCCGCCTATCTGCCACTGCCAAAATTCCCACTGGCAGCTTAAAGTCTTCCTTCCACAAAGTGCGACTTGCATGAAAAATAGCTCTTCCAAAATTGCGACTTGCATTGTGACTTCTGCCTTTAAAATTGCGTGAAAATTCGTCATTGAAGGCAACGTGGAAATTGAATGCGGAAGGCAGCTTTGAAAATTGTGACTAGCATGAAGACAACATTTCTTTCCATTTTTAGATTTTTGGTGAAGAAAACACAAGTAGAGAATAAAATTTGCCATTTTTGGAAAGGGTCCGGAAGATGTAGTAGCAAAACTTGCATGTGCCATAACTTTCATTATGTTCCATTTTAGGTGTCATTTTCTCTAAAAGTGCATACTTTCTCGAGCTCTACGCATTGATGGCAATATTTTTCTTATTTTCATATAATCCATTTTTGCACCCTTTTGGACCAAGAAACTTCTTGCAATCTTCTGAAAGAATCCTAAGCTTTGATCGCTTGTAGACAGGTTAGTAATTAAAAATATTGGATAGCTTTTTCAAAACCCTAAGCCTAGGGAAAGATCTGGCAAGAAGAATGAATAGGCTACAGGAATTTCTAGAGAAAACAAACCAAAACACAGACAAAAAGAAAGAAAACAAAACAAAAACAGTTGTGGGAAATTGCTAGAAATTTTTCTCCATTTAGCCGATCTTTAAAAATTCTTCCCCCCGGGTGAGTGTTCTGTGGTAATAATGATAGGGTGAAGTGCTTTATATAACCTAAATCCTCCAATTTTAGCTCAATCTATTTTAAAAGAACTTTATATATTTAATAAATAAATAAATAAAATTCTCTCAGACAAAACCTGGCAAAGGGATAGAGTGAGTTTTAGCATGTGGGTATTTGGCGAATTTGGATTTTATGACTCTCTGAGGTTACCTTAGAGAAATGCAAACAACTGCAGGTAAAAAAACCCAAAACGACCCGTTACTTTGAAAGAACAAAATTTTTAAAAGGGGTAGTCCCAGATTTCAGAGTGAAATCTCGGGGACACCAGTCGGCTCCATCTATGGACATATTTACCTCTGTCAAAATGAAAAGAGTGAAGATGAGATCCCATCATCTTTAGTTTCGTGTCTTGTGTATTGGGTTCGGTGTTAGGCCACAAAAAAAACAAAAGAAAAACAACAAAAGTTTTTATTTATATACAAACAGGTTTTACCCTGTATCTTAGTTTTTGAACAGCCTCAGATGCTACCCGTTGAAAGGCATTGGTAACTCAATTCCATCCTAGTAGGCAAGGAAGAAAGTATCCATTCCGGCAACTCTCTTGATTATGAAGGGCCCTTTCTAAAGTGAATTAGATTTGTTGTGCATGCCCTTCGATTCATGTCTCTTGTCCCACCAGAGTATCCAGTCTCCGATCTCGAACTTCCTTTCTCTGGCCTTCTTGTCAAACACCTTGGGAAAGTCCTTATCAACTTCATCTTGTGGTGGCTCATCCTTTCTTCTCTTTGTGGTGAGTAATTCTTCATCAACTTCCTCCGTGCTCAGATTTACCGGCTGCACTTCTGAGGAAGAACTATCACCATATTCTTTGTTCTTCTTCAGGTACTAATCATGCTTGTCGAAAGTCTCCACTAAGAAAACTAAACCCTTGGGGATTTTCTTACCTTTTGGTTGGATTACTCCACTACTATCATCATAACCTCGATTAGTTTTGCCTGTGACTGTTTGTCATGGTGGTGATTTATTCTCTTCAACATGTAGACATGCAGATGTTTGTTTGTCATCATTGAAATTCTTCCCATGTTCAACATTACCAGGTCTTTGGGGCGGTAGACCATCTCCACTTTATAGTTTCCTTTTATGAATATGGACGGTGGTCTGTCTGGATTCAATAGTGTAGCTGTGATTGCCAAAGAGTCTGCCTTGGAATTCTAATTTATTGGAATGAAGTTGATAGAGCAGAATGAAAAATCAAGTGTGGCAGAAAGCACTCTATCTCTGTAATGCTTCATCTTATCTCCTTTGACTTGATTTTTCCCTCGAACCTGCTTTACTAGAAGTTCAGCATCTCCTTGGGCTTTGGGGAGTTTTACTCCTTTCTTTTTATCTTGCTCCATTCCTAGCAGCAATGCTTCATACTCTGTCGTATGATTGGTGTTCTTGAACATTAACTTGTGGGAGTATGGAAATATCTCATGATCTGGATATATTAATAGAATGTCAGCTCCTGATCCAAAAGAACAACTGCCTTTAAACTCCAAAATCCAAACGTTTTCTTCTTCTTTTGTTGTCTCTGGCTCTGGTTGAAGTTCTGGTTCTGGTACATTTTTATCCATTTCCAAGAAATAGACCCCACGGTCAGATTCCTGGAAAATAATCTGAAATCTAGGATCCTCAGATTTTGTAACCATGTACTTGGACTTTTTTTCCAGATTTAGATTATGGCTTATTCCTTTAATAGGAATATGGGCACATGACCAATCCATCTTTACTTCTCCTCCCAGTTCTTTGAATAAATTTCTGTTGAGCAACATCCTGTAAGATACTGGAATATCTGCTACTAAGATTGTCAGCTTTAATCTTTTGTCAGGAAAAGCTACCATAACAGCTTGTGCATCTTTGATTTGTCCGATTAAAGGGACTTGTCTCTCCATGGAGTAGCACCTTTTTATGGTCTTTGTCAAGGTAAGCCAAAGAGCATCTGCAACTTTAGCTGGCAAGACATTTTCAGAAGCACCCGAATCTAGAATGCAATTGCTTAACTTGAAACCATTAAGCAACAAGGAGAAATATAAAGGTTCAACTCTTTCACAAGATGACGGAGGTTTAACAACTGCAGTGTTATTCTAGGGAGGAGTATCTTTGTGCTTAGGCAAAAGGCCCTTCGAAGTCCCTCAACCCAATGGGTTTGAGGATTGGGCTCATATTTCGACTTAAGATATTTACTATCTCTTTTGTAAACCCTTGTGGGCCCTCTTAGTTTAGAAAAGTGCACCTAGGATAGGAATTTCTTAATATTAATTTAAGAAATTAAATAAAGTGTACAAGTAATAGCTTATTAAATATTTTTATTTAGCGGAAAACATTAAATGTTTGAACATTGGTATTTGCACCTCTTATTTTCTATAAAGAAGGGGTCACATTTCCTTGGAAATCATGTTGATGAATAATTAAAAATTGGCTCCCTACGTGGAGAGGGGATGTATGCCCAAATCTAATGTTGCTCTCTTCATTTGGTTGAAGAATCGTATTGCTTCAAAGCTGGTTTTGAATCTCAAATTGAAGGGTTTATTGGTACAATCTCAAGTGAGATCCATACTTTGGCTTTGACAGATTCTTTGATGAAACTTGCAATTAAAAATCTGCATGTTCTGCTGTAACGATTCTACTGTAGCTGCTGGTTTGAATGTCTTGTTGGAGTTATCTGTTTGGAATATTGTGTGCATTGAAATATCTAATGCTAACGAATTGACTCTTGCATTTGTGCTGGTTGTAGCGACTTACTCTAGTGCAATATTTTATTATATTAAACTACTCTAAACCCCAGTGAATGCATGCTTGGTTTTGGGAACTGGTTTCAGGACAAATATGGGTGCAAATAATTTATATTGGCAGCGATTTCTCTTAATAAGCATTTATTTTTGTTGGCTGTATCATTCTATGTTGGACAACTTGTATTTTGCATGATCTGTGGGGTTTTACAGTCCTTATTTACAGCGATATAGATGAGGCATGTTGGTAATAGAATTTCGTGAACTGGTCTTGCTCTTAGCATGCTATAAATCCGAGGTGAAGGGATTTCTACACTTCTCTATTGCCAGCGAGTTTACCTGTGCAACTTTGGAGTATTCATTTTATTATCTCCAGTGACTTATATTGTGCTTGAGTGCTGCTGTTATTCTCCTTTGTCTAGCGCCAACTTAGGGTTGATCAGATCCCTTTATATACCTGATTCGGGAGTGTTGAGGAGCGATCTGTGGGAGAATATATGTATTCAAAATCATGCCTTTTGTTTATTATATGCAGCGAATCATAGTTCCTTTGCACTCATTTAAATGAAGGATTCGGTATAGATGAAACTAGAGGGTTTGAGTCAAGATACGGCACAGCTGGGTTTATACATTTTGTGTGGCTTCCCAAGTGGTATTTGAATTATGAATTGAAGACAATTATTGTTGGCTAAGCTCAATCATTTTTGGTAATAACTCTATTTGTTTGAATACCCTCTTGATGGCTAATATATTACTGTCCCAATTTGCATATTATTAAGGTGTTTTGGAGTTTTTTGTTGCAGATGTGAATGTGATGTGTAGCTAAGGAGTTGGGAAGTGAATTGATTGGGGTTGATATATGATGGCAGCGACCTGGGCACATGTTTGATAAAATAGTAAGTACCTTTTATTGCCCACCCATGTATTGTTTGATGAGTATTCAAAGTAGTTGACTACGATTTGTATGCATCGGTTTTAGAATGCTTAAAAGCACTAAAGTATTGAATTGAATTGCACAGCTGTAGTATATTCTGGAAGCGGCGGCTGGTATGAATTGTGCATAGTATATTGGAGGTAGTTTTTGAATTGTGAAAGATCCCAAACCCGTTTTTGTCTGAATATATATATATATATATATATATATATATATATATATATATATTTTTATATATTGCTCAAGTATGGAGCTGAACTGGTAATATCAAATAAATCCATGAAATAACATTCTCACACTGCATAACAATTAAAATACTGCAAACTCCCGCAAACCGGGTATATATAGAAATGGCGCCTAGGGTTTAAATGATTGATTTCTTCATTAATAACGCAGCCATACATTCAACATTGATTTCTAATGATAAATAATTAGGGCAAACACAAATAGAAATCTGCATATGGAATAATACAGATACTACCCAAAACTCAGCCAGAAAGAATCCAAATCAAATCGATTTGGCATATATATGTGGCTGAAATGTATAACAATAAACTATCATGAAAAATACCTCTGATAATGCATACATCAACTGTAGAACAAGTCGCCCCACTCTTGGTGTTGCCTGAATGCCCACTGCTGCAATTTATTTCTCTATCTGACACTGCTGAAATGATAATAACCTGTGTAAACAATGAAGATTCCTGGGTGGAAGCTTCTCACTGCTCCTGGGGTTTCCGTCCGCAAGAGTAATAATCCAGAGGTTTCCGTCCTTGGATTTTGTCTGCAAAAGCTCGGTGCTAACTGCTCTATGAAAATGATAATAATCTGAATGCCTTCCCCAAGTCGCATTTTCCTTCATATAGCCAAAAAACCTTCCAAATATCCAAGTCGCACTTTTTGGCCAAAACCCAATAATTAATATTTAATTAATTATTTTTCTTTACTAAGTGGGTCTCATTTTTGGGTTTAATCAATCATACCCAAACAAGTCGCACTTTTGGCTAGGAATTGCATTTAAATAATTTATTAATTTATTTAAATACATTTTCCTAAGTCAAAGTCACTCAAACAGTTTATTAATTCATTATATGTGTTTTAATGATATTTTACTTTAATTCGAGCACCATATAATAGAATAATAAACCGAAGTCACCCTTGAAAACACCCTTTTGGCCGTCGGGTAGACAAAACAGGCCAAAAGGTCTTCAACCGAACTAACCGAGAAAGAGGGACATTACAAATTGTTAGTTGATGTATTGGATGGGCTTTATCATATTGGGGTTGATATCTAATCATTCCTGGTGTTGGATCTACTTGTTGTTTGACGTTTGTCCTTGATCCCATAAGTGGGACACTATAGTAATATCGGAGCCACATTCCGCTGCACCTGTGAGTTTCTTGCACACAGATAAAAGAGATGGGAATGGAGAGTGGAGATTTCACTCCAAAGCAAGCAAAGCTCTTGCAAGGGTTGTTCAGAGAATGACACAAGGATGTGCAACATACCATAGAAGCCATGATGAAAGATACCTTAATTCCAAGCAAGAATCATCACCAAGGAGGACAGTTAAAGAGGGGTAAGCCAACTCATCATGATGATTTTTTTGAGACTTTGCAACAAGAGTATGCATCTCTAAGTTTGGCTACAAAGGAACTCTTGTCTTTTCAAGGGTACTATAAATTTCAAGGTGTCAGGAAAGGTTTCCACCATATGCAGCACCAAGAGGACACAAATCAAGGTAAGGGTGTGCTTTTGAACAAAGATGTTTTCCCTACTAATGATTTCATGTGTGGTAATGATAAGGAAATGATGACAAAGGAGCAAGTTGACATTATTATGGCTCCTCCCCTTGAAAAAAGGAGAGATGAGATGAAGGAAGATAGGCATTTGAATGTTTTTAAGAAGGAAAAGGATTCCTTGGACGAAAAAGACAACAAGGTAAGGAATGCTACAGAAAACTCAAAAATTCTGAGTTGTGAAAGAGTTGGGGGCAGCCTAAGGTATGGTACTTCACATAAATTTTCTCCCTTCATGTTGAGCCTTAGCAAGTGGGGTCATGGGCAGCTTGTTCAAAGAAGTAACTTGTTTGATTGGGTATCCAATTTTATGAGCACAAATAGGAATACTGAATTTTATATGACAAGCATGAGTATGGGCAAGCATGACTTGGCCTTAAGGGATCCGGAAGTAAGAAAGAAAGGATTTTCTCTAAGTCCTAATGATGATTTGTAGATTGAGAGATTTATGGCAGCCACCAAGGGTAAGTACTTTGATTTGTTGTATCATCATACTTTACCTTTATCTTACCATATTCATCATAAGTATTATGCTAACAACAAAGACAATGTAAAGGGTGTTTTCAAGGCAGCCCCGGATCATTGGCAAGGAAACCAACATTCCACAATTTTCAGTCCAAGAGAAAGTAAAAGCAGAAAAGGGATGACTACAAGATATGTTGCATGGAAGAAAGGTGGAAGACTACACAATGTGCATGATGAGGCAGCCATAAAGGTTGAAAATTTTCTATTTTTCAAGTTTGTTCCACTCAATTATGATGCATATTCATTTGTTTCCTTTTCTTGGGATTATGGTAAACATAATTTTAGTCAAGAGTTGGGCAAAGCATGGGGATCATGGACAATAAAAGGTTTGCAGCCCGGAAGATCCTTTTCCATGTTCCAAGGTTTCACATGTAGGCAAGAAAATGATCTTCTACAAAAAGGTAATATTTTTGATCAATTCTTTTCGAAAAACACAAGTATGTTACCTTGTCCATTCTATGCTAGATTGAAGAGATGTTGGGAGATGCAAGTTGACGGAAGGAAAAGAAAGTTTCCCACAAATGGTAAAGGTGACAACTTGGTGAAGCGCAATGGAAGTCATGATCTTATGTCAACTAATCGTGTTGCATTCCATTCCTTCGCAGTTTTCAGTTTTATATCATAAGAGTGGACATGAGAAATTGGAAGGATAACCGGAAGTATGAATGGTCAATGTTGTTGTTTGCTATGCCTTCATTTTTCAGCTGGTTATCTCGTTGGTTTGTTCTGAGCTCTTTGGTTCCTTCTACAATTCAGTATTCCACCATTCACAAGCAAAATTCATGGTACATGGTTGTTATTTTATGTTGCATGACTGGTTTTGGGATAGCAGCCCCTACATTTTGGAGGGAAATATTCCACAGTAGATGGGGAAGCTTGGTGGCATTTGGGAACAGCCCATGTGTGGAGAGGAGTTGTGATCTATTCATGCATTGGAGACATAAAGAGGAAGTTGAAAAAGTGTTTTTTAACACTTTTTTCCCTAACATGTTTGTTCCATGTGCGGATTTAAAAAAGAAAGTGTAGCTGAAGACACTCCTAAGTTCCCGGAAGAAGAAGCAACACAAGTTGTTACAAAGACTTATTCACTTGAGTGGTGTGGAAGTAAGACTGTGGAATAACTGCCTCTTTTCATTTGGATGCACACATTGGCATTGCTTGAGGACAAGCAATGTTGGGAAGGGAGGACTGTAATATCCCCTTTTCAGGACATTATCTACATCAAAGGATTTGAAGGCCCTCAATCCAATGGTTTTAAGGATTGGGCTCATATTTCAACTTAAGATATTTACTATCTCTTTTGTAAACCCTTGTGGGCCCTCTTAGTTTAGAAAAGTGCACCTAGGATAGGAATTTTTTCATATTAAATTAAGAAATTAAATAAAGTGCACGAGTAATAGCTTATTAAATATTTTTATTTAGGGGAAAACATTAAATGTTTAAACATTGGTATTTGCACATCTTATTTTCTATAAAGAAGGGGTCGCATTTCTTTGGAGATCATGTTGATGAATGTTGGCTAGTTTTTCTGCATAGCACAAAACCTAGGTAGCCATAAGATAAATCTCCCTCATTTACCGGTGAGGCTCCCGTGTCAGATTTGTCAATTAAAGTATGCTAATATCTATATGGGGTTTTACTTTAACTACTTAGTTCATGAACCATAACTGAACAGTTCTGCAACAAGTAAGCAACTATTTAAAGAAATGAAATATTTATAGAAGAAAGAAATAAATACAGAGAAGAAATGTGGAAGATGTGCATCCGAGTCAATAGATAGCAGATTTGATTGCATGCACATAGAAGAAAACCAATAGATATAAACACAGAATTCTAAGCAAAGGTAGCTCTAGATCTAGATCTAAAATAACACAAATTCTATTAAAAGATCTAAGATAAAAAACAAGAAACACAATACACCGTGACACAAAGTTTTCCAGAAATTTGCTTCTGTATATTCCTTTGCTTCAAGTGGCCCTCAAGGGTTTCAGCAAAAAGTCTAGAACACAAGGTTGCTGCTTACAAATTTTGATCATTAACCTAGAGGTTCTTCTCCTACTTATAGAATGTAGAAGGGAAAGTACAAATGGAAAAGCTAACTGAATTGAAACATAAACAACAAATAAAGATGACATTTGGCAATCATCCTCAACTAATTTCTCCTTAAGTGACACATGTATCACTTAACTAATATAATTGTTCCACATAACTTTAAGTAATGTTTTCAAAACCAATAACGTTAAAATCTTACAATTTCATCCGGGAACGTGGAAAATAGAAGAAAGAATAGAAGAAGTCAAGCCAGCTATAACATTTATGTCCTCTTTTTGTTCTGATATTGGATATACTTGTCGAACATGTGATTCAGTATCTTTCCATTTGTTTTAGCCACTACTTCCTTTTCTGTCCTGAACTGCAGCAATCCTTCATTCAACACTTTGATACACACTTCCATGTCTTCCATGCTCGGTCCGAACCTCGCAATATCCACCTGCAGTGCCACCAGTCTGCTAATGGAATTCATCGTGAAAGGTTTAGTAGCTCCATCAATTCTCTTTTATACCATCAGAAGAGACCCTTCCAGGGAATTAGGCACCTTGGTAGGAACGATCCCTACGTATGAAGTAACATCGCCGACCACTTCCTCCTCAGTGAAAGAAATGATACTGTCTAGTAAGGATGATGTCCTACTCTCAAGTGCTTGCATCCTCTTCAGCAAAACTTTGCTGATCTCTAAATGAAAAGATACTGCAAACTCTAGCTGCTTCCCCTTCTCGACTGATCCGTCCGGTACAATTTGCTCTGCAACCAATACAGCTCCTGGCAGCTTGTTGATCTCTCCCAAAGTACTCAGGTTACTCTCAGCAACTGTGTTCATGTCCACTATTCTCGTTACCAGTTGCTGCAGCTGATTTGCCGCATCATTTATAACCTTTAGGTGGGCTGGCACCTCTCCAAGTTGTACAGCAGCTTGACGAATAATCAAATCCTTCCATTCGTCAATAGCTTTTACTTGATTGCTTGCATCCTCCATTTCCTGCATAAGATGATCACTCACCTGCTCTGAAATGGTTTGAGTGGAAGGTTTAGCAACCTTGGCTATGATCTCGCACAACTGAGATACCTGCTTCTGAAGTTTGTCTTTCTCTTCCTTTTCTCTGTCAAGCCTAAGGAATAGAGCATCTATCAATGTCTGCATGTCCTACTTCAATCCTTCTGTGGTGGCTTGACCGAGGGGTACTCTGGTTACTGTTACATCTTTTGCCGTGAGCTCATCCTCCTTTCCTTCCGTCAGAACTGACATCTCAGCAAACTTCTGCCCCGACTCTTCGATGATCAATCTTGAAGTTACCTTAGCAACTTTAGGTCTCCTGTCTTTTCCGCCTAGATTCCGGAGTAGCTGCAAGTCATGTTCTTCCAAGTTCATCTCCACTCTTGCTTCTGGAACCAACTGCGAAGCCAACCATTATGAGAAGTTACTTCTCGAAGAATGAGAAGTCACTGAATGCACTACTATCTCCCGCTTTGTTTCCTCTCCATCAGAAAGTGCTACAGTGTTATGGCTGCCATCTTCTGAATCATCCAAGGACAAAGCTCTTTCGAACTCCGCTATCCACAGCTTCAACATCTCTTCTAGAATAGGTACTGAACGTAGTGGTTGAGGAGATAAGATGAATGTTGCCAGATTCAGTGGAGGCATGGAAGTGTCCTGCTAAGGTGCAACAGTCGGTGAAGTATTGGATGCTGGAGAAGCCGGAACTAAAGTCATGGTCGTGGAATTGATCTTCTCATTTGATTGAGATCTTCTATGCACTTTCAACTTCTCGGACCTTCTGCTGCTTTCTCATCCATGCTTCCTCTTGAGGGAATCTCCTGCGCCGAAGGTTCTTGTGACTTGATTCATCAATGCTTCATCAAGGTAATATCCCTTTGTCAGCAACCAGTTTGAAGTATTCACCAGAATAGCGCCAGACCTTTCCTCAATTGTATGGTAGCCCCTACGTTATCCTGAAGTACAGCTCTATCTCCTCCCATTTGATGGTAAGTGTCAAGTAACACATTCCCATCATCTTTAAGATCTGTAGGTATCCGCGCTAGTCCAAAGTCGAACACTTGCCATATCGATAGTCTGCTGAAATCCCTCTTTCTAACCTCGTACACACTTTTGCACTTCATCCAAAAATCCTCTAATGAAGGCACATGTGTGTACTCCTGGGAGATCGTCTTCCTGGCTACTCCAAATGGATCGAAGTTCAGCCGTGCAGGGAAGAACTCTTGCTCGTACTCGGATAACATCTCCGTCTCCATCCCTCGAGCTCTATGAATGCTCTGGCAACTATAATGTCCCACAGTGATCGGGAAGAAGCCCGTAGACTTGTGTCGTTTTGACTGTAGGTTGTGTATCTCCACAAGTTGTCTGCTCAGCTCCATGGTGATCAATCTATCATTTGGATATCTGGACAGCTTAACCGGTTCTCCAGAAAAGCGAGTAACCCTGAGGTATGTGAATCTGCAAACTATATGAATAGACTGCCAATTTTGGATATAGCTTCCCACGCTTCCTTGCTCACTCTGTTGGCGTTTAGGTCCTTGTCTAGCCTACAAATGAATTCATAGAAGAATTCATCATTGACCACTTTGAAATCCTTCTCGCACACAGGTACAGTAAGCTGTGAGTAGCACTCAAAAGTGGGGTCCTTAGAAAGAACGCCACATCTATCCAGTTTGGAGAAGATGCCTTGTGAAGCTGCAACATACACCAAGTAGGAAGTCATTTTGAAGCTGAAGTATGCTTCACGTTCTGGAGTTGCTCACCAATGTTGTCACTAATGATTTCCGACCAATTGATTATGGAATCAACCTTGTTGACTTCAATGGTCCCGATGAAAGCATAGATCCATGTACAGAAAGTGTGAGCATTCGCCTCGCCATTAATCCTGCATAAAAATTTGACAATATCATCTACCTCTTGCACCAGATTGGACCGCGAAAGAGTTCTTGGGAACTTAGAAGGAGATCTAGGCTTCTTCATGTATCTGTTGTTCATTATGTTCACGCAGTCAACTCTATGCTTCTCCCACCTGCTGCTGTCATTCTGAATGCTAATGGAAGTCACCACCTTTCGCGCCGGAATCTTCAAACAATAATTGATGAACTCTGCGTCCAACCTAATTATTGTTTTCCCCGTAGCATCTCGCACTGATATGGATGAAGGATGGTAAGATCTAGCGCACTCTATAACAAACTCTGGCAACTGGGATGTGTATGGAAAGGCTGCAGCTCAAATTATTCCACTACTTTTAACTGCACGCATGAGTGAAGTCTTCCCTGCTCTACATCTATCAATCAATTCAGAAAGAGGTTCTGGACCTAGATATGTGTCTCCTATGTCTAAAAATTTGGAAGTGATGCATGACTCCGATGTGCTTTCTTTTTCCTCCCTCTTTGCCATGGCTTTGTTTATCTTTGTCTGAACAATTCTTTTTCTTCTTATTTGGCCGGATTTCTTCAAAACTGGTGCAGATCTGGATAATTCTTCAGATTCGGAGGATATATTCAATGTATTGGACATTGATTAAAGCTCATTTTCTTTTGTAAAGCACCTGTAATGAATTCTTGCAAGTAATTCAGACAAACATGGCAACCGGAACATAAACAGTGACTTTTAATCATAAAAATCTGCACTATTCAAGCTTGTTGCCCCAAAAATTGATGTTTTAGTTGCATGCAAAGTGAGCATGAATTTTTCCAACTTCACCTGAGCACCTGTATCACTTATGCAAACAATTATGCAAACACAAATCAATCTCCTTCAATGCATATGCCAAAATTGGAAGCTTTTAGCATTGATTTGATCTTCTTTTGAGCAAAAACCCTCTTCAAATGGGGCACACTTTTCCTCTGGGCTGCACTTCTTTACCTGTGAATTAATTAATTCACCCTTATGGCAGCCCATGCTTATATAACCCTCATAATTCTATAATTAATAATTGCCCTTCCTATTCCTAGCAATTAATTAATTAAAAATCATGCTTTTCTCTTTAACTGGTGTCTAAAATTGCATGTTTAAGGATAGTCATCCAATAAATTAAATTTAATCAATTTAATCATCCACTCTTCACTCCACTTAAGCTTCACAGTGTGCTTTAACCTTAGCCATTGAAAATAGGAATTAATATAATCATTTAATACTTTAAAAAGTATTATTTCCTTCTCAAAAGGGGCGTACTTTTCCTAATAAAGGGGCTGTCATTAAATAAATTAATTTATTTAATTTTAGACAATCTATTTCAACCTCCTTTATTCCCCTTTGCTTTTGTTGACTTTCTTCCATGCTTGGGCGCCAATTTTAGAAAAGAAATTAATTAATTTAATCACTTTAAAGGCTGCCCACATCTCCCTAAAGGGGTTGCACTTTTTGGCTAAAGAGAATTCTTTTTTTTTTTTTTAAAAACACATGACAATGGGAATTTTTACCCTGCAAGGCAGCCCCGAAAATCCCATTGTCACTTAAGTCATTTGACTTTCATAATGGGATTATTCACCCTGCAAGGCACATAATAAAATCTCATGATTCACTTAAGTGACTTCTCTTTTATTCCGCAATGGGAATTTTTACCTTGCAAGGCAGGCAATAAATTCCCGCTTGCCTGCTGCCTCTAATTTTCCCATTGCAACTTAAGTGACTTTTCTATCATGGGAAAAAGTACCCTGCAAGGTAGGTACAAAATTCCCACCTTCCTGCTGCTTCTAATTTTCTCGTTATCCACTCTAACTCTTTGTTTTCCAAAAATACGGTCAGCCCAAAAGAGGCTTTTTGGTGCGCGACTTCATCTTTTCCCAGTGAACCGGACCTCCGATGGCGACTTCCTTCCGGCATAACATGCGTATATGATCCCCAGTTACTCCAGGCCAAGAATCAAGCCAAACTAGCAAATGAATTGATCTAGAGAAATTTCACAGAAAATGAAACGGGAAAACACAAAAAGTTGTCAAAAGTCACAAATAAAGCCCAAAACTTATTCCTAGTTAACACCCTTCTGGTATATAGGAATAATGATATGTTCGATCACAACTGAGTTAAATCGGAGCGCAAATTGCCTCAAATAGGGCTCAAAATAATTAAATACAAATTTCCCGCAGACAAATCCCGACGACAGAATATAACAATTTTGGGCATCTGGGTATTGGCGAAAATGGCTAATATGGCTCTTTGGGAATATCTTGACGCAATACAAGAACTTTCTGGCAATAAAAACACAAAACGACCCATTATTATAAAATTACAAAAAAAAATCGGATAGGGTAGTCACAGATTTTAAGGATGAAATCTGGTGACACCAATAAATTATTAAAAATTAGCTCCCTATGTGGAGAGGGGATGTATGCCCAAATCTGATGTTGCTCTCTTCATTTGGTTGAAGAATCTTATTGCATCAAAGCTTATTTTGAATCTCAAATTGAAGGGTTTATTGGGACTATCTCAAGTGAGATCTATACTTTGGCTTTGTCAGATTCTTTGATGAAAATTGCAATTAAAAATATGCATGTTTTGCTGTAGCGATCCTACTATAGCTGTTGGTTTGAATGTCTTGCTGGAGTTATCTAATTGGAATATTGTGTGCATTGAAAAATCTAATGCTAGCGAATTGACTCTTGCATTTGTGTTCGTTGTAGCGACTTATTCTAGTGCAATATTATATTATATTAAACTATATAAACCTCAGTGAATGTATGCTTGGTTTTGGCAACTGGTTTAAGGACAAGTCTGGGTGCAAATAATTTATATTGGCAACGATTTCTCTTAATAAGCATTTATTTTTGCTGGTTGTATCTTTCTATGCTGGACAACTTGTATTTTGTATGATCTGTGGGGTTTTAGAGTCCTTATTTACAGCGATATAGATGACGCATGTTGGTAATAGAATTTGGTGAGCTGGTCTTGCTCTTAGCATGCTATAAATCTGAGGTGAAGGGTTCTAAACTTCTCTATTGACAATGAATTTACCTGTGCAACTGTGTTGTATGCATTTCTTATCTCCAGCGACTTATATTGTGCTTGAGTGTTGTTGTTATTCTCCTTTGTCTAGCGCCAACTTAAGGCTGATCAGACCTCTTTATATACCTGATTCCGGACTGTTGAGAACATCGATCTGTGGGAGAGTATATGTATTCAAAACCCTGACTTTTCCTTAATATATAGAGCGAATCATAGTTCCTTTGCACTCATTTAAATGAAGGATTGGGTGTGGATAATATTAGAGGATTTGAGTCAAGATACGGCAGAGCTGGGTTTATACATTTTGTGTGACTTCCCAAGTGGTATTTGAACTATGACTTGAAGAAACAATTATTTTTGGCTAGGCTCAATCATTTTTGGTGCTAACTCTACTTATTTGAATACCCTGTTGATGGCTAATATATTCCAGTCTCGGCTTGCATATTATTAAGGTGTTTTTGAGTCTCTTGTTGCAGATATGAATATGATGCATAGCTAAGGAGTTGGGAAGTGAAACGAATGGGGTTGATATACGATGGCAGTGACCTGGGAAGATGTTTGATAAAATAGTAAGTACCTTTTGTTGCCCACCCATTCATTGTTTGATGGGTATTCAAAGTCCTTGACAGCGATTTGTATGCATCAATTTTAGAATGCTTAAAAGTACTAAATTATTGAATTGAGTTCCACAGCTGTAGAATATTTTGGAAGCAGCGACTGGTATGAATTGTGCATAGTATATTGGACGTAGTTTTGGAACTGTTAATTGATGCATTGGTTGGACTTCATCATATTAGGGTTGATTTCTAATCATTCCTGGTGTTGGATTTACTTGTTGTTTGCCATTTGTCCTAGATTCCATAAATGGAACAATACATTGGTGTTA